>CM077561.1:21375804-21975804 GCA_039657345.1 Stephania japonica | reverse complement strand
CGTAGGAAATATGGGAAATAGGACGATAATGAAATAATTTAAAGAGTTTTAAAATTTAACAAGCGAGCATAATCAAATTTTATCTACAAACGCTTATTTTAAATAGAAATTGTTGTTTTAAGCCTTAACTTCACATTAGGAACGTGGGAAATTGAAATATAATGAAGTTTTACACATTTTGATACAAATTATCCTCCTAAGAGTTTTGAAAGTAAACAAGCCGAGTATAATCATTATGTTGTCACAAAGCTTATTGTGACTAGAAATCGTTGTTTTGGGCCTTAACTTCATGTAGGGAACGTGGAAAATAGGACGATAATGAAGTATCAATTATTTTTTGTCAAATAATCATTCTAAGAGTTTTAAAATTCAACAAGCCGAGCATAATCATATTTTATCTACAAACGCTTATTTTGAATAGACATCGTTGTTTGATGCCTTAACTTCACTTAGAGAATGTCCAAAATCAGATGATAATGAAGTCTCAAGGATTTTGTAACAAATAATCAATCAAAGAGTTTTAAAATTCAACATGCCGAGCATAATCATATTTTATCTACAAACGCTTATTTTGAATAGAAATCATTGTTTTAAACCTTAAATTCACATTGTGAACGTGAAAAATCAAACTATAATGAATTTTTACCCATTTTGATACAAATAATCAAACTAAGAGTTTTGAAAGTAAACAAGCTGAGAATAATCATTGTGTTGTCATAAAGCTTATTTTGAATAGAAATCGTTGTTTTGCGCCGTAACTTCACATAGGGAACGGTGGAAATAGGACGATAATGAAGTTTCAACAATTTTGTATCAGATAATCATTCTAAGAGGTTCAAAATTCAACAGGTCGAGCATAATCATATTTTATCTACAAACGCTTATTTTGAATAGAAATTGTTGTTTTATGCCTTAACTGCACTTAGGGAATGTCAGAAATCAGACGACAACGAAGTTTTTTCCATTTCGTTACAAATAATCATCCAAAGAGTTTTGAAATTCAACAAGCCGATTATAATCATTATTCTGTTACAAAACCCATTGTGAGTAGAAATCGTTATTTTGAGCCTTAACTTCACGTAGGGAATATGGGAAATAGGTCGATAATGAAGTTTCAACGATTTTGTATGAAATAATAATTCAAAAAGTTTTAAAATTTAACAAGCTGAACATAATCATATTTTCATCTACAAATGCTTATTTTGAATATAAATCGTTGTTTTAAGCATTAACTTCATGTTGGGAACATGGGAAATAGGATGATAATGAAATATAAACGATTTTGTATCAAATAATCATTCTAAGACTTTTCAAATTCAACAAGCCGAGCATAATCATATTTTATCTACAAACACTTATTTTGAATAGAAATAGTTCTTTTAAACCTTAACTTCACATTGGGAACGAAGAAAATCGAACTATAATGAATTTTTACCCATTTTGATACAAATAGTAAAACTAAGAGTTTTGAAAGTAAACAAGCCGAGTATAATCATTGTGTTGTCACAAAGTTTATTGTGACTAGAAATCGTTGTTTTGAGACTTCACTTAACGTAGGGAACGTGGGAAATAGGACGATAATGAAGTATCAATTATTTTGTGTCAAATAATCATTCTAGGAGTTTTAAAATTTAACAAGCCGAGCATATTCATATTTTATCTACAAATGCTTATTTTGAATAGAAATCGTTGTTTTAAGCCTTAACTTCACTTTGGGAACGTTGGAAATCGAACGATAATGAAGTCTTACACATTTTGATACAACTAATCAACCTCAGAGTTTTGAAAGTAAACAAGCCAGGTATAATTATTATGCTGTCACAATGCTTATTGTAACTAGAAATCGTTGTTTTAAAATTCATTATTTTATCTACAAACGCTTATTTTGAATAGAAATCGTTCTTTTAAATCTTAACTTCACATTGGGAACTTAGAAAATCGAACTGTAATGAATTTTTACTCATTTTGATACAAACAATCAAAATAAGTAATTTGAAAGTAAACAAGCTGAGTATAATCATTGCGTTGTCACAAAGCTTATTGTGACTAGAAATCGTTGTTTTGAGCCTCAACTTCACGTAGGGAACTTGGGAAAAAGGACGATAATGAAGTTTCAACACTTTTGTATCAAATAATCATTCTAAGAGGTTCAAAATAAACAAGCCGAGCATAATCATATTTTATCTTCAAACGCTTATTTTAAATAGAAATCGTTGTTTTAAACTTTAACTTCACGTAGGGAATGTGGGAAATAGGACGATAATGAAGTTTCAACGATTTTGTAACAAATATTCAATCTTTGAAATTTAAAATTCAACATGCCGGGCATAATCATATTTTGTCTACAAACGCTTATTTTAAATAGAAATTGTTATTTTAAGCCTTAACTTCACGTAGGGAATGTGAAAAATAGGTCGATAATGAAATTTCAACGATTTTGTAACAAATAATCTATCTAAGAGTTTTAAAATTCAACATGCTGAGCATAATCATATTTTATCTACAAATGCTTATTTTGAATAGAAATCGTTGTTTTAAACCTTAACTTCACATTGGGAACGTGGAAAATTGAACTATAATGAATTTTTACCCATTTTGATACAAATAATCAAACTAAAAGTTTTGAAAGTAAACAAGCTGAGTATAATCATTGTGTTGTCACAAAGCTTATTGTGAATAGAAATCGTTGTTTTGCGCCTTAACTTCAAATAGGGAACGTGGGAAATAGGACGATAAAGAAGTTTCAACAATTTTGTATCAAAAAATCATTCTAAGAGGTTCAAAATTTAACAAGCCGAGCATAATCATATTTTATCTACAAACGCTTATTTTGAATAGAAATTGTTGTTTTATGCCTTAACTTCACTTAGGGAATGTCAAAAATCAGATGATAATGAAGTTTTACCCTTTTCGTTACAAATAATCATCCAAAGAGTTTTGAAATTCAACAAGCCGATTATATTCATTATTCTGTCACAAAGCACATTGTGAGTAGAAATTGTTATTTTAAGCCTTAACTTCGCGTTGGGAATGTGGGAAATAGGTCGATAATGAAGTTTCAACGATTTTGTAACAAATAATCTATCTAAGAGTTATAAAATTCAACATGCCGAGCATAATCATATTTTATCTACAAACGCTTATTTTGAATAAAAGTCATTGTTTTGAACCTTAACTTCACATTGGGAACGTGGAAAATCGAACTATAATGAATTTTTACCCATTTTGATACAAATAGTAAAACTAAAAGTTTTGAAAGTAAACATGCTGAGTATAATCATTGTGTTGTCAAAAAGCTTATTGTGACTAGAAATCGTTGTTTTGAGCCTTAACTTCACGTAGGGAACGTGGGAAGTAGGACAATAATGAAGTTTCAACAATTTTGTGTCAAATAATCCCTCTAAGAGGTTCAAAATTCAACACGCCGAGCGTAATCATTTTTTATCTACAAACGCTTATTTTGAATAGAAATCATTGTTTTATGCCTTAACTTCACTTAGAGAATGTCAGAAATCAAACGATAATGAAGTTTCAACGATTTTGTAACAAATAATCAAGCTAAGAGTTTTAAAATTCAAAATGCCGAGCATAATCTTATTTTATCTACAAACACTTATTTTGAATAGAAATCGTTATTTTGAGCCTTAACTTCACGTAGGGAATATGGGAAATCGAACTATAATTAATTTTTACCCATTTTGATACAAATAATTAAATTAAGAGTTTTGAAAGTAAACAAGCCGAGTATAATCATTGTGTTGTCACAAAGCTTATTGTGACTAGAAATCTTTGTTTTGAGCTCGAACTTCACGTAGGGAACGTGGGAAAGAGGACGATAATCAAGCAGAGTATAATCATTGCGTTGTCAAAACGCTTATTGTGATTAGTAATATTTGTTTTGAGCTTTAACTTCACGTAGGGAAAGTGGGAAATAGGACGATAATGAAGTTTCAACAATTTTGTATCAAATTATCATTCTAAGAGGTTCAAAATTCAACGAGCCTAGCATAATCATATTTTATCTACAAACGCTTATTTTAAATAGAAATCGTTCTTTTATGCCTTAACTTCACTTAGAGAATGTCGAAAATCAGACGATAATGAAGTGTTACCCTTTTTGTTTCAAATAATCATCCTAAGAGTTTTGAAATTCAATAAGCCGAGTATAATTATTATTCCGTCACAAAGTATATTGTGAGTAGAAATCGTCATTTTGAGCCTTAACTTCAAGCAGAGAATATAGAAAATAGGACGATAATGAAAGTTTAACAATTTTGTATAAAATAATAATTCAAAGAGTTTTAAAATTTAACAAGACAAGCATAATCATATTTCGTCTACAAATGCTTATTTTGACTAGAAATCGTTTTTTAAGCCTTAACATCACATTGGGAACGTGGGAAATCGAAACATAATGAAGTCATACCCATTTTGATACAAATTATCATCCTAAGAGTTTTGAAAGTAAACAAGCAGAGTATAATCATTATGTTGTCACAAAGCTTATTGTGACTAGAAATCGTTGTTTCGAGCCTTAACTTCACGTAGGGAACGTGGGAAATAGGACGATAAGGAAGTATCAATTATTTTGTGTCAAATAATCATTTTAAGAGTTTTAAAATTCAACAAGCCGAACATAATCATATTTTATCTACAAACGCTTATTTTGAATAAAAATCGTTGTTTGATGCCTTAACTTCACTTAGAGAATGTCGAAAATACCTATTTTGATGATAATGAAGTTTCAATGATTTTGTAACAAATAATCAATTTAAGAGTTTTAAACTTCATAGGGAATATGGGAAAACGATAATGCCGAGCATTAATCATATTTTATCTACAAACGCTTATTTTGAATAGAAATCGTTGTTTTAATCCTTAACTTCACATTGGGAACGTGGGAAATCGAACTATAATGAATTTTTACCCATTTTGATACAAATAATCAAACAAAGAGTTTTGAAAGTAAACAAGCTGAGAATAATCATTGTGTTGTTATAAAGCTTATTGTGACTAGAAATCGTTGTTTTGGGCCTTAACTTTGCGTAGGGAACGTGGGAAATAGGACGATAATGAAGTATCAATTATTTTTTATCAAATATTCATTCTAAGAGTTTTAAAATTCAACAAGCCGAGCATAATCATATTTTATCTAGAAACGCTTATTTTGAATAGAAATCGTTGTTTGATGCCTTAACTTCACTTAGGGAATGTCGAAAATCAGATGATAATGAAGTCTCAAGGATTTTGTAACAAATAATCAATCAAAGAGTTTTAAAATTCAACATGCCGAGCATAATCATATTTTATCTACAAACGCTTATTTTGAATAGAAATCGTTGTTTTAAACCTTAAATTCACATTGGGAACGTGAAAAATCGAACTATAATGAATTTTTACCCATTTTGATACAAATAATCAAACTAAGAGTCTTGAAAGTAAACAAGCTGAGAATAATCATTGTGTTGTCATAAAGCTTATTGTGAATAGAAATCGTTGTTTTGCGCCTTAACTTCACATAGGGAACGGTGGAAATAGGACGATAATGAAGTTTCAACAATTTTGTATCAGATAATCATTCTAAGAGGTTCAAAATTCAACAGGTCAAGCATAATCATATTTTATCTACAAACGCTTATTTTGAATAGAAATTGTTGTTTTATGCCTTAACTGCACTTAGGGAATGTCAGAAATCAGGCGACAATGAAGTTTTTCCCATTTTGTTACAAATAATCATCCAAATAGTTTTGAAATTCAACAAGCCGATTATAATCATTATTTTGTTACAAAACCCATTGTGAGTAGAAATCATTATTTTGAGCCTTAACTTCACGTAGGGAATATGGGAAACAGGTCGATAATGAAGTTTCAACGATTTTGTATGAAATAATAATTCAAAAAGTTTTGAAATTTAACAAGCTGAGCATAATCATATTTCATCTACAAATGCTTATTTTGAATATAAATCGTTGTTTTAAGCATTAATTTCATGTTGGGAACCTGGGAAATAGGATGATAATGAAGTATCAACGATTTTGTATCAAATAATCATTCTAAGACTTTTAAAATTCAACAAGCCGAGTATAATCATATTTTACCTACAAACGCTTATTTTGAATAGAAATAGTTCTTTTAAACCTTAATTTCACATTGGGAACGAGGAAAATCGAACTATAATGAATTTTTACCCATTTTGATACAAATAGTAAAACTAAGAGTTTTGAAAGTAAACAAGCCGAGTATAATTATTGTGTTGTCACAAAGCTTATTGTGACTAGAAATCATTGTTTTGAGACTTAACTTCACGTAGGGAACGTGGGAAATAGGACGATAATGAAGTATCAATTATTTTGTGTCAAATAATCATTTTAGGAGTTTTAAAATTTAACAAGCCGAGCATATTCATATTTTATCTACAAACGCTTATTTTGAATAGAAATCGTTGTTTTAAGCCTTAACTTCACTTTGGAAACGTTGGAAATCGGACGATAATGAAGTTTTACACATTTTGATACAACTAATCATCCTCAGAGTTTTAAAAGTAAACAAGCTTCATGTAGGGTATAATTAAATCGTAATGAATTTTCACCCATTTTGATACAAATAATCAAACTAAGAGTTTTGAAAATAAACAAGCCGAGTATAATCATTGTGTTGTCACAAAGCTTATTGTGACAAGAAATCTTTGTTTTGAGCTTTAGGTTCACGTAGGGAACGTGGGAAATAGGACGATAATGAAGTTACAACAATTTTTTATCAAATAATCATTCTAAGAGGTTCAAAATTTGACAAGCCGAGTATAATCATATTTTATCTACAAACGCTTATTTTGAATAGAAATCGTTTTAATATGCCTTAACTTCACTTAGAGAATGTCGAAAATCGACGATAATGAAGTTTTACCTATTTTGTTGCAAATAATAATCCTAAGAGTTTTGCAATTCAACAAGTCGAGTATAATCATTATTCCGTCACAAAGCATATTGTGAGTAGAAATCATTGTTTTGAGACTTAACTTCACGTAGGGAATATGGGAAATAGGACGATAATGAAGTTTCAGCGATTTGCATAAAATAATAATTTAAAGAGTTTTAAAATTTAACAAGCCGAGCATAATCAAATTTTATCTACAAACGCTTATTTTAAATAGAAATTGTTGTTTTAGGCCATAACTTCACATTGGGAACGTGGGAAATTGAAATATAATGAAGTTTTACCCATTTTGATACAAATTATCCTCCTAAGAGTTTTGAAAGTAAACAAGCCGAGTATAATCATTATGTTGTCACAAAGCTTTTTGTGACTAGAAATCATTGTTTTGGGCCTTAACTTCACGTAGGGAACGTGGGAAATAGGACGATAATGAAGTATCAATTATTTTTTGTCAAATAATCATTCTAAGAGTTTTAAAATTCAACAAGCCGAGCATAATCATATTTTATCTACAAACGCTTATTTTAAATAGAAATCGTTGTTTGATGCCTTAACTTTACTTAGAGAATGTCGAAAATCAGATGATAATGAAGTCTCAAGGATTTTGTAACAAATAATCAATCAAAGAGTTTTAAAATTCAACATGCCGAGCATAATCATATTTTATCTACAAACGCTTATTTTGAAAAGAAATCGTTGTTTTGAACCTTAAATTCACATTGGGAACGTGAAAAATCGAACTATAATGAATTTTTACCCATTTTGAAACAAATAATCAAACTAAGAGTTTTGAAAGTAAACAAATTTGAGAATAATCATTGTGTTGTCATAAAGCTTATTGTGAATAGAAATTGTTGTTTTTGCCTTAACTTCACATAGGGAACGGTGGAAATAGGACGATAATGAAGTTTCAACAATTTTGTATCAGATAATCATTCTAAGAGGTTCAAAATTCAACAGGTCAAGCATAATCATATTTTATCTACAAACGCTTATTTTGAATAGAAATTGTTTTTTTATGCTTTAACTGCACTTAGGGATTGTCAGAAATCAGACGACAATGAAGTTTTTCCCATTTCGTTACAAATAATCATCCAAAGAGTTTTGAAATTCAACAAGCCGATTATAATCATTATTTTGTTACAAAACCCATTGTGAGTAGAAATCATTATTTTAAGCCTTAACTTCACGTAGGGAATATGGGAAACAGGTCGATAATGTAGTTTCAACGATTTTGTATGAAATAATAATTCAAAAAGTTTTAAAATTTAACAAGCTGAGCATAATTATATTTCATCTACAAATGCTTATTTTGAATATAAATCGTTGTTTTAAGCATTAATTTCATGTTGGGAACATGGGAAATAGGATGATAATGAAGTATCAACGATTTTGTATCAAATAATCATTCTAAGAGTTTTAAAATTCAACAAGCCGAGCATAATCATATTTTATCTACAAACGCTTATTTTGAATAGAAATAGTTCTTTTAAACCTTAATTTCACATTGGGAACGAGAAAAATCGAACTATAATGAATTTTTACCCATTTTGATACAAATAGTAAAACTAAGAGTTTTGAAAGTAAACAAGCCGAGTATAATCATTGTGTTGTCACAAAGCTTATTGTGACTAGAAATCGTTGTTTTGAGACTTAACTTCACGTAGGAAACGTGAGAAATAGGACGATAATGAAGTATCAATTATTTTGTGTCAAATAATCATTTTAGGAGTTTTAAAATTTAACAAGCCGAGCATAATCATATTTTATCTACAAACGCTTATTTTGAATAGAAATTGTTGTTTTAAGCCTTAACTTCACTTAGAGAAATGTTGGAAATCGGACGATAATGAAGTTTTAACATTTTGATAACAACTAATCATCCATCTAAGAGTTTTAAAAGTAATAGAAATCATTGTATAACCTTTCACATTGGGAACGTGGGAAATCGAACTATAATGAATTTTCACCCATTTTGATACAAATAATCAAACTATGAGTTTTGAAAATAAACAAGCCGAGTATAATCATTGTGTTGTCACAAAGCTTATTGTGACAAGAAATCTTTGTTTTGAGCTTTAACTTCACGTAGGGAACGTGGGAAATAGGACGATAATGAAGTTTCAACAATTTTGTATCAAATAATCATTCTAAGAGGTTCAAAATTCAACAATCCGAGCATAATCATATTTTATCTACAAACGCTTATTTTGAATAGAAATCGTTCTTTTATGCCTTAACTTCACTTAGAGAATGTCGAAAAATCGACGATAATGAAGTTTTACCTATTTTGTTGCAAATAATAATCCTAAGAGTTTTGCAATTCAACAAGCTGAGTATAATCATTATTCCGTCACAAAGCATATTGTGAGTAGAAATCGTTGTTTTGAGCCTTAACTTCACGTAGGGAATATGGGAAATAGGACGATAATGAAGTTTCAGCGATTTTGTATAAAATAATAATTTAAAGAGTTTTAAAATTTAACAAGCCGAGCATAATCAAATTTTATCTACAAACGCTTATTTTGACTAGAAATCGTTGTTTTAAGCCTTAACTTCACATTGGAACGTGGGAAATTGAAATATAATGAAGTTTTACCCATTTTGATACAAATTATCCTCCTAAGAGTTTTGAAAGTAAACAAGCCGAGTATAATCATTATGTTGTCACAAAGCTTTTTGTGACTAGAAATCGTTGTTTTGGGCCTTAACTTCACGTAGGGAACGTGGGAAATAGGACGATATTGAAGTATCAATTATTTTTTGTCAAATAATCATTATAAGAGTTTTAAAATTCAACAAGCCGAGCATAATCATATTTTATCTACAAACGCTTATTTTAAATAGAAATCGTTGTTTGATGCCTTAACTTTACTTAGAGAATGTCGAAAATCGAGATGATAATGAAGTCTGAAGGATTTTGTAACAAATAATCAATCAAAGAGTTTTAAAATTCAACATAGCCGAGCATAATCATATTTTATCTACAAACGCTTATTTTGAATAGAAATCGTTGTTTTAAACCTTAAATTCACATTGGGAACGTGAAAAATCGAACTATAATGAATTTTTACCCATTTTGATACAAATAATCAAACTAAGAGTTTTGAAAGTAAACAAGCTGAGAACAATCATTGTGTTGTCATAAAGCTTATTGTGAATAGAAATTGTTGTTTTGCGCCTTAACTTCACATAGGGAACGGTGGAAACAGGACGATAATGAAGTTTCAACAATTTTGTATCAGATAATCATTCTAAGAGGTTCAAAATTCAACAGGTCGAGCATAATCATAATTTATCTACAAACGCTTATTTTGAATAGAAATTGTTGTTTTATGCCTTAACTGCACTTAGGGAATGTCAGAAATCAGACGACAATGAAGTTTTTCCCATTTCGTTACAAATAATCATCCAAAGAGTTTTGAAATTCAACAAGTCGATTATAATCATTATTCTGTTACAAAACCCATTGTGAGTAGAAATCGTTATTTTGAGCCTTAACTTCACGTAGGGAATATGGGAAATAGGTCGATAATGAAGTTTCAACGATTTTGTATGAAATAATAAATCAAAAAGTTTTAAAATTTAACAATTGATCATAATCATATTTCATCTACAAATGCTTATTTTGAATATAAATCGTTGTTTTAAGCATTAATTTCATGTTGGGAACATGGGAAATAGGATGATAATGAAGTATCAACGATTTTGTATCAAATAATCATTCTAAGACTTTTAAAATTCAACAAGCCGAGCATAATCATATTTTATCTACAAACGCTTATTTTGAATAGAAATAGTTCTTTTAAACCTTAATTTCACATTGGGAACGAGGAAAATCGAACTATAATGAATTTTTACCCATTTTGATACAAATAGTAAAACTAAGAGTTTTGAAAGTAAACAAGCCGAGTATAATCATTGTGTTGTCACAAAGCTTATTGTGACTAGAAATCGTTGTTTTGAGACTTAACTTCACGTAGGGAACGTGGGAAATAGGACGATAATGAAGTATCAATTATTTTGTGTCAAATAATCATTTTAAGAGTTTTAAAATTTAACAAAATTCAATACCGAGCATAATCATATTTTATCTACAAACGCTTATTTTGAATAGAAATCGTTGTTTTAAGCCTTAACTTCACTTAGTAATGTTGGAAATCGAACGATAATGAAGTTTTACACATTTTGATACAACTAATCATCCTAAGAGTTTTAAAATTTAAAAGCATAATCATATTTTATCTACAAACACTTATTTTGAATAGAAATCGTTGTTTTAGCCTTAACTTTACGTAGGGAATATGGGAAATCGAACTATAATGAATTTTCACCCATTTTGATACAAATAATCAAACTAAGAGTTTTGAAAATAAAAAGCCGAGTATAATCATTGTGTTGTCACAAAGCTTATTGTGACAAGAAATCTTTGTTTTGAGCTTTAGGTTCACGTAGGGAACGTGGGAAATAGGACGATAATGAAGTTACAACAATTTTGTATCAAATAATCATTCTAAGAGGTTCAAAATTTAACAAGCCGAGTATAATCATATTTTATCTACAAACGCTTATTTTGAATAGAAATCGTTTTAATATGCCTTAACTTCACTTAGAGAATGTCGAAAATCGACGATAATGAAGTTTTACCTATTTTGTTGCAAATAATAATCCTAAGAGTTTTGCAATTCAATAAGCCGAGTATAATCATTATTCCGTCACAAAGCATATTGTGAGTAGAAATCATTGTTTTGAGCCTTAACTTCACGTAGGAATATGGGAAATAGGACGATAATGAATTTTCAGCGATTTTGTATAAAATAATAATTTAAAGAGTTTTAAAATTTAACAAGCCGAGCATAATCAAATTTTATCTACAAACGCTTATTTTAAATAGAAATTGTTGTTTTAAGCCATAACTTCACATTGGGAACGTGGGAAATTGAAATATAATGAAGTTTTACCCATTTTGATACAAATTATCATCCTAAGAGTTTTGAAAGTAAACAAGCCGAGTATAATCATTATGTTGTCACAAAGCTTATTGTGACTAGAAATCGTTGTTTTGGGCCTTAACTTCACGTAGGGAACGTGGGAAATAGGACGATAATGAAGTATCAATTATTTTTTGTCAAATAATCATTCTAAGAGTTTTAAAATTCAACAAGCCGAGCATAATCATATTTTATCTACAAACGCTTATTTTAAATAGAAATCGTTGTTTGTTGCCTTAACTTTACTTAGAGAATGTCGAAAATAGATGATAATGAAGTTTCAAGGATTTTGTAACAAATAATCAATCAAAGAGTTTTAAAATTCAACATGCCGAGCATAATCATATTTTATCTACAAACGCTTATTTTGAATAGAAATCGTTGTTTTAAACCTTAAATTCACATTGGGAACGTGAAAAATCGAACTATAATGAATTTTTACCCATTTTGATACAAATAATCAAACTAAGAGTTTTGAAAGTAAACAAGTGAGAATAATCATTGTGTTGTCATAAAGCTTATTGTGAATAGAAATTGTTGTTTTGCGCCTTAACTTCACATAGGGAACGGTGGAAATAGGACGATAATGAAGTTTCAACAATTTTGTATCAAATAATCATTCTAAGAGGTTCAAAATTCAACAAGTCGAGCATAATCATAATTTATCTACAAACGCTTATTTTGAATAGAAATTGTTGTTTTATGCCTTAACGCACTTAGGGAATGTCGAAAATCAGACGATAATGAAGTTTTCCCATTTCGTTACAAATAATCATCCAAAGAGTTTTGAAATTCAACAAGTCGATTATAATCATTATTTTGTTACAAAACCCATTGTGAGTAGAAATCATTATTTTGAGCCTTAACTTCACGTAGGGAATATGGGAAATAGATCGATAATGAAGTTTCAACGATTTTGTATGAAATAATAATTCAAAAAGTTTTAAAATTTAACAAGCTGATCATAATCATATTTCATCTACAAATGCTTATTTTGAATATAAATCGTTGTTTTAAGCATTAATTTCATGTTGGGAACATGGGAAATAGATGATAATGAAGTATCAACGATTTTGTATCAAATAATCATTCTAAGACTTTTAAAATTCAAACAAGCCGAGCATAATCATATTTTATCTACAAACGCTTATTTTGAATAGAAATAGTTCTTTTAAACCTTAATTTCACATTGGGAACGTGGAAAATCGAACTATAATGAATTTTTACCCATTTTGATACAAATAGTAAAACTAAGAGTTTTGAAAGTAAACAAGCCGAGTATAATCATTGTGTTGTCACAAAGCTTATTGTGACTAGAAATCGTTGTTTTGAGACTTAACTTCACGTAGGGAACGTGGGAAATAGGACGATAATGAAGTATCAATTATTTTGTGTCAAATAATCATTTTAGGAGTTTTAAAATTTAACAATGCCGAGCATATTCATATTTTATCTACAAACGCTTATTTTGAATAGAAATCGTTGTTTTAAGCCTTAACTTCACTTTTAACGTTGGAAATCGAACGATAATGAAGTTTTACACATTTTGATACAACTAATCAAGTTTTAAAAGTAAACAAGCGGGTATAATTAAAGCTGTAATGAATTTTCACCCATTTTGATACAAATAATCAAACTAAGAGTTTTGAAAATAAACAAGCCGAGTATAATCATTGTGTTGTCTACAAAGCTTATTGTGACAAGAAATCTTTGTTTTGAGCTTTAGGTTCACGTAGGGAACGTGGGAAATAGGACGATAATGAAGTTACAACAATTTTGTATCAAATAATCATTCTAAGAGGTTCAAAATTGACAAAAGCCGAGTATAATCATATTTTATCTACAAACGCTTATTTTGAATAGAAATCGTTTTAATATGCCTTAACTTCACTTAGAGAATGTCGAAAATCAGACGATAATGAAGTTTTACCTATTTTGTTGCAAATAATAATCCTAAGAGTTTTGCAATTCAACAAGCTGAGTATAATCATTATTCCGTCACAAAGCATATTGTGAGTAGAAATCATTGTTTTGAGCCTTAACTTCACGTAGGGAATATGGGAAATAGGACGATAATGAAGTTTCAGCGATTTGCATAAAATAATAATTTAAAGAGTTTTAAAATTTAACAAGCCGAGCATAATCAAATTTTATCTACAAACGCTTATTTTAAATAGAAATTGTTGTTTTAAGCCATAACTTCACATTGGGAACGTGGGAAATTGAAATATAATGAAGTTTTACCCATTTTGATACAAATTATCCTCCTAAGAGTTTTGAAAGTAAACAAGCCGACTATAATCATTATGTTGTCACAAAGCTTTTTGTGACTAGAAATCTTCTTTTTGGGCCTTAACTTCACGTAGGGAACGTGGGAAATAGGACGATAATGAAGTATCAATTATTTTTTGTCAAATAATCATTCTAAGAGTTTTAAAATTCAACAAGCCGAGCATAATCATATTTTATCTACAAACGCTTATTTTAAATAGAAATCGTTGTTTGTTGCCTTAACTTTACTTAGAGAATGTCGAAAATCGAGATGATAATGAAGCCTCAAGGATTTTGTAACAAATAATCAATCAAAGAGTTTTAAAATTCAACATGCCGAGCATAATCATATTTTATCTACAAACGCTTATTTTGAATAGAAATCGTTGTTTTGAACCTTAAATTCACATTGGGAACGTGAAAAATCGAACTATAATGAATTTTTACCCATTTTGATACAAATAATCAAACTAAGAGTTTTGAAAGTAAACAAGCTGAGAATAATCATTGTGTTGTCATAAAGCTTATTGTGAATAGAAATTGTTGTTTTGCGCCTTAACTTCACATAGGGAACGGTGGAAATAGGACGATAATGAAGTTTCAACAATTTTGTATCAGATAATCATTCTAAGAGGTTCAAAATTCAACAAGTCGAGCATAATCATATTTTATCTACAAACGCTTATTTTGAATAGAAATTGTTGTTTTATGCCTTAACTGCACTTAGGGAATGTCAGAAATCAGACGACAATGAAGTTTTTCCCATTTCGTTACAAATAATCATCCAAAGAGTTTTGAAATTCAACAAGTCGATTATAATCATTATTTTGTTACAAAACCCATTGTGAGTAGAAATCATTATTTTGAGCCTTAACTTCACGTAGGGAATATGGGAAACAGGTCGATAATGAAGTTTCAACGATTTTGTATGAAATAATAATTCAAAAAGTTTTAAAATTTAACAAAGCTGATCATAATCATATTTCATCTACAAATGCTTATGTTGAATATAAATCGTTGTTTTAAGCATTAATTTCATGTTGGGAACATGGGAAATAGGATGATAATGAAGATATGAAACGATTTTGTATCAAATAATCATTCTAAGACTTTTAAAATTCAACAAGCCGAGCATAATCATATTTTATCTACAAACGCTTATTTTGAATAGAAATAGTTCTTTTAAACCTTAATTTCACATTGGGAACGAGGAAAATCGAACTATAATGAATTTTTACCCATTTTGATACAAATAGTAAAACTAAGAGTTTTGAAAGTAAACAAGCCGAGTATAATCATTGTGTTGTCACAAAGCTTATTGTGACTAGAAATCGTTGTTTTGAGACTTAACTTCACGTAGGAACGTGGGAAATAGGACGATAATGAAGTATCAATTATTTTGTGTCAAATAATCATTTTAGGAGTTTTAAAATTTAACAAGCCGAGCATATTCATATTTTATCTACAAACGCTTATTTTGAATAGAAATCGTTGTTTTAAGCCTTAACTTCACTTTGGTAACGTTGGAAATCGAACGATAATGAAGTTTTACACATTTTGATACAACTAATCATCCTCGAGTTTTAAAAGTAAACAAGCGGGTATAATTAAAGAAAATGTAATGAATTTTCACCCATTTTGATACAAATAATCAAACTAAGAGTTTTGAAAATAAACAAGCCGAGTATAATCATTGTGTTGTCACAAAGCTTATTGTGACAAGAAATCTTTGTTTTGAGCTTTAGGTTCACGTAGGGAACGTGGGAAATAGGACGATAATGAAGTTACAACAATTTTGTATCAAATAATCATTCTAAGAGGTTCAAAATTTGACAAGCCGAGTATAATCATATTTTATCTACAAACGCTTATTTTGAATAGAAATCGTTTTAATATGCCTTAACTTCACTTAGAGAATGTCGAAAATCAGACGATAATGAAGTTTTACCTATTTTGTTGCAAATAATAATCCTAAGAGTTTTGCAATTCAACAAGCCTGAGTATAATCATTATTCCGTCACAAAGCATATTGTGAGTAGAAATCATTGTTTTGAGCCTTAACTTCACGTAGGGAATATGGGAAATAGGACGATAATGAAGTTTCACCGATTTGCATAAAATAATAATTTAAAGAGTTTTAAAATTTAACAAGCCGAGCATAATCAAATTTTATCTACAAACGCTTAATTTAAATAGAAATTGTTGTTTTAAGCCATAACTTCACATTGGGAACGTGGGAAATTGAAATATAATGAAGTTTTACCCATTTTGATACAAATTATCCTCCTAAGAGTTTTGAAAGTAAACAAGCCGACTATAATCATTATGTTGTCACAAAGCTTTTTGTGATAGAAATCTTTTTTTGGGCCTTAACTTCACGTAGGGAACGTGGGAAATAGGACGATAATGAAGTATCAATTATTTTTTGTCAAATAATCATTCTAAGAGTTTTAAAATTCAACAAGCAAGAGCATAATCATATTTTATCTACAAACGCTTATTTTAAATAGAAATCGTTGTTTGTTGCCTTAACTTTACTTAGAGAATGTCGAAAATCAGATGATAATGAAGTCTCAAGGATTTTGTAACAAATAATCAATCAAAGAGTTTTAAAATTCAACATGCCGAGCATAATCATATTTTATCTACAAACGCTTATTTTGAATAGAAATCGTTGTTTTGAACCTTAAATTCACATTGGGAACGTGAAAAATCGAACTATAATGAATTTTTACCCATTTTGATACAAATAATCAAACTAAGAGTTTTGAAAGTAAACAAGCCGAGAATAATCATTGTGTTGTCATAAAGCTTATTGTGAATAGAAATTGTTGTTTTGCGCCTTAACTTACATAGGGAACGGTGGAAACAGGACGATAATGAAGTTTCAACAATTTTGTATCAAATAATCATTCTAAGAGGTTCAAAATTCAACAAGTCGAGCATAATCATAATTTATCTAGAAACGCTTATTTTGAATAGAAATTGTTGTTTTATGCCTTAACGCACTTAGGGAATGTCGAAATCGACGACAATGAAGTTTTTCCCATTTCGTTACAAATAATCATCCAAAGAGTTTTGAAATTCAACAAGTCGATTATAATCATTATTTTGTTACAAAACCCATTGTGAGTAGAAATCATTATTTTGAGCCTTAACTTCACGTAGGGAATATGGGAAACAGTCGATAATGAAGTTTCAACGATTTTGTATGAAATAATAATTCAAAAAGTTTTAAAATTTAACAAGCTGATCATAATCATATTTCATCTACAAATGCTTATTTTGAATATAAATCGTTGTTTTAAGCATTAATTTCATGTTGGGAACATGGGAAATAGGATGATAATGAAGTATCAACGATTTTGTATCAAATAATCATTCTAAGACTTTTAAAATTCAACAAGCCGAGCATAATCATATTTTATCTACAAACGCTTATTTTGAATAGAAATAGTTCTTTTAAACCTTAATTTCACATTGGGAACGAGGAAAATCGAACTATAATGAATTTTTACCCATTTTGATACAAATAGTAAAACTAAGAGTTTTGAAAGTAAACAAGCCGAGTATAATCATTGTGTTGTCACAAAGCTTATTGTGACTAGAAATCGTTGTTTTGAGACTTAACTTCACGTAGGGAACGTGGGAAATAGGACGATAATGAAGTATCAATTATTTTGTGTCAAATAATCATTTTAGGAGTTTTAAAATTTAACAAGCCGAGCATATTCATATTTTATCTACAAACGCTTATTTTGAATAGAAATCGTTGTTTTAAGCCTTAACTTCACTTTGGTAACGTTGGAAATCGAACGATAATGAAGTTTTACACATTTTGATACAACTAATCATCCTCGAGTTTTAAAAGTAAACAATATAGGGTATAATTAAAGCGTAATGAATTTTCACCCATTTTGATACAAATAATCAAACTAAGAGTTTTGAAAATAAAGAAGCCGAGTATAATCATTGTGTTGTCACAAAGCTTATTGTGACAAGAAATCTTTGTTTTGAGCTTTAGGTTCACGTAGGGAACGTGGGAAATAGGACGATAATGAAGTTACAACAATTTTGTATCAAATAATCATTCTAAGAGGTTCAAAATTTGACAAGCCGAGTATAATCATATTTTATCTACAAACGCTTATTTTGAATAGAAATCGTTTTAATATGCCTTAACTTCACTTAGAGAATGTCGAAAATCGACGATAATGAAGTTTTACCTATTTTGTTGCAAATAATAATCCTAAGAGTTTTGCAATTCAACAAGTCGAGTATAATCATTATTCCGTCACAAAGCATATTGTGAGTAGAAATCATTGTTTTGAGCCTTAACTTCACGTAGGAATATGGGAAATAGGACGATAATGAAGTTTCAACGATTTGCATAAAATAATAATTTAAAGAGTTTTAAAATTTAACAAGCCGAGCATAATCAAATTTTATCTACAAACGCTTATTTTAAATAGAAATTGTTGTTTTAAGCCATAACTTCACATTGGGAACGTGGGAAATTGAAATATAATGAAGTTTTACCCATTTTGATACAAATTATCCTCCTAAGAGTTTTGAAAGTAAACAAGCCGACTATAATCATTATGTTGTCACAAAGCTTTTTGTGACTAGAAATCTTCTTTTTGGGCCTTAACTTCACGTAGGGAACGTGGGAAATAGGACGATAATGAAGTATCAATTATTTTTTGTCAAATAATCATTCTAAGAGTTTTAAAATTCAACAAGCCGAGCATAATCATATTTTATCTACAAACGCTTATTTTAAATAGAAATCGTTGTTTGTTGCCTTAACTTTACTTAGAGAATGTCGAAAATCAGATGATAATGAAGTCTCAAGGATTTTGTAACAAATAATCAATCAAAGAGTTTTAAAATTCAACATGCCGAGCATAATCATATTTTATCTACAAACGCTTATTTTGAATAGAAATCGTTGTTTTGAACCTTAAATTCACATTGGGAACGTGAAAAATCGAACTATAATGAATTTTTACCCATTTTGATACAAATAATCAAACTAAGAGTTTTGAAAGTAAACAAGCTGAGAATAATCATTGTGTTGTCATAAAGCTTATTGTGAATAGAAATTGTTGTTTTGCGCCTTAACTTCACATAGGGAACGGTGGAAACAGGACGATAATGAAGTTTCAACAATTTTGTATCAGATAATCATTCTAAGAGGTTCAAAATTCAACAGGTCGAGCATAATCATAATTTATCTACAAACGCTTATTTTGAATAGAAATTGTTGTTTTATGCCTTAACTCAAGCACTTAGGGAATGTCGAAATCGACGACAATGAAGTTTTTCCCATTTCGTTACAAATAATCATCCAAAGAGTTTTGAAATTCAACAAGTCGATTATAATCATTATTTTGTTACAAAACCCATTGTGAGTAGAAATCATTATTTTGAGCCTTAACTTCACGTAGGGAATATGGGAAACAGTCGATAATGAAGTTTCAACGATTTTGTATGAAATAATAATTCAAAAAGTTTTAAAATTTAACAAGCTGATCATAATCATATTTCATCTACAAATGCTTATTTTGAATATAAATCGTTGTTTTAAGCATTAATTTCATGTTGGGAACATGGGAAATAGGATGATAATGAAGTATCAACGATTTTGTATCAAATAATCATTCTAAGACTTTTAAAATTTAACAAGCCGAGCATAATCATATTTTATCTACAAACGCTTATTTTGAATAGAAATAGTTCTTTTAAACCTTAATTTCACATTGGGAACGAGGAAAATCGAACTATAATGAATTTTTACCCATTTTGATACAAATAGTAAAACTAAGAGTTTTAAAAGTAAACAAGCCGAGTATAATCATTGTGTTGTCACAAAGCTTATTGTGACTAGAAATCGTTGTTTTGAGACTTAACTTCACGTAGGGAACGTGGGAAATAGGACGATAATGAAGTATCAATTATTTTGTGTCAAATAATCATTTTAGGAGTTTTAAAATTTAACAAGCCGAGCATATTCATATTTTATCTACAAACGCTTATTTTGAATAGAAATCGTTGTTTTAAGCCTTAACTTCACTTTGGTAACGTTGGAAATCGAACGATAATGAAGTTTTACACATTTTGATACAACTAATCATCCTCAGAGTTTTAAAAGTAAACAAGCCGGGTATAATTAAAGCGTAATGAATTTTCACCCATTTTGATACAAATAATCAAACTAAGAGTTTTGAAAATAAAGAAGCCGAGTATAATCATTGTGTTGTCACAAAGCTTATTGTGACAAGAAATCTTTGTTTTGAGCTTTAGGTTCACGTAGGGAACGTGGGAAATAGGACGATAATGAAGTTACAACAATTTTGTATCAAATAATCATTCTAAGAGGTTCAAAATTTGACAAGCCGAGTATAATCATATTTTATCTACAAACGCTTATTTTGAATAGAAATCGTTTTAATATGCCTTAACTTCACTTAGAGAATGTCGAAAATCAGACGATAATGAAGTTTTACCTATTTTGTTGCAAATAATAATCCTAAGAGTTTTGCAATTCAACAAGCTGAGTATAATCATTATTCCGTCACAAAGCATATTGTGAGTAGAAATCATTGTTTTGAGCCTTAACTTCACGTAGGGAATATGGGAAATAGGACGATAATGAAGTTTCAGCGATTTGCATAAAATAATAATTTAAAGAGTTTTAAAATTTAACAAGCCGAGCATAATCAAATTTTATCTACAAACGCTTATTTTAAATAGAAATTGTTGTTTTAAGCCATAACTTCACATTGGGAACGTGGGAAATTGAAATATAATGAAGTTTTACCCATTTTGATACAAATTATCCTCCTAAGAGTTTTGAAAGTAAACAAGCCGACTATAATCATTATGTTGTCACAAAGCTTTTTGTGACTAGAAATCTTCTTTTTGGGCCTTAACTTCACGTAGGGAACGTGGGAAATAGGACGATAATGAAGTATCAATTATTTTTTGTCAAATAATCATTCTAAGAGTTTTAAAATTCAACAAGCCGAGCATAATCATATTTTATCTACAAACGCTTATTTTAAATAGAAATCGTTGTTTGTTGCCTTAACTTTACTTAGAGAATGTCGAAAATCGATGATAATGAAGTCTCAAGGATTTTGTAACAAATAATCAATCAAAGAGTTTTAAAATTCAACATGCCGAGCATAATCATATTTTATCTACAAACGCTTATTTTGAATAGAAATCGTTGTTTTGAACCTTAAATTCACATTGGGAACGTGAAAAATCGAACTATAATGAATTTTTACCCATTTTGATACAAATAATCAAACTAAGAGTTTTGAAAGTAAACAAGCCGAGAATAATCATTGTGTTGTCATAAAGCTTATTGTGAATAGAAATTGTTGTTTTGCGCCTTAACTTCACATAGGGAACGGTGGAAACAGGACGATAATGAAGTTTCAACAATTTTGTATCGAGATAATCATTCTAAGAGGTTCAAAATTCAACAGGTCGAGCATAATCATAATTTATCTACAAACGCTTATTTTGAATAGAAATTGTTGTTTTATGCCTTAACTGCACTTAGGGAATGTCAGAAATCAGACGACAATGAAGTTTTTCCCATTTCGTTACAAATAATCATCCAAAGAGTTTTGAAATTCAACAAGTCGATTATAATCATTATTTTGTTACAAAACCCATTGTGAGTAGAAATCATTATTTTGAGCCTTAACTTCACGTAGGGAATATGGGAAACAGGTCGATAATGAAGTTTCAACGATTTTGTATGAAATAATAATTCAAAAAGTTTTAAAATTTAACAAGCTGATCATAATCATATTTCATCTACAAATGCTTATTTTGAATATAAATCGTTGTTTTAAGCATTAATTTCATGTTGGGAACATGGGAAATAGGATGATAATGAAGTATCAACGATTTTGTATCAAATAATCATTCTAAGACTTTTAAAATTCAACAAGCCGAGCATAATCATATTTTATCTACAAACGCTTATTTTGAATAGAAATAGTTCTTTTAAACCTTAATTTCACATTGGGAACGAGGAAAATCGAACTATAATGAATTTTTACCCATTTTGATACAAATAGTAAAACTAAGAGTTTTGAAAGTAAACAAGCCGAGTATAATCATTGTGTTGTCACAAAGCTTATTGTGACTAGAAATCGTTGTTTTGAGACTTAACTTCACGTAGGGAACGTGGGAAATAGGACGATAATGAAGTATCAATTATTTTGTGTCAAATAATCATTTTAGGAGTTTTAAAATTTAACAAGCCGAGCATATTCATATTTTATCTACAAACGCTTATTTTGAATAGAAATCGTTGTTTTAAGCCTTAACTTCACTTTGGTAACGTTGGAAATCGAACGATAATGAAGTTTTACACATTTTGATACAACTAATCATCCTCGAGTTTTAAAAGTAAACAACTTCCATAGGGTATAATTAAACTGTAATGAATTTTCACCCATTTTGATACAAATAATCAAACTAAGAGTTTTGAAAATAAAGAAGCCGAGTATAATCATTGTGTTGTCACAAAGCTTATTGTGACAAGAAATCTTTGTTTTGAGCTTTAGGTTCACGTAGGGAACGTGGGAAATAGGACGATAATGAAGTTACAACAATTTTGTATCAAATAATCATTCTAAGAGGTTCAAAATTTGACAAGCCGAGTATAATCATATTTTATCTACAAACGCTTATTTTGAATAGAAATCGTTTTAATATGCCTTAACTTCACTTAGAGAATGTCGAAAATCGACGATAATGAAGTTTTACCTATTTTGTTGCAAATAATAATCCTAAGAGTTTTGCAATTCAACAAGCTGAGTATAATCATTATTCCGTCACAAAGCATATTGTGAGTAGAAATCATTGTTTTGAGCCTTAACTTCACGTAGGGAATATGGGAAATAGGACGATAATGAAGTTTCAGCGATTTGCATAAAATAATAATTTAAAGAGTTTTAAAATTTAACAAGCCGAGCATAATCAAATTTTATCTACAAACGCTTATTTTAAATAGAAATTGTTGTTTTAAGCCATAACTTCACATTGGGAACGTGGGAAATTGAAATATAATGAAGTTTTACCCATTTTGATACAAATTATCCTCCTAAGAGTTTTGAAAGTAAACAAGCCGACTATAATCATTATGTTGTCACAAAGCTTTTTGTGACTAGAAATCTTCTTTTTGGGCCTTAACTTCACGTAGGGAACGTGGGAAATAGGACGATAATGAAGTATCAATTATTTTTTGTCAAATAATCATTCTAAGAGTTTTAAAATTCAACAAGCCGAGCATAATCATATTTTATCTACAAACGCTTATTTTAAATAGAAATCGTTGTTTGTTGCCTTAACTTTACTTAGAGAATGTCGAAAATCAGATGATAATGAAGTCTCAAGGATTTTGTAACAAATAATCAATCAAAGAGTTTTAAAATTCAACATGCCGAGCATAATCATATTTTATCTACAAACGCTTATTTTGAATAGAAATCGTTGTTTTGAACCTTAAATTCACATTGGGAACGTGAAAAATCGAACTATAATGAATTTTTACCCATTTTGATACAAATAATCAAACTAAGAGTTTTGAAAGAAAAAGCCAAGTGAGAATAATCATTGTGTTGTCATAAAGCTTATTGTGAATAGAAATTGTTGTTTTGCGCCTTAACTTCACATAGGGAACGGTGGAAACAGGACGATAATGAAGTTTCAACAATTTTGTATCGAGATAATCATTCTAAGAGGTTCAAAATTCAACAATGTCGAGCATAATCATAATTTATCTACAAACGCTTATTTTGAATAGAAATTGTTGTTTTATGCCTTAACTTCGCACTTAGGGAATGTCGAAATCGACGACAATGAAGTTTTTCCCATTTCGTTACAAATAATCATCCAAAGAGTTTTGAAATTCAACAAGTCGATTATAATCATTATTTTGTTACAAAACCCATTGTGAGTAGAAATCATTATTTTGAGCCTTAACTTCACGTAGGGAATATGGGAAACAGGTCGATAATGAAGTTTCAACGATTTTGTATGAAATAATAATTCAAAAAGTTTTAAAATTTAACAAGCTGATCATAATCATATTTCATCTACAAATGCTTATTTTGAATATAAATCGTTGTTTTAAGCATTAATTTCATGTTGGGAACATGGGAAATAGGATGATAATGAAGTATCAACGATTTTGTATCAAATAATCATTCTAAGACTTTTAAAATTCAACAAGCCGAGCATAATCATATTTTATCTACAAACGCTTATTTTGAATAGAAATAGTTCTTTTAAACCTTAATTTCACATTGGGAACGAGGAAAATCGAACTATAATGAATTTTTACCCATTTTGATACAAATAGTAAAACTAAGAGTTTTGAAAGTAAACAAGCCGAGTATAATCATTGTGTTGTCACAAAGCTTATTGTGACTAGAAATCGTTGTTTTGAGACTTAACTTCACGTAGGGAACGTGGGAAATAGGACGATAATGAAGTATCAATTATTTTGTGTCAAATAATCATTTTAGGAGTTTTAAAATTTAACAAGCCGAGCATATTCATATTTTATCTACAAACGCTTATTTTGAATAGAAATCGTTGTTTTAAGCCTTAACTTCACTTTGGTAACGTTGGAAATCGAACGATAATGAAGTTTTACACATTTTGATACAACTAATCATCCTCGAGTTTTAAAAGTAAACAAGCTTAACGGGTATAATTAAATCGTAATGAATTTTCACCCATTTTGATACAAATAATCAAACTAAGAGTTTTGAAAATAAAAATGAGTATAAGTATAATCATTGTGTTGTCACAAAGCTTATTGTGACAAGAAATCTTTGTTTTGAGCTTTAGGTTCACGTAGGGAACGTGGGAAATAGGACGATAATGAAGTTACAACAATTTTGTATCAAATAATCATTCTAAGAGGTTCAAAATTTGACAAGCCGAGTATAATCATATTTTATCTACAAACGCTTATTTTGAATAGAAATCGTTTTAATATGCCTTAACTTCACTTAGAGAATGTCGAAAATCAGACGATAATGAAGTTTTACCTATTTTGTTGCAAATAATAATCCTAAGAGTTTTGCAATTCAACAAGCTGAGTATAATCATTATTCCGTCACAAAGCATATTGTGAGTAGAAATCATTGTTTTGAGCCTTAACTTCACGTAGGGAATATGGGAAATAGGACGATAATGAAGTTTCACCGATTTTGCATAAAATAATAATTTAAAGAGTTTTAAAATTTAACAAGCCGAGCATAATCAAATTTTATCTACAAACGCTTATTTTAAATAGAAATTGTTGTTTTAAGCCATAACTTCACATTGGGAACGTGGGAAATTGAAATATAATGAAGTTTTACCCATTTTGATACAAATTATCCTCCTAAGAGTTTTGAAAGTAAACAAGCCGACTATAATCATTATGTTGTCACAAAGCTTTTTGTGACTAGAAATCTTCTTTTTGGGCCTTAACTTCACGTAGGGAACGTGGGAAATAGGACGATAATGAAGTATCAATTATTTTTTGTCAAATAATCATTCTAAGAGTTTTAAAATTCAACAAGCCGAGCATAATCATATTTTATCTACAAACGCTTATTTTAAATAGAAATCGTTGTTTGTTGCCTTAACTTTACTTAGAGAATGTCGAAAATCGAAGATGATAATGAAGTCTCAAGGATTTTGTAACAAATAATCAATCAAAGAGTTTTAAAATTCAACATGCCGAGCATAATCATATTTTATCTACAAACGCTTATTTTGAATAGAAATCGTTGTTTTGAACCTTAAATTCACATTGGGAACGTGAAAAATCGAACTATAATGAATTTTTACCCATTTTGATACAAATAATCAAACTAAGAGTTTTGAAAGTAAACAAGTGAGAATAATCATTGTGTTGTCATAAAGCTTATTGTGAATAGAAATTGTTGTTTTGCGCCTTAACTTCACATAGGGAACGGTGGAAACAGGACGATAATGAAGTTTCAACAATTTTGTATCAAATAATCATTCTAAGAGGTTCAAAATTCAACAAGTCGAGCATAATCATAATTTATCTACAAACGCTTATTTTGAATAGAAATTGTTGTTTTATGCCTTAACGCACTTAGGGAATGTCGAAATCGACGACAATGAAGTTTTTCCCATTTCGTTACAAATAATCATCCAAAGAGTTTTGAAATTCAACAAGTCGATTATAATCATTATTTTGTTACAAAACCCATTGTGAGTAGAAATCATTATTTTGAGCCTTAACTTCACGTAGGGAATATGGGAAATAGGTCGATAATGAAGTTTCAACGATTTTGTATAAAATAATAATTCAAAAAGTTTTAAAATTTAACAAGCTGATCATAATCATATTTCATCTACAAATGCTTATTTTGAATATAAATCGTTGTTTTAAGCATTAATTTCATGTTGGGAACATGGGAAATAGGATGATAATGAAGTATCAACGATTTTGTATCAAATAATCATTCTAAGACTTTTAAAATTCAACAAGCCGAGCATAATCATATTTTATCTACAAACGCTTATTTTGAATAGAAATAGTTCTTTTAAACCTTAATTTCACATTGGGAACGAGGAAAATCGAACTATAATGAATTTTTACCCATTTTGATACAAATAGTAAAACTAAGAGTTTTGAAAGTAAACAAGCCGAGTATAATCATTGTGTTGTCACAAAGCTTATTGTGACTAGAAATCGTTGTTTTGAGACTTAACTTCACGTAGGGAACGTGGGAAATAGGACGATAATGAAGTATCAATTATTTTGTGTCAAATAATCATTTTAGGAGTTTTAAAATTTAACAAGCCGAGCATATTCATATTTTATCTACAAACGCTTATTTTGAATAGAAATCGTTGTTTTAAGCCTTAACTTCACTTTGGTAACGTTGGAAATCGAACGATAATGAAGTTTTACACATTTTGATACAACTAATCATCCTCGAGTTTTAAAAGTAAACAAGCTTCGGGTATAATTAAATCGTAATGAATTTTCACCCATTTTGATACAAATAATCAAACTAAGAGTTTTGAAAATAAAGAAGCCGAGTATAATCATTGTGTTGTCACAAAGCTTATTGTGACAAGAAATCTTTGTTTTGAGCTTTAAGGTTCACGTAGGGAACGTGGGAAATAGGACGATAATGAAGTTACAACAATTTTGTATCAAATAATCATTCTAAGAGGTTCAAAATTTGACAAGCCGAGTATAATCATATTTTATCTACAAACGCTTATTTTGAATAGAAATCGTTTTTAATATGCCTTAACTTCACTTAGAGAATGTCGAAAATCAGACGATAATGAAGTTTTACCTATTTTGTTGCAAATAATAATCCTAAGAGTTTTGCAATTCAACAAGTGAGTATAATCATTATTCCGTCACAAAGCATATTGTGAGTAGAAATCATTGTTTTGAGCCTTAACTTCACGTAGGGAATATGGGAAATAGGACGATAATGAAGTTTCAACGATTTGCATAAAATAATAATTTAAAGAGTTTTAAAATTTAACAAGCCGAGCATAATCAAATTTTATCTACAAACGCTTATTTTAAATAGAAATTGTTGTTTTAAGCCATAACTTCACATTGGGAACGTGGGAAATTGAAATATAATGAAGTTTTACCCATTTTGATACAAATTATCCTCCTAAGAGTTTTGAAAGTAAACAAGCCGACTATAATCATTATGTTGTCACAAAGCTTTTTGTGACTAGAAATCTTCTTTTTGGGCCTTAACTTCACGTAGGGAACGTGGGAAATAGGACGATAATGAAGTATCAATTATTTTTTGTCAAATAATCATTCTAAGAGTTTTAAAATTCAACAAGCCGAGCATAATCATATTTTATCTACAAACGCTTATTTTAAATAGAAATCGTTGTTTGTTGCCTTAACTTTACTTAGAGAATGTCGAAAATCAGATGATAATGAAGTCTCAAGGATTTTGTAACAAATAATCAATCAAAGAGTTTTAAAATTCAACATGCCGAGCATAATCATATTTTATCTACAAACGCTTATTTTGAATAGAAATCGTTGTTTTGAACCTTAAATTCACATTGGGAACGTGAAAAATCGAACTATAATGAATTTTTACCCATTTTGATACAAATAATCAAACTAAGAGTTTTGAAAGTAAACAAGCTGAGAATAATCATTGTGTTGTCATAAAGCTTATTGTGAATAGAAATTGTTGTTTTGCGCCTTAACTTCACATAGGGAACGGTGGAAACAGGACGATAATGAAGTTTCAACAATTTTGTATCAGATAATCATTCTAAGAGGTTCAAAATTCAACAGGTCGAGCATAATCATAATTTATCTACAAACGCTTATTTTGAATAGAAATTGTTGTTTTATGCCTTAACTGCACTTAGGGAATGTCAGAAATCAGACGACAATGAAGTTTTTCCCATTTCGTTACAAATAATCATCCAAAGAGTTTTGAAATTCAACAAGTCGATTATAATCATTATTTTGTTACAAAACCCATTGTGAGTAGAAATCATTATTTTGAGCCTTAACTTCACGTAGGGAATATGGGAAACAGGTCGATAATGAAGTTTCAACGATTTTGTATGAAATAATAATTCAAAAAGTTTTAAAATTTAACAAGCTGATCATAATCATATTTCATCTACAAATGCTTATTTTGAATATAAATCGTTGTTTTAAGCATTAATTTCATGTTGGGAACATGGGAAATAGGATGATAATGAAGTATCAACGATTTTGTATCAAATAATCATTCTAAGACTTTTAAAATTCAACAAGCCGAGCATAATCATATTTTATCTACAAACGCTTATTTTGAATAGAAATAGTTCTTTTAAACCTTAATTTCACATTGGGAACGAGGAAAATCGAACTATAATGAATTTTTACCCATTTTGATACAAATAGTAAAACTAAGAGTTTTGAAAGTAAACAAGCCGAGTATAATCATTGTGTTGTCACAAAGCTTATTGTGACTAGAAATCGTTGTTTTGAGACTTAACTTCACGTAGGGAACGTGGGAAATAGGACGATAATGAAGTATCAATTATTTTGTGTCAAATAATCATTTTAGGAGTTTTAAAATTTAACAAGCCGAGCATATTCATATTTTATCTACAAACGCTTATTTTGAATAGAAATCGTTGTTTTAAGCCTTAACTTCACTTTGGTAACGTTGGAAATCGAACGATAATGAAGTTTTACACATTTTGATACAACTAATCATCCTCAGAGTTTTAAAAGTAAACAAGCCGGGTATAATTAAACTGTAATGAATTTTCACCCATTTTGATACAAATAATCAAACTAAGAGTTTTGAAAATAAAGAAGCCGAGTATAATCATTGTGTTGTCACAAAGCTTATTGTGACAAGAAATCTTTGTTTTGAGCTTTAGGTTCACGTAGGGAACGTGGGAAATAGGACGATAATGAAGTTACAACAATTTTGTATCAAATAATCATTCTAAGAGGTTCAAAATTTGACAAGCCGAGTATAATCATATTTTATCTACAAACGCTTATTTTGAATAGAAATCGTTTTAATATGCCTTAACTTCACTTAGAGAATGTCGAAAATCAGACGATAATGAAGTTTTACCTATTTTGTTGCAAATAATAATCCTAAGAGTTTTGCAATTCAACAAGTTTGAGTATAATCATTATTCCGTCACAAAGCATATTGTGAGTAGAAATCATTGTTTTGAGCCTTAACTTCACGTAGGGAATATGGGAAATAGGACGATAATGAAGTTTCAAGCGATTTGCATAAAATAATAATTTAAAGAGTTTTAAAATTTAACAAGCCGAGCATAATCAAATTTTATCTACAAACGCTTATTTTAAATAGAAATTGTTGTTTTAAGCCATAACTTCACATTGGGAACGTGGGAAATTGAAATATAATGAAGTTTTACCCATTTTGATACAAATTATCCTCCTAAGAGTTTTGAAAGTAAACAAGCCGACTATAATCATTATGTTGTCACAAAGCTTTTTGTGACTAGAAATCTTCTTTTTGGGCCTTAACTTCACGTAGGGAACGTGGGAAATAGGACGATAATGAAGTATCAATTATTTTTTGTCAAATAATCATTCTAAGAGTTTTAAAATTCAACAAGCCGAGCATAATCATATTTTATCTACAAACGCTTATTTTAAATAGAAATCGTTGTTTGTTGCCTTAACTTTACTTAGAGAATGTCGAAAATCGAGATGATAATGAAGTCTCAAGGATTTTGTAACAAATAATCAATCAAAGAGTTTTAAAATTCAACATGCCGAGCATAATCATATTTTATCTACAAACGCTTATTTTGAATAGAAATCGTTGTTTTGAACCTTAAATTCACATTGGGAACGTGAAAAATCGAACTATAATGAATTTTTACCCATTTTGATACAAATAATCAAACTAAGAGTTTTGAAAGTAAACAAGCTGAGAATAATCATTGTGTTGTCATAAAGCTTATTGTGAATAGAAATTGTTGTTTTGCGCCTTAACTTCACATAGGGAACGGTGGAAATAGGACGATAATGAAGTTTCAACAATTTTGTATCAGATAATCATTCTAAGAGGTTCAAAATTCAACAGGTCGAGCATAATCATAATTTATCTACAAACGCTTATTTTGAATAGAAATTGTTGTTTTATGCCTTAACTGCACTTAGGGAATGTCAGAAATCAGACGACAATGAAGTTTTTCCCATTTCGTTACAAATAATCATCCAAAGAGTTTTGAAATTCAACAAGTCGATTATAATCATTATTTTGTTACAAAACCCATTGTGAGTAGAAATCATTATTTTGAGCCTTAACTTCACGTAGGGAATATGGGAAACAGGTCGATAATGAAGTTTCAACGATTTTGTATGAAATAATAATTCAAAAAGTTTTAAAATTTAACAAGCTGATCATAATCATATTTCATCTACAAATGCTTATTTTGAATATAAATCGTTGTTTTAAGCATTAATTTCATGTTGGGAACATGGGAAATAGGATGATAATGAAGTATCAACGATTTTGTATCAAATAATCATTCTAAGACTTTTAAAATTCAACAAGCCGAGCATAATCATATTTTATCTACAAACGCTTATTTTGAATAGAAATAGTTCTTTTAAACCTTAATTTCACATTGGGAACGAGGAAAATCGAACTATAATGAATTTTTACCCATTTTGATACAAATAGTAAAACTAAGAGTTTTGAAAGTAAACAAGCCGAGTATAATCATTGTGTTGTCACAAAGCTTATTGTGACTAGAAATCGTTGTTTTGAGACTTAACTTCACGTAGGGAACGTGGGAAATAGGACGATAATGAAGTATCAATTATTTTGTGTCAAATAATCATTTTAGGAGTTTTAAAATTTAACAAGCCGAGCATATTCATATTTTATCTACAAACGCTTATTTTGAATAGAAATCGTTGTTTTAAGCCTTAACTTCACTTTGGTAACGTTGGAAATCGAACGATAATGAAGTTTTACACATTTTGATACAACTAATCATCCTCGAGTTTTAAAAGTAAATAGAAATCGTTAGGGTATAACTTTTAGAAAATCGAACGTAATGAATTTTCACCCATTTTGATACAAATAATCAAACTAAGAGTTTTGAAAATAAAGAAGCCGAGTATAATCATTGTGTTGTCACAAAGCTTATTGTGACAAGAAATCTTTGTTTTGAGCTTTAGGTTCACGTAGGGAACGTGGGAAATAGGACGATAATGAAGTTACAACAATTTTGTATCAAATAATCATTCTAATAGGTTCAAAATTAAACAAGCCGAGTATAATCATATTTTATCTACAAACGCTTATTTTGAATAGAAATCGTTTTAATATGCCTTAACTTCACTTAGAGAATGTCGAAAATCGACGATAATGAAGTTTTACCTATGTTGTTGCAAATAATAATCCTAAGAGTTTTGCAATTCAACAAGTGAGTATAATCATTATTAGTCACAAAGCATATTGTGAGTAGAAATCATTGTTTTTGAGCCTTAACTTCACGTAGGGAATATGGGAAATAGGACGATAATGAAGTTTCAACGATTTGCATAAAATAATAATTTAAAGAGTTTTAAAATTTAACAAGCCGAGCATAATCAAATTTTATCTACAAACGCTTATTTTAAATAGAAATTGTTGTTTTAAGCCATAACTTCACATTGGGAACGTGGGAAATTGAAATATAATGAAGTTTTACCCATTTTGATACAAATTATCCTCCTAAGAGTTTTGAAAGTAAACAAGCCGACTATAATCATTATGTTGTCACAAAGCTTTTTGTGACTAGAAATCTTCTTTTTGGGCCTTAACTTCACGTAGGGAACGTGGGAAATAGGACGATAATGAAGTATCAATTATTTTTTGTCAAATAATCATTCTAAGAGTTTTAAAATTCAACAAGCCGAGCATAATCATATTTTATCTACAAACGCTTATTTTAAATAGAAATCGTTGTTTGTTGCCTTAACTTTACTTAGAGAATGTCGAAAATCGAGATGATAATGAAGTCTCAAGGATTTTGTAACAAATAATCAATCAAAGAGTTTTAAAATTCAACATGCCGAGCATAATCATATTTTATCTACAAACGCTTATTTTGAATAGAAATCGTTGTTTTGAACCTTAAATTCACATTGGGAACGTGAAAAATCGAACTATAATGAATTTTTACCCATTTTGATACAAATAATCAAACTAAGAGTTTTGAAAGTAAACAAGCTGAGAATAATCATTGTGTTGTCATAAAGCTTATTATGAATAGAAATTGCTGTTTTGCGCCTTAACTTCACATAGGAAACGGTGGAAATAGGACGATAATGAAGTTTCAACAATTTTGTATCAGATAATGATTCTAAGAGGTTCAAAATTCAACAGGTCGAGTATAATCATAATTTATCTACAAACGCTTATTTTGAAAAGAAATTGTTATTTTATGCCTTAACTGCACTTAGGGAATGTCAGAAATCAGACGACAATGTAGTTTTTCCCATTTCGTTACAAATAATCATCCAAAGAGTTTTAAAATTCAACAAGCCGATTATAATCATTATTCTGTTACAAAACCCATTGTGAGTAGAAATCGTTATTTTGAGCCTTAACTTCACGTAGGGAATATGGAAAATAGGTCAATAATGAAGTTTCAACAATTTTGTATGAAATAATAATTCAAAAAGTTTTAAAATTTAACAAGCTGAGCATAATCATATTTCATCTACAAATGCTTATTTTGAATATAAATCGTTGTTTTAAGCATTAACTTCATGTTGAGAACATGGGAAATAGGATGATAATGAAGTATCAACGATTTTGTATCAAATAATCATTCTAAGAGTTTTAAAATTCAACAAGCCGAGCATAATCATATTTTATCTACAAACGCTTATTTTGAATAGAAATAGTTCTTTTAAACCTTAACTTCACATTGGGAACGAGGAAAATCGAACTATAATGAATTTTTACCCATTTTGGTACAAATAGTAAAACTAAGAGTTTTGAAAGTAAACAAGCCGAGTATAATCATTGTGTTGTCACAAAGCTTATTGTGACCAGAAATCGTTGTTTTGAGACTTAACTTCACGTAGGGAACGTGGGAAGTAGGACAGTAATGATGTTTCAACAATTTTGTATCAAATAATCACTCTAGGAGATTCAAAATTCAACAAGCCGAATATAATCATATTTTATTTACAAACACTTATTTTGAATAGAAATTGTTGTTTTATGCCTTAACTTCACTTAGAGAATGTTTGAAATCAGACGATAATGAAGTTTCAATGATTTTGTAACAAATAATCAATCTAAGAGTTTTAAAATTCAACATGTCGAGCATAATCATATTTTACCTACAAACGCTTATTTTGAATAGAAATCGTTGTTTTAAACCTTAACTTCACATTGGGAACGTGGGAAATCGAACTATAATGAATTTTTACCTATTTTGATACAAATAATCAAACTAAGAGTTTTGAAAATAAACAAGCCGAATATAATCATTATGTTGTCACAAAGCTTATTGTGACTAGAAATCTTTGTTTTAAGCTTTAACTTCACGTAGGGAACGTGGGAAATAGGACGATAATGAAGTTTCAACAATTTTGTATCAAATAATCATTCTAAGAGGTTCAAAATTCAACAAGCCGAGCATAATCATATTTTATCTACAAACGATTATTTTGAATAGAAATCGTTCTTTTATGCCTTAACTTCACTTAGAGAATGTCGAAAATCTGACGATAATGAAGTTTTACCTATTTTGTTGCAAATAATAATCCTAAGAGTTTTGCAATTCAACAAGCTGAGTATAAACATTATTCCGTCACAAAGCATATTGTGAGTAGAAATCGTTGTTTTGAGCCTTAACTTCACGTAGGGAATATGGGAAATAGGACGATAATGAAGTTTCAACGATTTTGCATAAAATAATAATTTAAAGAGTTTTAAAATTTAACAAGCCGAGCATAATCAAATTTTATCTACAAACGCTTATTTTAAATAGAAATTGTTGTTTTAAGCCTTAACTTCACATTGGGAACGTGGGAAATTGAAATATAATGAAGTTTTACCCATTTTGATACAAATTATCATCCTAAGAGTTTTGAAAGTAAACAAGCCGAGTATAATCGTTATGTTGTCACAAAGCTTATTTTGTTTAGAATTCGTTGTTTTGGGCCTTAACTTCACGTAGGGAACGTGGGAAATAGGATGATAATGAAGTTTCGACAATTTCGTATCAAATAATCATTCTAAGAGGTTCAAAATTCAACAATCCGAGCATAATCATATTTTATCTATAAATGCTTATTTTGAATAGAAATCGTTCTTTTATGCCTTAACTTCACTGAGAGAATGTCGAAAATCAGACGATAATGAAATTTTACCTATTTTGTTGAATATAATCATCCTAAGAGTTTTGCAATTCGACAAGCTGAGTATAATCATTATTCCGTCACAAAGCATATTGTGAGTAGAAATCTTGGTTTTGAGCCTTAACTTCACGTAGGGAATATGGGAAATAGGACGATAACGAAGTTTCAACGATTTTGTATAAAATAACAATTCAAAGAGTTTTAAAATTAAACAAGCCGAGCATAAAATTTTTATCTACAAACGCTTATTTTGAATATAAATCGTTATTTCAAGCCTTAACTTCACTTTGGGAAAGAGGGAAATCGAAATATAATGAATTTTTATCCATTTTGATACAAATAATTAAACTAAGAGTTTTGAAAGTAAACAAGCGGAGTATAATCATTATGTTGTCACAAAGCTTATTGTTACAAGAAATCGTTGTTTTGGAACTTAACTTCACGTAGCGAACGTGGGAAATAGGACAATAATGAAGTTTCGATAATTTTGTATCAAATAATCATTCTAAGTGGTTCAAACTTCAACATGTCGTGTATAATCATATTTTATCTACATACGCTTATTTGAATAGAAAATCAGATGATAATGAAGTTTCAAAGATTTTGTAACAAATAATCAATTTAAGAGTTTTAAAATTCAACATACCGAGCATAATTATATTTTATCTACAAATGCTTATTTTGAATAGAAATCGTTGTTTTAAACCTTAACTCTACATTGGGAACCTGGGAAATCGAACTATAATGAATTTTTAGCCATTTTGATACAAATAATCAAACTAGGACTTTTGAAAGTAAACAAGCCGAGTACAATCATTATGTTGTCACAAAGCTTATTGTGATTAGAAATCTTTGTTTTGAGCTTTAACTTCACGTAGGGAACGTGGGAAATTGGGCGATAATGAAGTTTCAAGAATTTTGTATCAAATAATCATTCTAAGACGTTCAAAGTTCAACAAGCCGAGCATAATCATATTTTATCTACAAATGCTTATTTTGAATAGAAATTGTTCTTTTATGCCTCAACTTCACTTAGAGAATGTCGAAAATCAGACGATAATGAAGTTTACCCTTTCTGTTACAAATAATCATCCTAAAAGTTTTGAAATTCAACAAGCCGAGTATAATTATTATTCCGTCACAAAGCATATTGTGAGTAGAAATCGTTGTTTTGAGCTGAACTTTACGAAGGGAATATAGGAAATAGGACGATAATGAAGTTTTAACGATTTTGTATAAAACAATAATTCAAAGAGTTTTAAAACTTAATAAGCTGAGCATAATCATATTTCATCTACAAACGCTTATTTTGACTAGAAATCGTGGTTTTAAGCCTTAACTTCACATTGGGAACGTGGAAAATCGAAATATAATGAAGTTTTACCCATTTTGATACAAATTATATTCCTTAGTTTTTTGAAAGTAAACAAGCCGAGTACAATCATTATGTTGTCACAAAGCTTATTGTTACTAGAAATAATTGTTTCGAGCCTTAACATCATATAGGGAACGTGGGAAATAGGACGATAATGAAGTATCAATTATTTTGTGTCAAATAATCATTCTAAGAGTTTGAAAATTCAACAAGCCGAGCATAATCATATTTTATCTACAAACGCTTATTTTTAATAGAAATCGTTGTTTTAAGCATTAACTTCACTTTGGATACGTGGAAAATCGGATGATAATGAAGTTTTACAAATTTTGTTACAACTAATCATCCTCAGAGTTTTGAAAGTAAACAAGCCTAGTATAATCGTTATGCTGTCACAAAGCTTATTGTGACTAGAAATCGTTTTAAAATTCATTATTTTATCTACAAACGCTTATTTTGAATAGAAATCGTTCTTTTAAACCTTAACTTCACATTGGGAACGTTGAAAATCGAAATATAATGAATTTTTACCCATTTTGATACAAATAATCAAACTAAGAATTTTGAAAGTACATAAGCTGAGTATAATTATTGCGTTGTCACAAAGCTTATTGTGACTAGAAATCGTTGTTTTGAGCCTCAACTTCAGGTAGGGAACGTGGGAAAAAGGACGATAATAAAGTTTCAACACTTTTGTATCAAATAGTCATTCTAAGAGGTTCAAAATTCAATAAGCCGAGCATAATCATATTTTATCTGCAAACGTTTATTTTGAATAGAAATCGTTGTCTTAAACTTTAACTTCACGTAGGGAACGTGGAAAATAGGACGATAATGAAGTTTCAACGATTTTGTAACAAATAATCAATCTATAAGTTTTAAAATTCAACATGCCGAGCATAATCATATTTTGTCTACAAACACTTATTTTGAATAGAAATTGTTATTTTTAGCCTTAACTTCACGTAGGAAATGTGGGAAATAGGTCGATAATGAAGTTTCAACGATTTTGTAACAAATAATCTATCTAAGAGTTCTAAAATTCAACATGCCGAGCATAATCATATTTTATCTACAAACGCTTATTTTGAATAGAAATCGTTGTTTTAAACCTTAACTTCACATTGGGAAAGTGGGAAATCGAACTATAATGAATTTTTACCCATTTTGATAAAAATAATCAAACTAAGAGTTTTGAAAGTAAACAAGCTGAGAATAATCATTGTGTTGTCACAAAGCTTATTGTGAATAGAAATTGTTGTTTTGCTCTTTAACTTCACATAGGGAACGGTGGAAATAAGACGATAATGAAGTTTCAATTATTTTGTATCAAATAATCATTCTAAGATGTTCAAAAGTCAATAGGTCGAGCATAATCATATTTTATCTACAAACGCTTATTTTTAATAGAAATTGTTGTTTTATGCCTTAACTGCACTTAGGGAATGTCAGAAATCAGGCGATAATGAAGTTTTTCCCATTTCGTTACAAATAATCATCCAAAGAGTTTTGAAATTCAACAAGCCGATTATTATCATTATTATATCACAAAACCCATTGTGAGTAGAAATCGTAATTTTGAGCCTTAACTTCACGTAGGGAATATGGGAAATAGGATGATAATGAAGTTTCAACGATTTTGTATAAAATAATAATTCAAAGAGTTTTAAAATTTAACAAGCCGAGCATAATCATATTTCAGCTACAAACGCTTATTTTCACTAGAAATCGTTGTTTTAAGCATTAACTTCACATTGGGAACATGGGAAATAGGATGATAAAGAAGTATCAACGATTTTGTATCAAATAATCATTCTAAGAGTTTTAAAATTCAACAAGCTGAGCATAATCATATTTTATCTACAAACGCTTATTTTGAATAGAAATAGTTCTTTTAAACCTTAACTTCACATTGAGAACGTGGAAAATCGAACTATAATGAATTTATACCCATTTTGATACAAATAGTAAAACTAAGAGTTTTGAAAGTAAACAAGCCGAGTATAATCATTGTGTCGTCACAAAGCTTATTGTGACTAGAAATCGTTGTTTTGAGCCTTAACTTCGCGTAGGGAACGTGGGAAGTAGGACAATAATTAGGTTTCAACAATTTTGTATCAAATAATCATCTAAGAGGTTCAAAATTCAACATGCCGAGCATAATCATATTTTATCTACAAATGCTTATTTTGAATAGAAATTGTTGTTTTATGCCTTAACTTCACTTAGAGAATGTCGGAAATCAGATGATAATGAAGTTTCAACGATTTTGGAACAAATAATCAATCTAAGAGTTTTAAAATTCAACAAGCCGGGCATAATCATATTTTATCTACAAACGCTTATTTTGAATAGAAATCGTTGTTTTATGCCTTAACTTCACAAAGAGAATGTCGGAAATCGACGATAATGAAGATTTACCTAGTTTATTGCAAATAATCATCCTAAGAGTTTTGCAATTCAACAAAATGAGTATAATTATTATTCTGTCACAAGGCATATTGTGAGTAGAAATCGTTGTTTTAAGCCTTAACTTCACGTAGGGAATATGGGAAATAGGACGATAATGAAGTTTCAACGATTTTGTATAAAATAATAATTCAAAGAGTTTTAAAATTTAACAAGCCGAGCATAATCATATTTTATCTATAAAAACTTATTTTAAATAGAAATCATTGTTTATAGCCTTAACTTCACATTGGGAACGTGGAAAATTGAAATGTAATGAAGTTTTACCCATTTTGATACAAATTATAATCCTAAGAGTTTTGAAAGTAAACAAGCTGTGTATAATCATTATGTTGTCACAAAAGCTTATTGTGACTAGAAATTGTTGTTGTGGAGGAATGTGGGAAATAGGACGATAATGTAGTTTCAACAATTTTAAATCAAATAATCATTCTAAGAGTTTCAAAATTCAACAAGCCGAGCATAATCATATTTTATCTACAAACGCTTATTTTGAATAGAAATCGTTGTTTGATTCCTTAACTTCACTTAGAGAATGTCGAAAATCAGATGATAATGAAGTTTCAACGATTTTGTAACAAATCATCAATCTAAGAGTTTTAAAATTCAACATGCCGAACATAATCATATTTTATCTACAAACGCTTATTTTGAATAGAAATCGTTGTTTTAAACTTTAACTTCACATTGGGAAAGTGGGAAATCGAACTATAATGAATTTTTACCCATTTTGATACAAATAATCAAACTAAGAATTTTGAAAATAAAAAAGCCGAGTATAATCATTGTGTTGTCACAAAACTTATTGTGACTAGAAATCTTTGTTTTGAGCTTTAACTTCACGTAGGGAATGTGGGAAATAGAACGATAATGAAGTTTCAACAATTTTGTATCAAATAATCATTCGAAGAGGTTCAAAATTCAATAAGCTGAGCATAATCATATTTTATCTACAAACGTTTATTTTGAATAGAAATCGTTGTTTTAAACCTTAGCGTCACATTGGGAACGTGGGAAATCGAACTATAATGAATTTTTACCCATTTTGATACAAATAATCAAACTAAGAGTTTTGAAAGTAAACAAGCCGAGAATAATCATTGTGTTGTCACAAAGCTTATTGTGAATAGAAATCATTGTTTTGCGCCTTATTTTCACATAGGGAACGGTGGAAATAGGACGATAATGAAGTTTCAACAATTTTGTATCAAATATTCATTCTAAGAGGTTCAAAATTCAACAGGTCGAGCATAATCATATTTTATCTACAAACGCTTATTTTGAATAGAAATTGTTGTTTTATGCCTTAACTGCACTTAGGGAATGTCAGAAATCAGACAATAATGAAGTTTTACCCATTTCGTTAGAAATAATAATCCAAAGAGATTTGAAATTCACCAAGCCGATTATAATCATTATTCTATCACAAAACCCATTGTGAGTAGAAATCATTATTTTGAGCCTTAACTTCACGTAAGGAATATGGGAAATAGGACGATAATGAAGTTTCAACGATTTTGTATAAAATAATAATTCAAAGAGTTTTAAAATTTAACAAGCCGAGCATAATCATATCTCATCTACAAACACTTATTTTCACTGGAAATCGTTGTTTTAAGCTTTAACTTCACATTGGGAACATGGGAAATAAGATGATAATGAAGTATCAACGATTTTGTATCTAATAATCATTCTAAGAGTTTTAAAATTCAACAAGCCGAGCATAATCATATTTTATCTACAAATGCTTATTTTGAATAGAAATAGTTCTTTTAAACCTTAACTTCACATTGAGAACGTGGAAAATCGAACTATAATGAATTTTTACCCATTTTGATACAAATAGTAAAACTAAGAGTTTTGAAAGTCAACAAGCCGAGTATAATCATTGTGTTGTCACAAAGCTTATTGTGACTAGAAATCGTTGTTTTGAGCCTTAACTTTACATAGGGAACGTGGGAAGTAGGACAATAATGAGTTTCAACAATTTTGTATCAAATAATCACTCTAAGAGGTTAAAAATTTAACATGACGAGCGTAATCATATTTTATCTACAAACGCTTATTTTGAATAGAAATTGTTGTTTTATGCCTTAACTTCACTTAGAGAATGTCGAAAATCAGACGATAATGAAGTTTCAACGATTTTGGAACAAATAATCAATCTAAGAGTTTTAAAATTCAACAAGCCGGGCATAATCATATTTTATCTACAAACACTTATTTTGAATAGAAATTGTTGTTTTATGCCTTAACTTCACTTAGAGAATGTCGGAAATCAGACGATAATAAAGTTTTAACGATTTTGGAACAAATAATCAATCTAAGAGTTTTAAAATTCAACAAGCCGGACATAATCATATTTTATCTACAAACGCTTATTTTGAATAGAAATCGTTGTTTTATGCCTTAACTTCACAAAGAGAATGTCGGAAATCAGACGATAATGAAGTTTTACCTATTTTGTTGCAAATAATCATCCTAAGAGTTTTGCAATTCAACAAAATGAGTATAATCATTATTCTGTCACAAGGCATATTGTGAGTAGAAATCGTTATTTTGAGCCTTAACTTCACGTAGGGAATATGGGAAATAGGACGATAATGAAGTTTCAACGATTTTGTATAAAATAATAATTCAAAGAGTTTTAAAATTTAACAAGCCAAGCATAATCATATTTTATCTATAAAAACTTATTTTAAATAGAAATCGTTGTTTTTAGCCTTAACTTCACATTGGGAACATGGAAAATTGAAATGTAATGAAATTTTACCCATTTTGATACAAATTATAATCCTAAGAGTTTTGAAAGTAAACAAGCCGAGTATAATCATTATGTTGTCACAAAGCTTATTGTGACTAGAAATTGTTGTTGAAGAGGAATGTGGGAAATAGGATGATAATGAAGTTTCAATAATTTTATATCAAATAATCATTCTAAGAGATTCAAAATTCAACAAGCCGAGCATAATCATATTTTCTCTACAAACGCTTATTTTGAATAGAAATCGTTGTTTGATTCCTTAACTTCACTTAGAGAATGTCGAGAATCAGATGATAATGAAGTTTCAACGATTTTGTAACAAATCGTCAATCTAAGAGTTTCAAAATTCAACATGCCGAACATAATCATATTTTATCTACAAATGTTTATTTTCAATAGAAATCGTTGTTTTAAACTTTAACTTCACATTGGGAATGTGGGAAATCGAACTATAATGAATTTTTACCCATTTTGATACAAATAATCAAACTAAGAGTTTTGAAAATAAACAAGCCGAGTATAATAATTGTGTTGTCACAAAGCTTATTGTGACTAGAAATCTTACTTTTGAGCTTTAACTTCACGTAGGGAACGTGGGAAATAGAACGATAATGAAGTTTCAACAATTTTGTATCAAATAATCATTCTAAGAGGTTCAAAATTCAACAAGTCGAGCATAATCATTTTTTATCTACAAACGCTAATTTTGAATTGAAATCGTTCTTTTATGCCTTAACTACACTTAGAGAATGTCGAAAATAAGACGATAATGAAGTTTTACCTATTATTTTGCAAATAATCATCCTACGAGTTTTGCAATTCAACAAGCTGAGTATAATCGTTATTCCGTCACAAAGCATATTATGGGTAGAAATCATTGTTTTGAGTCTTAACTTCACATAGGGAATATGGGAAATAGGACGATAATGAACTTTCAGCGATTTTGCATAAAATAATAATTTAAAGAGTTTTAAAATTTAACAAGCCGAGCATAATTAAATTTTATCTACAAACGCTTATTTTAAATAGAAATTATTGTTTAAGCCTTAACTTCACATTGGGAACGTGGGAAATTGAAATATAATGAAGTTTTACCCATTTTGATACAAATTATCATCCTAAGAGTTTTGAAAGTAAACAAGCTGAGTGTAATCATTATGTTGTCACAAAGCTTACTGTGACTCGTTATTTTGGGCATTAACTTCACGTAGGGAACGTGGAAAATAGGACGATAATGAAGTTTCGACAATTTTGTATCAAATAATCATTCTAAGAGGTTCAAAATTTAACAATCCGAGCATAATCATATTTTATCTGCAAACGCTTATTCTGAATAGAAATCATTCTTTTATGCCTTAACATCACTTAGAGAATGTCGAAAATCAGACGATAATGAAGTTTTACCTATTTTGTTGAATATAATCATCCTAAGAGTTTTGCAATTCAACAAGCTGAGTATAATCATTATTCCGTCACAAAGCATATTGTGAGTAGAAATCGTTGTATTGAGCCTTAACTTTACGTAGGGAATATGGGAAATAGGACGACAATGAAGTTTCAGCTATTTTGCATAAAATAATAATTTATAGGGTTATAAAATTTAACAAGCCGAGCATAATCAAATTTTATCTATAAACGCTTATTTTGAATATAAATCGTTATTTCATGCCTTAACTTCAATTTGGGAACGTGGGAAATCGAAATATAATGAATTTTTATCCATTTTGATACAAATAATCAAACTAAGAGTTTTGAAAGTAAACAAGCCGTATATAATCATTATGTTGTCACAAAGCTTATTGTGACTAGAAATCGTTGTTTTGGAACTTCACTTCACGTAGCGAACGTGGGAAATAGGACGATATTGAAGTTTCAACAATTTTATATCAAATAATCATTCTAAGAGGTTTAAAATTCAACAAGTCGAGCATAATCATATTTTATCTACAAACGCTTATTTTGAATAGAAATCGTTGTTTTATGCCTTAACTTCACTTAGAGAATGTCGAAAATCAGATGATAATGAAGTTTCAACGATTTTGTAACAAATAATCAATCTAAGAGTTTTAAAAATCAACATGCTAAGCATAATCATATTTTATCTACGAACGTTTATTTTGAATAGAAATCGTTGTTTCAAACCTTATCTTCACATTGGGAACCTGAGAAATCGAACTATAATGAATTTTTACCCATTTTGATACAAATAATCAAACTAAGAGTTTTGAAAGTAAACAAGCCGAGTGTAATCATTGTGTTGTCACAAAGCTTATTATGACTAGAAATCTTTGTTTTGAGCTTTAACTTCACGAAGGGAACGTGGAAAATAGGACGATAATGAAGTTTCAACAATTTCGTATTAAATAATCATTCTAAGAGGTTCAAAATTCAACAATTCGAGCATAATTATATTTTATCTACAAACAATTATTTTGAATAGAAATCGTTCCTTTATGCCTTAACCTCACTTAGAGAAAGTCAAAAATCAGGCGATAATGAAGTTTTACCTATTTTGTTGCAAATAATTATCCTAAGAGTTTTGCAATTCAAAGAGTTGAGTATAATCATTATTCCGTCACAAAGCATATTGTGAGTAGAAATCGTTGTTTTGAGCCTAAACTTCACGTAGGGAATATGGGAAATAGGACGATAATGAAGTTTCAGCGATTTTTTATAAAATAATAATTCAAAGAGTTTTAAAATTTAACAAGCCGAGCATAATCAAATTTATCTACAAACGCTTATTTTGAATATAAATCGTTATTTTAAGCCTTAACTTCACTTTGGGAACGTGGGAAATCGAAATATAATGAATTTTTATCCATTTTGATACAAATAATCAAACTAAGAGTTTTGAAGTAAACAAACCGAGTATAATCATTATGATGTCACAAAGCTTATTTTGACTAGAAATCGTTGTTTTGGGACTTACCTTCACGTAGCGAATGTGGGAAATAGGACGATAATAAAGTTTCAACAATTTTATATCAAATAACCATTCTAAGAGGTTCAAAATTCAACAAGACAAGCATAATCATATTTTATCTACAAACACTTATTTTGAATAGAAATCGTTCTTTTATGCCTTAACTTCACTTAAAGAATGCCGAAAATTAGACGATAATGAAGTTTTACCCTTTTTGTTACAAATAATCATCCTAAGAGTTTTGAAATTCAACAAGCCGAGTATAATTATTATTCCGTCACAAAGCATATTGTGAGTAGAAATCGTTGTTTTGAGCCTTAACTTCACGTAGGGAATATAGAAAATAGGACGATAATGAAGTTTTAACGATTTTGTATAAAATAATAATTCGAAGAGTTTTAAAATTTAACAAGCCGAACATAATCATATTTCATCTACAAACGCTTATTTTGACTAGAAATCGTTGTTTTAGGCCTTAACATCACATTGGGAACGTGGGAAATCGAAATATAATGAAGTTTTACCCATTTTGATACAAATTATATTCCTAAGAGTTTTGAAAGTAAACAAGCCAAGTACAATCATTATGATGTCATAAAGCTTATTGTGACTAGAAATCGCTGTTTTGAGCCTTAACTTCACGTAGGGAACGTCGGAAATAGGACGATAATGAAGTATTAATTATTTTGTGTCAAATAATCATTCTAAGAGTTTTAAAATTCAACAAGCCGAGCATAATCATATTTTATCTACAAACGCTTATTTTGAATAGAAATCGTTGTTTTAAGCATTAACTTCACTTTGGGAACGTGGGAAATCGGACGATAATGAAGTTTTACGCATTTAGTTACAACTAATCATCCTCACAGTTTTGAAAGTAAACAAGCGTAGTATAATCATTATGTTGTTACAAAGCTTATTGTGACTAGAAATCGTTGTTTTAAAATTCATTATTTTATCTACAAACGTTTATTTTGAATAGAAATCGTTCTTATAAACATTAACTTCACATTGGGAACGTTGAAAATCGAAATATAATAAATGTTTACCCATTTTGATACAAATAACCAAACTAAGAGTTTTGAAAGTAAATAAGCAGAGTATAATAATTGCGTTGTCACAACGCTTATTGTGACTAGAAATCGTTGTTTTGAGCCTCAACTTCACGTAGGGAACGTGGGAAAAAAGGACGATAATGAAGTTTCAACACTTTAGTATCAAATAATCATTCTAAGAGGTTCAAAATTCAACACGCCGAGCATAATCATATTTTATCTACAAACACTTATTTTGAATAGAAATCGTTGTTTTAAACTTTAACTTCACGTAGGCAACGTGAAAAATAGGACGATAATGAAGTTTCAACGATTTTGTAACAAATAATTAATCAATGAGTTTTAAAATTCAACATGTCGAGCATAATCATATTTTGTCTACAAACGCTTATTTTGAATAGAAATTGTTATTTTAAGCTTTAACTTCACGTAGGGAATGTGGGAAATAGGTCGATAATGAAGTTTCAACAATTTTGTAACAAATAATCTATCAAAGAGTTTTAAAATTCAACATGCCGAGCATAATCATATTTTATCTATAAAAGCTTATTTTGAATAGAAATCGTTGTTTTAAACCTTAACTTCACATTGGGGATGTGGGAAATCGAACTATAATGAATTTTTACCCATTTTGATACAAATAATCAAACTAAGAGTTATGAAAGTAAACAAGCTGAGAATAATCATTGTGTTGTCACAAAGCTTATTTTGAATAGATATCGTTGTTTTGCCCATTAACTTCACATAGGGAACGGTGGAAATAGGACAATAATGAAGTTTCAACAATTTTGTATCAAATAATCATTATAAGGGGATCAAAATTCAACAGGCCGAGCATAATCGTATTTTATCTACGAACACTTATTTTGAATGGGAACTTTTGTTTTATGCCTTAACTGCACTTAGGGAATGTCAGAAATCAGACGATAATGAAGTTTTTCCCATTTCGTTACAAATAATTATCGAAAGAGTTTTGAAATTCAACAAGCCGATTATAATCATTATTCTGTCACAAAACACATTGTGAGTAAAAATCGTTATTTTGAGCCTTAACTTCACGTAGGGAATATGGGAAATAGAACGATAATGATCTTTCAACGATTTTGTATGAAATAATAATTCAAAGAGTTTTAAAATTTAACAAGCCGAGCATAATCATATTTCATCTACAAATCCTTGTTTTGAATATAAATCGTTGTATTAAGCCTTAACTTCACGTTGGGAACGTGGGAAATAGGATGATAATGAAGTATCAACGATTTTGTATCAAATAATCATTGTAAGAATTTTAAAATTCAACAAGCCGAGAATAATCATATTTTATCTACAAACGCTTATTTTGAATAGAAATCGTTGTTTTAAGCCTTAACTTCACTTTGGGAACATGGAAAATCGGACGAAAATGAAGTTTTACACATTTTGTTACAACTAATGACCCTCAGAGTTTCGAAAGTAAACAAGCCGAGTATAATTATTATGCTATCATAAAGCTTATTGTGACTAGAAATCGTTGTTTTAAGCCTTATCTTCACATAGGGAGCGTGGTAAATAGGAAGATAATGAAGTTTCAACTATTTTGTTACAAAAAATCAATCTAAGAGTTTTAAAATTCAACATGCCGAGCATAATCATTTTTTATCTACAAACGCTTATTTTGAATAGAAATAGTTATTTTAAAACTTACCTTCACATTGGGAACGTGAAAAATCGAACTATAATGAATTTTTAGCTATTTTGATACAAATAGTAAAACTAAGAGTTTTGAAAGTAAACAAGCCGAGTACAATTATTGTGTTGTCGCAAAGCTTATTGTGACTAGAAATCATTGTTTTGAGCCTTAACTTCACGTAGGGAACGTGGGAAGTAGGACAATAATGAAGTTTCAACAATTTTGTATCAAATAATCATTTTTAGAGGTTCAAAATTCAACACGCCGAGCATAACCATATTCTATCTACAAACGCTTATTTTGAATAGAAATCGTTGTTTTATGCCTTAACTTCACTTAGAGAATGTCGGAAATCAGACAATAATGAAGTTTCAACGATTTTGTTACAAATAATCAATCTAAGAGTTTTAAAATTCAACATGCCGAGCATAATCATATTTTATCTACAAACACATATTTTGAATAGAAATCGTTGTTTTAAACCTTAACTTCACATTGGGAACGTGGGAAATCGAACTATAAAGAATTTTTACCCACTTTGATACAAATAATCAAACTAAGATTTATGAAAGTAAATAAGCCGAGTATAATCATTGTGTTGTCACAAAGCTTATTGTGACTAGAAATCGTTGTTTTGAGCCTTAACTTCACGTAGGGAACGTTGAAAATAGGACGATAATGAAGTTTCAACAATTTTATTTGAAATAATCATTCTAAGAGGTTCATAATTCAACAAGCCGAGCATAATCATATTTTATCTACAAACACTTATTTTGAATAGAAATCGTTGTTTTATGCCTTAACTTCACAAAGAGAATGTCGAAAATTAGATGATAATGAAGTTTTACCTATCTTTTTGCAAATAATCATCCAAAGAGTTTTGCAATTCAACAAGCTGAGTATAATCATTATTCTGTCACAAAGGCATATTGTGAGTAGAAATCGTTGTTTTGAGCCTTAACTTCACATAGGGAATATGGGAAATAGGACGATAGTGAAGTTTCAACAATTTTGTATAAAATAATAATTCAAAGAATTTTAAAATTTAACAAGCCGAGCATAATTATATTTTATCTATAAAAACTTATTTTAAATAGAAATCTTTGTTTCTAGCCTTAACTTCACATTGGCAAAGTGGAAAATTGAAATATAATGAATTTTTACTCATTTTGATACAAATTATCATCCTAAGAGTTTTGAAAGTAAACAAGCCAAGTATAATCATTATGTTGTCACAAAGCTTATTGTGACTAGAAATTGTTGTTCTGGGCCTTAACTTCACGTAGGGAATGTGGGAAATGGGACGATATTGAGGTTTCAACAATTTTATATCAAATTATCATTCTAAGAGGTTCAAAATTCAACAAGCCGAGCATAATCATATTTTATCTACAAACGCTTATTTTGAATAGAAATCGTTGTTTGATTCCTTAGCTTTACTTAGAGAATTTCGAAAATGTGATGATAATGAAGTTTCAACGATTTTGTAACAAGTAATCAATCTAAGAGTTTTAAAATTTAACATGCCGAGCATAATCATATTTTATCAACAAACACTTATTTTGAATAAAAATCGTTGTTTTAAACCTTAACTTCACATTGGGAACGTGGGAAATCAAACTATAATTAATTTTTACCCATTTTGATACAAATAATTAAACTAAGAGTTTTGAAAGTAAACAAGCCTAGTATAATCATTGTGTTGTCACAAAGCTTATTGTGACTAGAAATCTTTGTTTTGAGCTTTAACTTCACGTAGGGAACGTGGGAAACAGGACGATAATGAAGTTCAAAAATTTTGTATCAAATAATCATTCTAAGAGGTTCAAAATTCAACAATCCGAGCATAATCATATTTTATCTACAAACGCTTATTTTGAATAGAAATCGTTCTTTTATGCCCTAACTTCACTTAGAGAATGTCGAAAATCAGACGATAATGAAGTTCTACCTATTTTGTTGTAAATAATCATCCTAAGAGTTTTGCAATTCAAGAAGCTTAGTATAATCATTATTCCGTCACAAAGCATATTGTGAGTAGAAATCATTGTTTGGAGCCTTAACTTCACGTAGGGAATATGTGAAATACGACAACAATGAAGTTTCAGCGATTTTGTATAAAATAATAATTTAAAGAGTTTTAAAATTTAACAAGTTGAGCATAATCAAATTTTATCTACAAACGCTTATTTTAAATAGAAATTGTTGTTTTAAGCCTTAACTTTACGTTGGGAACGTGGGAATATGAAATATAGTGAAGTTTTACCCATTTTGATACAAATTATCATCCTAAGAGTTTTGAAAGTAAACAAGCCGAGTATAATCATTGTGTTGTCAAAAAGCTTATTGTGACTAGAAATCGTTGTTTTGGGCCTTAACTTCACGTAGGGAACGTGGGAAACAGGACGATAATGAAGTTTCAACAATTTTGTATCAAATAATTATTCTAAGAGGTTCAAAATTCAACTATCCGAGCATAATCATATTTTATTTTCAAACGCTTATTTTGAATAGAAATCGTTCTTTTATGCCTTAACTTCACTTAGAGAAAGTCGAAAATTAGACGATAATGAAGTTTTACCTATTTTGTTGCAAATAATTATCCTAAGAGTTTTGCAATTCAACAAGCTGTGTATAATCATTATTCAGTCACAAAGCATATTGTGGGTAGAAATCGTTGTTTTGAGCCTTAACTTCACGTAGGGAATATGGGAAATAGGACGATAATGAAGTTTCAACGATTTTGAATAAAATAATAATTCAAAGAGTTTTAAAATTTAACAACCCGAGCATAATCAAATTTTATCTACAAACACTTATTTTGAATATAAATCGTTATTTCAAGCCTTAACTTCACTTTGGGAATGTGGGTAATCGAAATATAATGAATTTTTATCCATTTTGATACAAAGAATCAAACTAAGAGTTTCCAAAGTAAACAAGCGGAGTATAATCATTATATTGTCACAAAGCTTATTGTGACTAGAAATCGTTGTTTTCGAACTTAACTTCACGTAGCGAACGTGGGAAACTGGACGATAATGGAGTTTCAATAATTTTATATCAAATAATCATTATAAGAGGTTCAAAATTCAACAATTCGAGCATAATCGCATTTTATCTACAAACGCCAATTTTGAATAGAAATCGTTGTTTTATGCCTTAACTTCACTTATAGAATGTCGAAAATCAAATGATAATGAAGTTTCAACGATTTGTAACAAATAATCAATCTAAGAGTTTTAAAATTCAACATGCCGAGCATAATCATATTTTATCTACAAACGCTTATTTTGAATAGAAATCGTTGTTTTAAACCTTAACTCCACATTGGGAACATGGAAAATCGAACTATAATGAATTTTTACCCATTTTGATAAAAATAATCAAACTAAGAGTTTTGAAAGTAAACAAGTCGAACATAATCATTGTGTTGTCACAAACCTTATTGTGACTAGAAATCTTTGTTTTGAGCTTTAATTTCACGTAGGGAACGTGGGAAATAGGATGATAATGAAGTTTTAACAATTTTGTATCACATAATCATTCTAAAAGGTTCAAAATTCAACAAGCCAAGCATAATCATATTTTATCTACAAACACTTATTTTGAATAGAAATCATTCTTTTATGCCTTAACTTCACTTAGAGAATGTCGAAAATCAGACGATAATGAAGTTTTACCCATTTTGTTATAAATAATCATTCTAAGGGTTTTGAAATTCAACAAGCTGAGTATAATCATTATTCTGTTACAAAGCATATTGTAAGTAGAAATCTTTGTTTTTAGCCTTAACTTCACGTAGGGAATATGGGAAATAGGACGATAATGAAATTTCAACGATTTTGTATAAAATAATAAGTCAAAGAGTTTTAAAATTTAACAAGCCGAGTATAATCATATTTTATCTACAAACGCTTATTTTGACTAGAAATCGTTGTTTTAAGCCTTAACTTCAAATTGGGAACGTGGGAAATCGAAATATAATGAAGTTTTACCCATTTTGATACAAATTATCATCCTAATAGTTTTGAAAGTAAACAAGCCGAGTATAGTCATTATGTTATCACAAAGCTTATTGTAGCAAGAAATCATTGTTTTGGGCCATAACTTCACGTAGGGAACGTGGGAAATATGATGATAATGACATATCAACTATTTTGTATCAAATTATCTTTTTAAGAGTTTTAAAATTCAACAAGCCGAGCATAATCATATTTTATCAACAAATGCTTATTTTGAATATAAATCGTTATTTTAAGCCTTAACTTCACTTTGGAAATGTGGGAAATCGAACTATAATGAATTTTTATCCATTTTGATACAAATAATCAAACTAAGTGTTTTGAAAGTAAACAAGCCGAGTATAATCATTGTGTTGTCACAAAGCTTATTGTGACTAGAAATCGTTATTTTGGGACTTAACTTCACGTAGCGAACATGGAAATAGGACGATAATAAAGTTTCAACAATTTTATATCAAATTATCATTCTAAGAGGTTCAAAATTCATCAAGCCGAGCATAATCATATTTTATCCACAAACGCTTATTTTAAATAGAAATCGTTATTTTAAACTTTAACTTCACGTAGGCAATGTGGAAAATAAGACGATAATGAAGTTTCAACGATTTTGTAACAAATAATTAATCAATGAGTGTTAAAATTTAACATGCCGAGCATAATCATATTTTTTCTACAAACGCTTATTTTGAATAGAAATTGTTATTTTAAGCCTTAACATCACGTAGAGAATGTTGGAAATAGGTCGATAATGAAGTTTAAACGATTTTGTAACAAATAATCTATCTAAGAGTTTTAAAATTCAACATGTCGAGCATAATCATATTTTATCTACAAACACTTATTTTGAATAGAAATCGTTGTTTTAAACCTTAACTTCACATTGACAACGTGGGAAATCGAACTATAATGAATTTTTACCCATTTTGATACAAATAATCAAACTAACAGTTTTGAAATTAAACAAGCCGAGTATAATCATTGTGTTGTCACAAAGCTTATTGTGACTAGAAATCTTTATTTTGAGCTTTAACTTCACGTAGGGAATGTGGGAAATAGGACGATAATGAAGTTTTAACAATTTTGTATCAAATAATCATTCTAAGAGGTTCAAAATTCAACAAACCGAGCATAATCATATTTTATCTACAAACGCTTATTTTGAATAGAAATCGTTCTTTTATGCCTTAACTTCACTTAGAGGATGTCGAAAATTAGTCGATAATGAATTTTTACCCATTTTGTTACAAATAATCATCCTAAGAGTTTTGCAATTCAACAAGCAGAGTGTAATCATTATTCTGTCACAAAGCATATTATGAGTAGATATCGTTGTTTTGAGCCTTAACTTCACATAGGGAACGTGGGAAATAGGACGATAATGAAGTTTCAACAATTTTGTATCAAATAATCATTCTAAGAGGTTCAAAATTCATCAAGCTGAGCATAATCATATTTTATCCACAAACGCTTATTTTGAATAGAAATCGTTGTTTTATGCCTTAACTTCACTTAGAGAATGTCGGAATCAGACGATAATGAAGTTTCAACTATTTGTAACAAATATTCTATCTAAGAGTTTTAAAATTCAACATGCCGAGCATAATCATATTTTATCTACAAATGCTTATTTTGAATAGAAATCGTTGTTTTAAACCTTAACTTCACATTGGGAACGTGGGAAATTGAACTATAACGAATTTTTACCCATTTTGATACAAATAATCAAACTAACGAGTTTTGAAAGTAAACAAGCCTAGTATAATCATTGTCTTTTCACAAAGCTTGTTATGACAAGAAATGTTTGTTTTGAGCTTTAACTTCACGTAGGGAACGTAGGAAATAGGACGATAATGAAGTTTTAGCAATTTTGTATCAAATAATCATTCTAAGAGGTTCAAAATTCAACAAGCCGAGCATAATCATATTTTATCTACAAACGCTTATTTTGAATAGAAATCGTTCTTTTATGCCTTAACTTCACTTAGAGGATGTCGAAAATCAGACGATAATGAATTTTTACCCATTTTGTTACAAATAATCATCCTAAAGTATTGCAATTCAACAAGCCGAGTATAATCACTATTCTGTCAAAAAGCATATTGTGAGTAGAAATCGTTGTTTTGAGCCTTAACTTCACATAGGGAACGTGGGAAATAGGACGATAATGAAGTTTCAACAATTTTGTATCAAATAATCATTCTAAAAGGTTCAAAATTCATCAAGCCGAGCATAATCATATTTTAACCACAAACGCTTATTTTGAATAGAAATCGTAGTTTTATGCCTTAACTTCACATAGAGAATGTTGGAATCGACGATAATAAAGATTCAACAATTTTGTAACAAATAATCTATCTAAGAGTTTTAAAATTCAACATGCCGAGCATAATAATATTTTTATCCACAAATGCTTATTTTGAATAGAAATCGTTGTTTTAAACCTTAACTTCACGTTGGGAACGTGTGAAATCAAACTATAATGAATTTTTACCCATTTTGATACAAATAATCAAACTAAGAGTTTTGAAAGCAAACAAGCTGAGAATAATCATTGTGTTGTCACAAAGCTTATTGTGAATAGAAATCGTTGTTTTGCGGCTTAACTTCACATAGGGAACGGTGGAAATAGAACGATAATGAATTTTCAATAATTTTGTATCAAATAATCATACTAAGAGGTTCAAAATTCAACAAGCCGAGCATAATCATATTTTATCTACAAACACTTATTTTGAATAGAAATTGTTGTTTTATGCCTTAACGCACTTAGGGAATGTCAGAAATCATACGATAATGAAGTTTTTGTCATTTCATTACAAATAATCATCCAAAGAGTTATGAAATTCAACAAGCCGATTATAATCATTATTCTGTCTCAAAATACATTGTGAGTAGAAATCGTTATTTTGAGCCTTAACTTCACGTAGAGAATATGGGAAATAGGACGATAATGAAGTTTCAACGATTTTGTGTGAAATAATAATTCAAAGAGTTTTAAAATTTAACAAGCCGAGCATAATCATTTTACATCTACAAATGCTTATTTTGAATATAAATCGTTGTTTTAAGCCTTAACTTCACGCTGGGTACATGGAAAATAGGATGATATTGAAGTATCAACGATTTTGTATCAAATAGTCATTCTAAGAGTTTTAAAATTCAACTAGGCGAGCATAATCATATTTTATCTACAAACGCTTATTTTGAATAGAAATCGTTGTTTTAAGCCTTAACTTCACTTTGGGAACATGGAAAATTGGACGATAATGAAGTTTTACACATTTTGTTACAACTAATCATCTTCAGAGTTTTGAAAGTAAACAAGCCGAGTATAAACATTATGCTGTCACAAAGCTTATTGTGACTAGAAATCGTTGTTTTAAGCGATAACTTCACGTAGGGAACGTGGTAAATAGGACGATAATGAAGTTTCAACTATTTTGTAACAAATAATCAATCTAAGAGTTTTAAAATTCACCATACCAAGCATAATCATATTTTATCTACAAACGTTTATTTTGAATAGAAATAGTTCTTTTAAACCTTAACTTCACATTGGGAACGTGGAAAATTGAACTATAACGAATTTTTACCCATTTTGATACAAATAGTAAAACTAAGAGTTTTGAAAGTAAACAAGCTGAGTATAATCATTGTGTTGGCACAAAGCTTATTGTGACTAGAAATCATTGTTTTGAGCCTTAACTTCATGTAGGGAAATTGGGAAGTAGGACAATAATGAAGTTTCAACAATTTTGTATCAAATAATCATTCTAACAGGTTCAAAATTCAACACGCCAAGTATAATCATATTCTATCTACAAACGCTTATTTTGAATAGAAATCGTTGTTTTATGCCTTAACTTTACTTAGAGAATGTCGGAATTTAGACGATAATGAAGTTTCAACGATGTTGTTACAAATAATCAATCTATGAGTTTTAAAATTCAACATGCCGAGCATAATCATATTTTATCTACAAACGCATATTTTGAATAGAAATCGTTGTTTTAAACCTTAACTTTACATTGGGAACATGGGAAATCGAAATATAATGAATTTTTATCCATTTTGATACAAATAATCAAACTAAGAGTTTTGAAAGTAAACAAGCCGAGTATAATCATTATGTTCTCACAAAGCTTAATGTCACTAGAAATCATTGTTTTAGGACTTAACTTCACGTAGCGACCGTGGTAAATAGGACGATAATGAAGTTTCAACAATTTTAAATCAAATAATCATTCTAAGAGGTTCAAAATTCAACAAGTCGAGCATAATCATATTTTATCTACAAACGTTTATTTTGAAAAGAAATCGTTGTTTTATGCCTTAACTTCACTTAGAGAATGTCGGAATCAGACGATAATAAAGTTTCAACGATTTTGTAACAAATAATCGATCTAAGTGTTTTAAAATTCAACATGCCGAGCATAATCGTATTTTATCTACAAACGGTTATTTTGAATAGAAATCATTGTTTTAAACCCTAACTTCACATTGGGAACGTGGGAAATCAAACTATAATGAATTTTTACCCATTTTGATACAAATAATCAAACTAACAGTTTTGAAAGTAAACAAGCCGAGTATAATCATTGTGTTGCCACAAAGCTTATTGTGACTAGAAATATTTGTTTTGGGCTTTAATTTCATGTAGGGAACGTGGGAAATAGGACGATAATGAAGTTTTTACAATTTTGTATCAAATAATCATTCTAAGAGGTTCAAAATTCAACAAGCCGAGCATAATCATATTTTATCTACAAACGCTTATTTTAAATAGAAATCGTTCTTTTATGCCTTAACTTCACTTAGAGAATGTGGAGTATCAGACGATAATGAATTTTTACCCATTTTGTTACAAATAATCATCCTAAGAGTTTTGCAATTCAACAAGTCGAGTATAATCATTATTCTGTCACAATGCATATTTTGAGTAGAAATCGTTGTTTTGAGCCTTAACTGCACGTAGGGAACGTGGGAAATAGGACGATAATGGAGTTTCAACAATTTTGTATCAAATAATTATTCTAAGAGGTTCAAAATTCATCAAGCCGAGCATAATCATATTTTAACCACAAACGCTTATTTTGAATAGAAATCGTTGTTTTATGCCTTAACTTCACATAGAGAATGTCGGAATCAGACGATAATGAAGTTTCAATGATTTTATAACAAATAATCTATTTTAGAGTTTTAAAATTCAACATGCCGAGCATAATCATATTTTATCTACAAACGCTTATTTTGAATAGAAATCATTGTTTTAACCATTAACTTCACATTGGGAACGTGCGAAATCGAACTATAATGAATTTTTACCCATTTTGATACAAATAATCAAACTAAGAGTTTTGAAAGTAAACAAGCTAAGAATAATTATTGTGTTGTCACAAAGCTTATCGTGAATAGAAATCGTTGTTTTGCGCCTTAACTTCACATAGGGAACGGTGGAAATAGGACAATAATGAAGTTTCAACAATTTTGTATCAAATAATCATTCTAAGAGGTTTAAAATTCAACAAGCCGAGCATAATCATATTTTATCTACAAACGCCTATTTTGAATAGAAATTGTTGTTTTATGCCTTAACGCACTTTAGGGAATGTCGAAATCGAGACGATAATGAAGTTTTTCCCATTTCGTTACAAATAATCATCCAAAGAGTTATGAAATTCAACAAGGCGATTATAATCATTATTCTGTCACAAAACGCATTGCGAGTAGAAATCATTATTTTTAGCCTTAACTTCACGTAGAGAATATGGGAAATAGGACGATAACGAAGTTTCAATGATTTTGAGTGAAATAATAATTCAAAGAGTTTAACAAGCCAAGCAAAATCATTTTTCATCTACAAATGCTTATTTTGAATATAAATCGTTGTTTTAAGCCTTAACTTCACGTTGGTGCGTGGGAAATAGGATGATAATGAAGTATCAACGATTTTGTATCAAATAATCATCATAAGAGTTTTAAAATTCAACAAGTGAGCATAATCATATTTTATCTACAAACGCTTATTTTGTATAGAAATCGTTGTTTTAAGCCTTAACTTCACTTTGGGAACATGAAAAATCAGACGATAATGAAGTTTTACACATTTTGTTGCAACTAATCATCCTCGAGTTTTGAAAGTAAACAAGCCGAGTATAATCATTATCTTTGTCACAAAGCTTATTGTGGCTAGAAATTGTTGTTTTAAGCCTTAACTTCACGTAGGGAACGTGGTAAATAGGACGATAATGAAGTTTTAACTATTTTGTAACAAATAATCAATCTAAGAGTTTTAAAATTCAACATGCCGAGCATAATCATATTTTATCTAGAACGCTTTTTTTGAATAGAAATAGTTCTTTTAAACCTTAACTTCACATTGGGAACGTGGAAAATTGAACTATAATGAATTTTTACCCATTTTGATACAAATAGTAAAACTAAGAGTTTTGAAAGTAAACAAGCCGAGTATAATCATTGTGTTATCACAAAGCTTATTGTGACTAGAAATCATTGTTTTGAGCCTTAACTTCACGTAGGGAACGTGGGAAGTAGGACAATAATGAAGTTTCAACAATTTTGTATTAAAAAATCATTCTAAGAGGTTCAAAATTCAACACGCCGAACATAATCATAATCTATCTACAAACGCTTATTTTGAATAGAAATCGTTTTTTTATGCCTTAACTTCACTTAGAGAATGTCGGAATCAGACGATAATGAAGTTTCAACGATTTTGTAACAAATAATATATCAAAGAGTTTTAAAATTCAACATGGCGAGCATAATCATATTTCATCTACAAACGCTTATTTTGAATAGAAATCGTTGTTTTAAACCTTAACTCCACATTGGGAACCTGGGAAATCGAACTACATTGTATTTTTACCCATTTTGATACAAATAATCAAACTAAGAGTTTTGAAAGTAAACAAGCCAAGTATAATCATTGTGTTGTCACAAAGCTTATTGTGACTTGAAATCTTTGTTTTGAGCTTTAACTTCAAGTAGGGAACGTGGGAAATAGGACGATAATGATGTTTTAACAATTTTGTATCACATAATCATTCTAAGAGGTTCAAAATTCAACAAGTCGAGCATAATCATATTTTTCTACAAACGCTTATTTTGAATAGAAATCGTTCTTTTATGCCTTAACTTCACTTAGAGGATGTCGAAAATTAGTCGATAATGAATTTTTACCCATTTTGTTACAAATAATCATCCTAAGAGTTTTGCGATTCAACAAGCAAGTATAATCATTGTTGTCACAAAGCATATTATGAGTAGAAATCGTTGTTTTGAGCATTAACTTCACATAGGGAACGTGGGAAATAGGACGATAATGAAGTTTCAACAATTTTGTATCAAAAAATCATTCTAAGAGGTTCAAAATTCATCAAGCTGAGCATAATCATATTTTATCCACAAACGCTTATTTTGAATAGAAATCGTTGTTTTATGCCTTAACTTCACTTAGAGAATGTCGGAATAGACGATAATGAAGTTTCAACTATTTTGTAACAAATATTCTATCTAAGAGTTTTAAAATTCAACATGCCGAGCATAATCATATTTTATCTACAAATGCTTATTTTGAATAGAAATCGTTGTTTTAAACCTTAACTTCACATTGGGAACGTGGGAAATTGAACTATAATGAATTTTTACCCATTTTGATACAAATAATCAAACTAACAAGAGTTTTGAAAGTAAACAAGCCAAGTATAATCATTGTCTTTTCACAAAGCTTATTGTGACAAGAAATGTTTGTTTTGAGCTTTAACTTCACGTAGGAACGTGGGAAATAGGACGATAATGAAGTTTTAGCAATTTTGTATCAAATAATCATTCTAAGAGGTTCAAAATTCAACAAGCCGAGCATAATCATATTTTATCTACAAACGCTTATTTTGAATAGAAATCGTTCTTTTATGCCTTAACTTCACTTAGAGGATGTCGAAAATCGACGATAATGAATTTTTACCCATTTTGTTACAAATAATAATCCTAAGAGTATTGCAATTCAACAAGCCGAGTATAATCACTATTCTGTCAAAAAGCATATTGTGAGTAGAAATCGTTGTTTTAAGCCTTAACTTCACATAGGGAACGTGGGAAATAGGACGATAATGAAGTTTCAACAATTTTGTATCAAATAATCATTCTAAAAGGTTCAAAATTCATCAAGTCGAGCATAATCATATTTTAACCACAAACGCTTATTTTGAATAGAAATCGTAGTTTTATGCCTTAACTTCACATAGAGAATGTTGGAATCAGACGATAATAAAGATTCAACAATTTTGTAACAAATAATCTATCTAAGAGTTTTAAAATTCAACATGCCGAGCATAATAATATTTTTATCCACAAATGCTTATTTTGAATAGAAATCGTTGTTTTAAACCTTAACTTCACGTTGGGAACGTGTGAAATCAAACTATAATGAATTTTTACCCATTTTGATACAAATAATCAAACTAAGAGTTTTGAAAGCAAACAAGCTGAGAATAATCATTGTGTTGTCACAAAGCTTATTGTGAATAGAAATCGTTGTTTTGCGGCTTAACTTCACATAGGGAACGGTGGAAATAGAACGATAATGAATTTTCAATAATTTTGTATCAAATAATCATACTAAGAGGTTCAAAATTCAACAAGCGGTGCATAATCATATTTTATCTACAAACACTTATTTTGAATAGAAATTGTTGTTTTATGCCTTAACGCACTTAGGGAATGTCAGAAATCATACGATAATGAAGTTTTTCTCATTTCATTACAAATAATCATCAAAGAGTTATGAAATTCAACAAGCCGATTATAATCATTATTCATCACAAAATACATTGTGATTAGAAATCGTTATTTTGAGCCTTAACTTCACGTAGAGAATATGGGAAATAGGACGATAATGAAGTTTCAACGATTTTGTGTGAAATAATAATTCAAAGAGTTTTAAAATTTAACAAGCCGAGCATAATCATTTTACATCTACAAATGCTTATTTTGAATATAAATCGTTGTTTTAAGCCTTAACTTCACGTGAATACATGGAAAATAGGATGATATTGAAGTATCAACGATTTTGTATCAAATAATCATTCTAAGAGTTTTAAAATTCAACTAGGCGAGCATAATCATATTTTATCTACAAACGCTTATTTTGAATAGAAATCGTTGTTTTAAGCCTTAACTTCACTTTGGGAACATGGAAAATTGGACGATAATGAAGTTTTACACATTTTGTTACAACTAATCATCTTCAGAGTTTTGAAAGTAAACAAGCCGAGTATAATCATTATGCTGTCACAAAGCTTATTGTGACTAGAAATCATTGTTTTAAGCCATAACTTCACGTAGGGAACGTGGTAAATAGGACGATAATGAAGTTTCAACTATTTTGTAACAAATAATCAATCTAAGAGTTTTAAAATTCAACATACCAAGCATAATCATATTTTATCTACAAACGTTTATTTTGAATAGAAATAGTTCTTTTAAACCTTAACTTCACATTGGGAACGTGGAAAATTGAACTATAACGAATTTTTACCCATTTTGATACAAATAGTAAAACTAAGAGTTTTGAAAGTAAACAAGCTGAGTATAATCATTGTATTGGCACAAAGCTTATTGTGACTAGAAATCATTGTTTTGAGCCTTAACTTCATGTAGGGAAATTGGGAAGTGGGACAATAATGAAGTTTCAACAATTTTGTATCAAATAATCATTCTAACAGGTTCAAAATTCAACACGCCAAGTATAATCATATTCTATCTACAAACGCTTATTTTGAATAGAAATCGTTGTTTTATGCCTTAACTTTACTTAGAGAATATCAGAATTTAGACGATAATGAAGTTTCAACGATGTTGTTACAAATAATCAATCTATGAGTTTTAAAATTCAACATGCCGAGCATAATCATATTTTATCTACAAACGCATATTTTGAATAGAAATCGTTGTTTTAAACCTTAACTTTACATTGGGAACATGGGAAATCTAAATATAATGAATTTTTATCCATTTTGATACAAATAATCAAACTAAGAGTTTTGAAAGTAAACAAGCCGAGTATAATCATTATGTTTCTCACAAAGCTTAATGTCACTAGAAATCATTGTTTTAGGACTTAACTTCACGTAGCGAACATGGTAAATAGGACGATAATGAAGTTTCAACAATTTTAAATCAAATAATCATTCTAAGAGGTTCAAAATTCAACAAGTCGAGCATAATCATATTTTATCTACAAACGTTTATTTTGAAAAGAAATCGTTGTTTTATGCCTTAACTTCACTTAGAGAATGTCGGAATAGACGATAATAAAGTTTCAACGATTTTGTAACAAATAATCAGTCTAAGTGTTTTAAAATTCAACATGCCGAGCATAATCGTATTTTATCTACAAACGGTTATTTTGAATAGAAATCATTGTTTTAAACCTTAACTTCACATTGGGAACGTGGGAAATCAAACTATAATGAATTTTTACCCATTTTGATACAAATAATCAAACTAACAGTTTTGAAAGTAAACAAGCCGAGTATAATCATTGTGTTGTCACAAAGCTTATTGTGACTAGAAATATTTGTTTTGGGCTTTAATTTCATGTAGGGAACGTGGGAAATAGGACGATAATGAAGTTTTTACAATTTTGTATCAAATAATCATTCTAAGAGGTTCAAAATTCAACAAGCCGAGCATAATCATATTTTATCTACAAACGCTTATTTTAAATAGAAATCGTTCTTTTATGCCTTAACTTCACTTAGAGATGTGGAGTATAGACGATAATGAATTTTTACCCATTTTGTTACAAATAATCATCCTAAGAGTTTTGCAATTCAACAAGTCGAGTATAATCATTATTCTGTCACAATGCATATTTTGAGTAGAAATCGTTGTTTTGAGCCTTAACTGCACGTAGGGAACGTGGGAAATAGGACGATAATGGAGTTTCAACAATTTTGTATCAAATAATTATTCTAAGAGGTTCAAAATTCATCAAGCCGAGCATAATCATATTTTAACCACAAACGCTTATTTTGAATAGAAATCGTTGTTTTATGCCTTAACTTCACATAGAGAATGTGGAATCGAGACGATAATGAAGTTTCAATGATTTTATAACAAATAATCTATTTTAGAGTTTTAAAATTCAACATGCCGAGCATAATCATATTTTATCTACAAACGCTTATTTTGAATAGAAATCATTGTTTTAACCATTAACTTCACATTGGGAACGTCTTGAAATCGAACTATAATGAATTTTTACCCATTTTGATACAAATAATCAAACTAAGAGTTTTGAAAGTAAACAAGCTAAGAATAATTATTGTGTTGTCACAAAGCTTATCGTGAATAGAAATCGTTGTTTTGCGCCTTAACTTCACATAGGGAACGGTGGAAATAGGACAATAATGAAGTTTCAACAATTTTGTATCAAATAATCATTCTAAGAGGTTTAAAATTCAACAAGCCGAGCATAATCATATTTTATCTACAAACGCCTATTTTGAATAGAAATTGTTGTTTTATGCCTTAACGCACTTAGGGAATGTCAGAAATCAGACGATAATGAAGTTTTTCCCATTTCGTTACAAATAATCATCCAAAGAGTTATGAAATTCAACAAGGCGATTATAATCATTATTCGTCACAAAACGCATTTTGAGTAGAAATCATTATTTTTAGCCTTAACTTCACGTAGAGAATATGGGAAATAGGACGATAATGAAGTTTCAATGATTTTGAGTGAAATAATAATTCAAAGAGTTTAACAAGCCAAGCAAAATCATTTTTCATCTACAAATGCTTATTTTGAATATAAATCGTTGTTTTAAGCCTTAACTTCACGTTGGGTACGTGGGAAATAGGATGATAATGAAGTATCAACGATTTTGTATCAAATAATCATCATAAGAGTTTTAAAATTCAACAAGTGAGCATAATCATATTTTATCTACAAACGCTTATTTTGTATAGAAATCGTTGTTTTAAGCCTTAACTTCACTTTGGGAACATGAAAAATGGACGATAATGAAGTTTTACACATTTTGTTGCAACTAATCATCCTCGAGTTTTGAAAGTAAACAAGCCGAGTATAATCATTATCTTTGTCACAAAGCTTATTGTGGCTAGAAATCGTTGTTTTAAGCCTTAACTTCACGTAGGAACGTGGTAAATAGGACGATAATGAAGTTTTAACTATTTTGTAACAAATAATCAATCTAAGAGTTTTAAAATTCAACATGCCGAGCATAATCATATTTTATCTAGAAACGCTTTTTTGAATAGAAATAGTTCTTTTAAACCTTAACTTCACATTGGGAACGTGGAAAATTGAACTATAATGAATTTTTACCCATTTTGATACAAATAGTAAAACTAAGAGTTTTGAAAGTAAACAAGCCGAGTATAATCATTGTGTTATCACAAAGCTTATTGTGACTAGAAATCATTGTTTTGAGCCTTAACTTCACGTAGGGAACGTGGGAAGTAGGACAATAATGAAGTTTCAACAATTTTGTATTAAAAAATCATTCTAAGAGGTTCAAAATTCAACACGCCGAACATAATCATAATCTATCTACAAACGCTTATTTTGAATAGAAATCGTTTTTTATGCCTTAACTTCACTTAGAGAATGTAGGAATCAGACGATAATGAAGTTTCAACGATTTTGTAACAAATAATATATCAAAGAGTTTTAAAATTCAACATGGCGAGCATAATCATATTTCATCTACAAACGCTTATTTTGAATAGAAATCGTTGTTTTAAACCCTTAACTCCACATTGGGAACTGGGAAATCGAACTACATTGTATTTTTACCCATTTTGATACAAATAATCAAACTAAGAGTTTTGAAAGTAAACAAGCCAAGTATAATCATTGTGTTGTCACAAAGCTTATTGTGACTTGAAATCTTTGTTTTGAGCTTTAACTTCAAGTAGGGAACGTGGGAAATAGGACGATAATGATGTTTTAACAATTTTGTATCACATAATCATTCTAAGAGGTTCAAAATTCAACAAGCCGAGCATAATCATATTTTTTCTACAAACGCTTATTTTGAATAGAAATCGTTCTTTTATGCCTTAACTTCACTTAGAGGATGTCGAAAATTAGTCGATAATGAATTTTTACCCATTTTGTTACAAATAATCATCCTAAGAGTTTTGCGATTCAACTAAAGCGAGTATAATCATTATTCTGTCACAAAGCATATTATGAGTAGAAATCGTTGTTTTGAGCATTAACTTCACATAGGGAACGTGGGAAATAGGACGATAATGAAGTTTCAACAATTTTGTATCAAAAAATCATTCTAAGAGGTTCAAAATTCATCAAGCTGAGCATAATCATATTTTATCCACAAACTCTTATTTTGAATAGAAATCGTTGTTTTATGCCTTAACTTCACTTAGAGAATGTCGGAATCAGACGATAATGAAGTTTCAACTATTTTGTAACAAATATTCTATCTAAGAGTTTTAAAATTCAACATGCCGAGCATAATCATATTTTATCTACAAATGCTTATTTTGAATAGAAATCGTTGTTTTAAAACCTTAACTTCACATTGGGAACGTGGGAAATTGAACTATAATGAATTTTTACCCATTTTGATACAAATAATCAAACTAAGAGTTTTGAAAGTAAACAAGCCGAGTATAATCATTGTCTTTTCACAAAGCTTATTGTGAGTAGAAATGTTTGTTTTGAGCTTTAACTTCACGTAGGGAACGTGGGAAATAGGACGATAATGAAGTTTTAGCAATTTTGTATCAAATAATCATTCTAAGAGGTTCAAAATTCAACAAGCCGAGCATAATCATATTTTATCTACAAACGCTTATTTTGAATAGAAATCGTTCTTTTATGCCTTAACTTCACTTAGAGGATGTCGAAAATGAAACGATAATGAATTTTTACCCATTTTGTTACAAATAATAATCCTAAGAGTATTGCAATTCAACAAGCCGAGTATAATCACTATTATCAAAAAGCATATTGTGAGTAGAAATCGTTGTTTTGAGCCTTAACTTCACATAGGGAACGTGGGAAATAGGACGATAATGAAGTTTCAACAATTTTGTATCAAATAATCATTCTAAAAGGTTCAAAATTCATCAAGCCGAGCATAATCATATTTTATCTACAAACGCTTATTTTGAATAGAAATCGTTCTTTTATGCCTTTAACTTCACTTAGAGGATGTCGAAAATTAGTCGATAATGAATTTTTACCCATTTTGTTACAAATAATCATCCTAAGAGTTTTGCAATTCAACAAGCAGAGTATAATCATTATTCTGTCACAAAGCAGATTATGAGTAGAAATCGTTGTTTTGAGCATTAACTTCACATAGGGAACTTGGGAAATAGGACGATAATGAAGTTTCAACAATTTTGTATCAAAAAATCATTCTAAGAGGTTCAAAATTCATCAAGCTGAGCATAATCATATTTTATCCACAAACGCTTATTTTGAATAGAAATCGTTGTTTTATGCCTTAACTTCACTTAGAGAATGTTAGAATCGACGATAATGAAGTTTCAACTATTTTGTAACAAATATTCTATCTAAGAGTTTTAAAATTCAACATGCCGAGCATAATCATATTTTATCTACAAATGCTTATTTTGAATAGAAATCGTTGTTTTAAACCTTAACTTCACATTGGGAACGTGGGAAATTGAACTATAATGAATTTTTACCCATTTTGATACAAATAATCAAACTAACAGAGTTTTGAAAGTAAACAAGCCGAGTATAATCATTGTCTTTTCACAAAGCTTATTGTGACAAGAAATGTTTGTTTTGAGCTTTAACTTCACGTAGGGAACGTGGAAATAGGACGATAATGAAGTTTTAGCAATTTTGTATCAAATAATCATTCTAAGAGGTTCAAAATTCAACAAGCCGAGCATAATCATATTTTATCTACAAACGCTTATTTTGAATAGAAATCGTTCTTTTATGCCTTAACTTCACTTAGAGGATGTGGAAAATTAGACGATAATGAATTTTTACCCATTTTGTTACAAATAATCATCCTAAGAGTATTGCAATTCAACAAGCCGAGTATAATCACTATTCGTCAAAAAGCATATTGTGAGTAGAAATCGTTGTTTTGAGCCTTAACTTCACATAGGGAACGTGGGAAATAGGACGATAATGAAGTTTCAACAATTTTGTATCAAATAATCATTCTAAAAGGTTCAAAATTCATCAAGCCGAGCATAATCATATTTTAACCACAAACGCTTATTTTGAATAGAAATCGTAGTTTTATGCCTTAACTTCACATAGAGAATGTTGGAATCAGACGATAATAAAGATTCAACAATTTTGTAACAAATAATCTATCTAAGAGTTTTAAAATTCAACATGCCGAGCATAATAATATTTTTATCCACAAATGCTTATTTTGAATAGAAATCGTTGTTTTAAACCTTAACTTCACGTTGGGAACGTGTGAAATCAAACTATAATGAATTTTTACCCATTTTGATACAAATAATCAAACTAAGAGTTTTGAAAGCAAACAAGCTGAGAATAATCATTGTGTTGTCACAAAGCTTATTGTGAATAGAAATCGTTGTTTTGCGCTTAACTTCACATAGGGAACGGTGGAAATAGAACGATAATGAATTTTCAATAATTTTGTATCAAATAATCATACTAAGAGGTTCAAAATTCAACAAGCCGAGCATAATCATATTTTATCTACAAACACTTATTTTGAATAGAAATTGTTGTTTTATGCCTTAACGCACTTAGGGAATGTCAGAAATCATACGATAATGAAGTTTTTGTCATTTCATTACAAATAATCATCCAAAGAGTTATGAAATTCAACAAGCCGATTATAATCATTATTCTGTCTCAAAATACATTGTGAGTAGAAATCGTTATTTTGAGCCTTAACTTCACGTAGAGAATATGGGAAATAGGACGATAATGAAGTTTCAACGATTTTGTGTGAAATAATAATTCAAAGAGTTTTAAAATTTAACAAGCCGAGCATAATCATTTTACATCTACAAATGCTTATTTTGAATATAAATCGTTGTTTTAAGCCTTAACTTCACGCTGGGTACATGGAAAATAGGATGATATTGAAGTATCAACGATTTTGTATCAAATAGTCATTCTAAGAGTTTTAAAATTCAACTAGGCGAGCATAATCATATTTTATCTACAAACGCTTATTTTGAATAGAAATCGTTGTTTTAAGCCTTAACTTCACTTTGGGAACATGGAAAATTGGAAGATAATGAAGTTTTACACATTTTGTTACAACTAATCATCTTCAGAGTTTTGAAAGTAAACAAGCCGAGTATAATCATTATGCTGTCACAAAGCATATTGTGACTAGAAATCGTTGTTTTAAGCGATAACTTCACGTAGGAACGTGGTAAATAGGACGATAATGAAGTTTCAACTATTTTGTAACAAATAATCAATCTAAGAGTTTTAAAATTCAACATACCAAGCATAATCATATTTTATCTACAAACGTTTATTTTGAATAGAAATAGTTCTTTTAAACCTTAACTTCACATTGGGAACGTGGAAAATTGAACTATAACGAATTTTTACCCATTTTGATACAAATAGTAAAACTAAGAGTTTTGAAAGTAAACAAGCTGAGTATAATCATTGTGTTGGCACAAAGCTTATTGTGACTAGAAATCATTGTTTTGAGCCTTAACTTCATGTAGGGAAATTGGGAAGTAGGACAATAATGAAGTTTCAACAATTTTGTATCAAATAATCATTCTAAGAGGTTCAAAATTCAACACGCCAAGTATAATCATATTCTATCTACAAACGCTTATTTTGAATAGAAATCGTTGTTTTATGCCTTAACTTTACTTAGAGAATGTCGGAATTTAGACGATAATGAAGTTTCAACGATGTTGTTACAAATAATCAATCTATGAGTTTTAAAATTCAACATGCCGAGCATAATCATATTTTATCTACAAACGCATATTTTGAATAGAAATCGTTGTTTTAAACCTTAACTTTACATTGGGAACATGGGAAAAGAAATATAATGAATTTTTATCCATTTTGATACAAATAATCAAACTAAGAGTTTTGAAAGTAAACAAGCCGAGTATAATCATTATGTTCTCACAAAGCTTAATGTCACTAGAAATCATTGTTTTAGGACTTAACTTCACGTAGGGAACCGTGGTAAATAGGACGATAATGAAGTTTCAACAATTTTAAATCAAATAATCATTCTAAGAGGTTCAAAATTCAACAAGTCGAGCATAATCATATTTTATCTACAAACGTTTATTTTGAAAAGAAATCGTTGTTTTATGCCTTAACTTCACTTAGAGAATGTCGGAATCAGACGATAATAAAGTTTCAACGATTTTGTAACAAATAATCATTCTAAGTGTTTTAAAATTCAACATGCCGAGCATAATCGTATTTTATCTACAAACGGTTATTTTGAATAGAAATCATTGTTTTAAACCTTAACTTCACATTGGGAACGTGGGAAATCAAACTATAATGAATTTTTACCATTTTGATACAAATAATCAAACTAAGAGTTTTGAAAGTAAACAAGCCGAGTATAATCATTGTGTTGTCACAAAGCTTATTGTGACTAGAAATATTTGTTTTGGGCTTTAATTTCATGTAGGGAACGTGGGAAATAGGACGATAATGAAGTTTTTACAATTTTGTATCAAATAATCATTCTAAGAGGTTCAAAATTCAACAAGCCGAGCATAATCATATTTTATCTACAAACGCTTATTTTAAATAGAAATCGTTCTTTTATGCCTTAACTTCACTTAGAGAATGTGGAGTATCGAGACGATAATGAATTTTTACCCATTTTGTTACAAATAATCATCCTAAGAGTTTTGCAATTCAACAAGTCGAGTATAATCATTATTCGTCACAATGCATATTTTGAGTAGAAATCGTTGTTTTGAGCCTTAACGCACGTAGGAACGTGGGAAATAGGACGATAATGGAGTTTCAACAATTTTGTATCAAATAATTATTCTAAGAGGTTCAAAATTCATCAAGCCGAGCATAATCATATTTTAACCACAAACGCTTATTTTGAATAGAAATCGTTGTTTTATGCCTTAACTTCACATAGAGAATGTCGGAATCGACGATAATGAAGTTTCAATGATTTTATAACAAATAATCTATTTTAGAGTTTTAAAATTCAACATGCCGAGCATAATCATATTTTATCTACAAACGCTTATTTTGAATAGAAATCATTGTTTTAACCATTAACTTCACATTGGGAACGTGCGAAATCGAACTATAATGAATTTTTACCCATTTTGATACAAATAATCAAACTAAGAGTTTTGAAAGTAAACAAGCTAAGAATAATTATTGTGTTGTCACAAAGCTTATCGTGAATAGAAATCGTTGTTTTGCGCCTTAACTTCACATAGGGAACGGTGGAAATAGGACAATAATGAAGTTTCAACAATTTTGTATCAAATAATCATTCTAAGAGGTTTAAAATTCAACAAGCCGAGCATAATCATATTTTATCTACAAACGCCTATTTTGAATAGAAATTGTTGTTTTATGCCTTAACGCACTTAGGGAATGTCAGAAATCAGACGATAATGAAGTTTTTCCCATTTCGTTACAAATAATCATCCAAAGAGTTATGAAATTCAACAAGGCGATTATAATCATTATTCTGTCACAAAACGCATTGCGAGTAGAAATCATTATTTTTAGCCTTAACTTCACGTAGAGAATATGGGAAATAGGACGATAACGAAGTTTCAATGATTTTGAGTGAAATAATAATTCAAAGAGTTTAACAAGCCAAGCAAAATCATTTTTCATCTACAAATGCTTATTTTGAATATAAATCGTTGTTTTAAGCCTTAACTTCACGTTGGGTACGTGGGAAATAGGATGATAATGAAGTATCAACGATTTTGTATCAAATAATCATCATAAGAGTTTTAAAATTCAACAAGCTGAGCATAATCATATTTTATCTACAAACGCTTATTTTGTATAGAAATCGTTGTTTTAAGCCTTAACTTCACTTTGGGAACATGAAAAATCAGACGATAATGAAGTTTTACACATTTTGTTGCAACTAATCATCCTCAGAGTTTTGAAAGTAAACAAGCCGAGTATAATCATTATGCTGTCACAAAGCTTATTGTGGCTAGAAATTGTTGTTTTAAGCCTTAACTTCACGTAGGGAACGTGGTAAATAGGACGATAATGAAGTTTTAACTATTTTGTAACAAATAATCAATCTAAGAGTTTTAAAATTCAACATGCCGAGCATAATCATATTTTATCTAGAAACTTTTTTTTTCAATAGAAATAGTTCTTTTAAACCTTAACTTCACATTGGGAACGTGGAAAATTGAACTATAATGAATTTTTACCCATTTTGATACAAATAGTAAAACTAAGAGTTTTGAAAGTAAACAAGCCGAGTATAATCATTGTGTTATCACAAAGCTTATTGTGACTAGAAATCATTGTTTTGAGCCTTAACTTCACGTAGGGACGTGTGGGAAGTAGGACAATAATGAAGTTTCAACAATTTTGTATTAAAAAATCATTCTAAGAGGTTCAAAATTCAACACGCCGAACATAATCATAATCTATCTACAAACGCTTATTTTGAATAGAAATCGTTTTTTTATGCCTTAACTTCACTTAGAGAATGTCGGAATCAGACGATAATGAAGTTTCAACGATTTTGTAACAAATAATATATCAAAGAGTTTTAAAATTCAACATGGCGAGCATAATCATATTTCATCTACAAACGCTTATTTTGAATAGAAATCGTTGTTTTAAACCTTAACTCCACATTGGGAACCTGGGAAATCGAACTACATTGTATTTTTACCCATTTTGATACAAATAATCAAACTAAGAGTTTTGAAAGTAAACAAGCCAAGTATAATCATTGTGTTGTCACAAAGCTTATTGTGACTTGAAATCTTTGTTTTGAGCTTTAACTTCAAGTAGGGAACGTGGGAAATAGGACGATAATGATGTTTTAACAATTTTGTATCACATAATCATTCTAAGAGGTTCAAAATTCAACAAGCCGAGCATAATCATATTTTTTCTACAAACGCTTATTTTGAATAGAAATCGTTCTTTTATGCCTTAACTTCACTTAGAGGATGTCGAAAATTAGTCGATAATGAATTTTTACCCATTTTGTTACAAATAATCATCCTAAGAGTTTTGCAATTCAACAAGCAGAGTATAATCATTATTCTGTCACAAAGCATATTATGAGTAGAAATCGTTGTTTTGAGCATTAACTTCACATAGGGAACGTGGGAAATAGGACGATAATGAAGTTTCAACAATTTTGTATCAAAAAATCATTCTAAGAGGTTCAAAATTCATCAAGCTGAGCATAATCATATTTTATCCACAAACGCTTATTTTGAATAGAAATCGTTGTTTTATGCCTTAACTTCACTTAGAGAATGTCGGAATCAGACGATAATGAAGTTTCAACTATTTTGTAACAAATATTCTATCTAAGAGTTTTAAAATTCAACATGCCGAGCATAATCATATTTTATCTACAAATGCTTATTTTGAATAGAAATCGTTGTTTTAAACCTTAACTTCACATTGGGAACGTGGGAAATTGAACTATAATGAATTTTTACCCATTTTGATACAAATAATCAAACTAACAGTTTTGAAAGTAAACAAGCCGAGTATAATCATTGTCTTTTCACAAAGCTTATTGTGACAAGAAATGTTTGTTTTGAGCTTTAACTTCACGTAGGGAACGTGGGAAATAGGACGATAATGAAGTTTTAGCAATTTTGTATCAAATAATCATTCTAAGAGGTTCAAAATTCAACAAGCCGAGCATAATCATATTTTATCTACAAACGCTTATTTTGAATAGAAATCGTTCTTTTATGCCTTAACTTCACTTAGAGGATGTCGAAAATCAGACGATAATGAATTTTTACCCATTTTGTTACAAATAATCATCCTAAGAGTATTGCAATTCAACAAGCCGAGTATAATCACTATTCTGTCAAAAAGCATATTGTGAGTAGAAATCGTTGTTTTGAGCCTTAACTTCACATAGGGAACGTGGGAAATAGGACGATAATGAAGTTTCAACAATTTTGTATCAAATAATCATTCTAAAAGGTTCAAAATTCATCAAGCCGAGCATAATCATATTTTAACCACAAACGCTTATTTTGAATAGAAATCGTAGTTTTATGCCTTAACTTCACATAGAGAATGTTGGAATCAGACGATAATAAAGATTCAACAATTTTGTAACAAATAATCTATCTAAGAGTTTTAAAATTCAACATGCCGAGCATAATAATATTTTTATCCACAAATGCTTATTTTGAATAGAAATCGTTGTTTTAAACCTTAACTTCACGTTGGGAACGTGTGAAATCAAACTATAATGAATTTTTACCCATTTTGATACAAATAATCAAACTAAGAGTTTTGAAAGCAAACAAGCTGAGAATAATCATTGTGTTGTCACAAAGCTTATTGTGAATAGAAATCGTTGTTTTGCGGCTTAACTTCACATAGGGAACGGTGGAAATAGAACGATAATGAATTTTCAATAATTTTGTATCAAATAATCATACTAAGAGGTTCAAAATTCAACAAGCGGTGCATAATCATATTTTATCTACAAACACTTATTTTGAATAGAAATTGTTGTTTTATGCCTTAACGCACTTAGGGAATGTCAGAAATCATACGATAATGAAGTTTTTCTCATTTCATTACAAATAATCATCCAAAGAGTTATGAAATTCAACAAGCCGATTATAATCATTATTCTGTCACAAAATACATTGTGAGTAGAAATCGTTATTTTGAGCCTTAACTTCACGTAGAGAATATGGGAAATAGGACGATAATGAAGTTTCAACGATTTTGTGTGAAATAATAATTCAAAGAGTTTTAAAATTTAACAAGCCGAGCATAATCATTTTACATCTACAAATGCTTATTTTGAATATAAATCGTTGTTTTAAGCCTTAACTTCACGCTGAATACATGGAAAATAGGATGATATTGAAGTATCAACGATTTTGTATCAAATAATCATTCTAAGAGTTTTAAAATTCAACTAGGCGAGCATAATCATATTTTATCTACAAACGCTTATTTTGAATAGAAATCGTTGTTTTAAGCCTTAACTTCACTTTGGGAACATGGAAAATTGGACGATAATGAAGTTTTACACATTTTGTTACAACTAATCATCTTGAGTTTTGAAAGTAAACAAGCCGAGTATAATCATTATGCTGTCACAAAGCTTATTGTGACTAGAAATCGTTGTTTTAAGCCATAACTTCACGTAGGGAACGTGGTAAATAGGACGATAATGAAGTTTCAACTATTTTGTAACAAATAATCAATCTAAGAGTTTTAAAATTCAACATACCAAGCATAATCATATTTTATCTACAAACGTTTATTTTGAATAGAAATAGTTCTTTTAAACCTTAACTTCACATTGGGAACGTGGAAAATTGAACTATAACGAATTTTTACCCATTTTGATACAAATAGTAAAACTAAGAGTTTTGAAAGTAAACAAGCTGAGTATAATCATTGTGTTGGCACAAAGCTTATTGTGACTAGAAATCATTGTTTTGAGCCTTAACTTCATGTAGGGAAATTGGGAAGTAGGACAATAATGAAGTTTCAACAATTTTGTATCAAATAATCATTCTAACGAGGTTCAAAATTCAACACGCCAAGTATAATCATATTCTATCTACAAACGCTTATTTTGAATAGAAATCGTTGTTTTATGCCTTAACTTTACTTAGAGAATATCAGAATTTAGACGATAATGAAGTTTCAACGATGTTGTTACAAATAATCAATCTATGAGTTTTAAAATTCAACATGCCGAGCATAATCATATTTTATCTACAAACGCATATTTTGAATAGAAATCGTTGTTTTAAACCTTAACTTTACATTGGGAACATGGGAAATCTAAATATAATGAATTTTTATCCATTTTGATACAAATAATCAAACTAAGAGTTTTGAAAGTAAACAAGCCGAGTATAATCATTATGTTCTCACAAAGCTTAATGTCACTAGAAATCATTGTTTTAGGACTTAACTTCACGTAGCGACCGTGGTAAATAGGACGATAATGAAGTTTCAACAATTTTAAATCAAATAATCATTCTAAGAGGTTCAAAATTCAACAAGTCGAGCATAATCATATTTTATCTACAAACGTTTATTTTGAAAAGAAATCGTTGTTTTATGCCTTAACTTCACTTAGAGAATGTCGGAATCAGACGATAATAAAGTTTCAACGATTTTGTAACAAATAATCAGTCTAAGTGTTTTAAAATTCAACATGCCGAGCATAATCGTATTTTATCTACAAACGGTTATTTTGAATAGAAATCATTGTTTTAAACCTTAACTTCACATTGGGAACGTGGGAAATCAAACTATAATGAATTTTTACCCATTTTGATACAAATAATCAAACTAACAGTTTTGAAAGTAAACAAGCCGAGTATAATCATTGTGTTGTCACAAAGCTTATTGTGACTAGAAATATTTGTTTTGGGCTTTAATTTCATGTAGGGAACGTGGGAAATAGGACGATAATGAAGTTTTTACAATTTTGTATCAAATAATCATTCTAAGAGGTTCAAAATTCAACAAGCCGAGCATAATCATATTTTATCTACAAACGCTTATTTTAAATAGAAATCGTTCTTTTATGCCTTAACTTCACTTAGAGAATGTGGAGTATCGAGACGATAATGAATTTTTACCCATTTTGTTACAAATAATCATCCTAAGAGTTTTGCAATTCAACAAGTCGAGTATAATCATTATTTCGTCACAATGCATATTTTGAGTAGAAATCGTTGTTTTGAGCCTTAACTGCACGTAGGGAACGTGGGAAATAGGACGATAATGGAGTTTCAACAATTTTGTATCAAATAATTATTCTAAGAGGTTCAAAATTCATCAAGCCGAGCATAATCATATTTTATCCACAAACGCTTATTTTGAATAGAAATCGTTGTTTTATGCCTTAACTTCACATAGAGAATGTCGGAATCGAGACGATAATGAAGTTTCAATGATTTTATAACAAATAATCTATTTTAGAGTTTTAAAATTCAACATGCCGAGCATAATCATATTTTATCTACAAACGCTTATTTTGAATAGAAATCATTGTTTTAACCATTAACTTCACATTGGGAACGTGCGAAATCGAACTATAATGAATTTTTACCCATTTTGATACAAATAATCAAACTAAGAGTTTTGAAAGTAAACAAGCTAAGAATAATTATTGTGTTGTCACAAAGCTTATCGTGAATAGAAATCGTTGTTTTGCGCCTTAACTTCACATAGGGAACGGTGGAAATAGGACAATAATGAAGTTTCAACAATTTTGTATCAAATAATCATTCTAAGAGGTTTAAAATTCAACAAGCCGAGCATAATCATATTTTATCTACAAACGCCTATTTTGAATAGAAATTGTTGTTTTATGCCTTAACGCACTTAGGGAATGTCAGAAATCAGACGATAATGAAGTTTTTCCCATTTCGTTACAAATAATCATCCAAAGAGTTATGAAATTCAACAAGGCGATTATAATCATTATTCTGTCACAAAACGCATTGCGAGTAGAAATCATTATTTTTAGCCTTAACTTCACGTAGAGAATATGGGAAATAGGACGATAACGAAGTTTCAATGATTTTGAGTGAAATAATAATTCAAAGAGTTTAACAAGCCAAGCAAAATCATTTTTCATCTACAAATGCTTATTTTGAATATAAATCGTTGTTTTAAGCCTTAACTTCACGTTGGTGTACGTGGGAAATAGGATGATAATGAAGTATCAACGATTTTGTATCAAATAATCATCATAAGAGTTTTAAAATTCAACAAGCTGAGCATAATCATATTTTATCTACAAACGCTTATTTTGTATAGAAATCGTTGTTTTAAGCCTTAACTTCACTTTGGGAACATGAAAAATCAGACGATAATGAAGTTTTACACATTTTGTTGCAACTAATCATCCTCAGAGTTTTGAAAGTAAACAAGCCGAGTATAATCATTATCTTTGTCACAAAGCTTATTGTGGCTAGAAATTGTTGTTTTAAGCCTTAACTTCACGTAGGGAACGTGGTAAATAGGACGATAATGAAGTTTTAACTATTTTGTAACAAATAATCAATCTAAGAGTTTTAAAATTCAACATGCCGAGCATAATCATATTTTATCTAGAAACGCTTTTTTTGAATAGAAATAGTTCTTTTAAACCTTAACTTCACATTGGGAACGTGGAAAATTGAACTATAATGAATTTTTACCCATTTTGATACAAATAGTAAAACTAAGAGTTTTGAAAGTAAACAAGCCGAGTATAATCATTGTGTTATCACAAAGCTTATTGTGACTAGAAATCATTGTTTTGAGCCTTAACTTCACGTAGGGAACGTGGGAAGTAGGACAATAATGAAGTTTCAACAATTTTGTATTAAAAAATCATTCTAAGAGGTTCAAAATTCAACACGCCGAACATAATCATAATCTATCTACAAACGCTTATTTTGAATAGAAATCGTTTTTTTATGCCTTAACTTCACTTAGAGAATGTCGGAATCGAGACGATAATGAAGTTTCAACGATTTTGTAACAAATAATATATCAAAGAGTTTTAAAATTCAACATGGCGAGCATAATCATATTTCATCTACAAACGCTTATTTTGAATAGAAATCGTTGTTTTAAACCTTAACTCCACATTGGGAACCTGGGAAATCGAACTACATTGTATTTTTACCCATTTTGATACAAATAATCAAACTAAGAGTTTTGAAAGTAAACAAGCCAAGTATAATCATTGTGTTGTCACAAAGCTTATTGTGACTTGAAATCTTTGTTTTGAGCTTTAACTTCAAGTAGGGAACGTGGGAAATAGGACGATAATGATGTTTTAACAATTTTGTATCACATAATCATTCTAAGAGGTTCAAAATTCAACAAGCCGAGCATAATCATATTTTATCTACAAACGCTTATTTTGAATAGAAATCGTTCTTTTATGCCTTAACTTCACTTAGAGGATGTCGAAAATTAGTCGATAATGAATTTTTACCCATTTTGTTACAAATAATCATCCTAAGAGTTTTGCAATTCAACAAGCAGAGTATAATCATTATTCTGTCACAAAGCATATTATGAGTAGAAATCGTTGTTTTGAGCATTAACTTCACATAGGGAACGTGGGAAATAGGACGATAATGAAGTTTCAACAATTTTGTATCAAAAAATCATTCTAAGAGGTTCAAAATTCATCAAGCTGAGCATAATCATATTTTATCCACAAACGCTTATTTTGAATAGAAATCGTTGTTTTATGCCTTAACTTCACTTAGAGAATGTCGGAATCGAGACGATAATGAAGTTTCAACTATTTTGTAACAAATATTCTATCTAAGAGTTTTAAAATTCAACATGCCGAGCATAATCATATTTTATCTACAAATGCTTATTTTGAATAGAAATCGTTGTTTTAAACCTTAACTTCACATTGGGAACGTGGGAAATTGAACTATAATGAATTTTTACCCATTTTGATACAAATAATCAAACTAAGAGTTTTGAAAGTAAACAAGCCGAGTATAATCATTGTCTTTTCACAAAGCTTATTGTGACAAGAAATGTTTGTTTTGAGCTTTAACTTCACGTAGGGAACGTGGGAAATAGGACGATAATGAAGTTTTAGCAATTTTGTATCAAATAATCATTCTAAGAGGTTCAAAATTCAACAAGCCGAGCATAATCATATTTTATCTACAAACGCTTATTTTGAATAGAAATCGTTCTTTTATGCCTTAACTTCACTTAGAGGATGTCGAAAATCGACGATAATGAATTTTTACCCATTTTGTTACAAATAATCATCCTAAGAGTATTGCAATTCAACAAGCCGAGTATAATCACTATTTGTCAAAAAGCATATTATGAGTAGAAATCGTTGTTTTGAGCCTTAACTTCACATAGGGAACGTGGGAAATAGGACGATAATGAAGTTTCAACAATTTTGTATCAAATAATCATTCTAAAAGGTTCAAAATTCATCAAGCCGAGCATAATCATATTTTAACCACAAACGCTTATTTTGAATAGAAATCGTAGTTTTATGCCTTAACTTCACATAGAGAATGTTGGAATCAGACGATAATAAAGATTCAACAATTTTGTAACAAATAATCTATCTAAGAGTTTTAAAATTCAACATGCCGAGCATAATAATATTTTTATCCACAAATGCTTATTTTGAATAGAAATCGTTGTTTTAAACCTTAACTTCACGTTGGGAACGTGTGAAATCAAACTATAATGAATTTTTACCCATTTTGATACAAATAATCAAACTAAGAGTTTTGAAAGCAAACAAGCTGAGAATAATCATTGTGTTGTCACAAAGCTTATTGTGAATAGAAATCGTTGTTTTGCGGCTTAACTTCACATAGGGAACGGTGGAAATAGAACGATAATGAATTTTCAATAATTTTGTATCAAATAATCATACTAAGAGGTTCAAAATTCAACAAGCCGAGCATAATCATATTTTATCTACAAACACTTATTTTGAATAGAAATTGTTGTTTTATGCCTTAACGCACTTAGGGAATGTCAGAAATCATACGATAATGAAGTTTTTCTCATTTCATTACAAATAATCATCCAAAGAGTTATGAAATTCAACAAGCCGATTATAATCATTATTCTGTCACAAAATACATTGTGAGTAGAAATCGTTATTTTGAGCCTTAACTTCACGTAGAGAATATGGGAAATAGGACGATAATGAAGTTTCAACGATTTTGTGTGAAATAATAATTCAAAGAGTTTTAAAATTTAACAAGCCGAGCATAATCATTTTACATCTACAAATGCTTATTTTGAATATAAATCGTTGTTTTAAGCCTTAACTTCACGCTGGGTACATGGAAAATAGGATGATATTGAAGTATCAACGATTTTGTATCAAATAATTATTCTAAGAGTTTTAAAATTCAACTAGGCGAGCATAATCATATTTTATCTACAAACGCTTAGTTTGAATAGAAATCGTTGTTTTAAGCCTTAACTTCACTTTGGGAACATGGAAAATTGGACGATAATGAAGTTTTACACATTTTGTTACAACTAATCATCTTCAGAGTTTTGAAAGTAAACAAGCCGAGTATAATCATTATGTTGTCACAAAGCTTATTGTGACTAGAAATCGTTGTTTTAAGCCATAACTTCACGTAGGGAACGTGGTAAATAGGACGATAATGAAGTTTCAACTATTTTGTAACAAATAATCAATCTAAGAGTTTTAAAATTCAACATACCAAGCATAATCATATTTTATCTACAAACGCTTATTTTGAATAGAAATCGTTGTTTTAAACCTTAACTTCACATTGGGAACGTGGGAAATTGAACTATAATGAATTTTTACCCATTTTGATACAAATAATCAAACTAACAGTTTTGAAAGTAAACAAGCCGAGTATAATCATTGTGTTGGCACAAAGCTTATTGTGACTAGAAATCATTGTTTTGAGCCTTAACTTCATGTAGGGAAATTGGGAAGTAGGACAATAATGAAGTTTCAACAATTTTGTATCAAATAATCATTCTAACAGGTTCAAAATTCAACACGCCAAGTATAATCATATTCTATCTACAAACGCTTATTTTGAATAGAAATCGTTGTTTTATGCCTTAACTTTACTTAGAGAATATCAGAATTTAGACGATAATGAAGTTTCAACGATGTTGTTACAAATAATCAATCTATGAGTTTTAAAATTCAACATGCCGAGCATAATCATATTTTATCTACAAACGCATATTTTGAATAGAAATCGTTGTTTTAAACCTTAACTTTACATTGGGAACATGGGAAATCGAAATATAATGAATTTTTATCCATTTTGATACAAATAATCAAACTAAGAGTTTTGAAAGTAAACAAGCCGAGTATAATCATTTATGTTCTCACAAAGCTTAATGTCACTAGAAATCATTGTTTTAGGACTTAACTTCACGTAGAACGTGGTAAATAGGACGATAATGAAGTTTCAACAATTTTAAATCAAATAATCATTCTAAGAGGTTCAAAATTCAACAAGTCGAGCATAATCATATTTTATCTACAAACGTTTATTTTGAAAAGAAATCGTTGTTTTATGCCTTAACTTCACTTAGAGAATGTCGGAATCGAGACGATAATAAAGTTTCAACGATTTTGTAACAAATAATCAAGTCTAAGTGTTTTAAAATTCAACATGCCGAGCATAATCGTATTTTATCTACAAACGGTTATTTTGAATAGAAATCATTGTTTTAAACCTTAACTTCACATTGGGAACGTGGGAAATCAAACTATAATGAATTTTTACCCATTTTGATACAAATAATCAAACTAACAGTTTTGAAAGTAAACAAGCCGAGTATAATCATTGTGTTGTCACAAAGCTTATTGTGACTAGAAATATTTGTTTTGGGCTTTAATTTCATGTAGGGAACGTGGGAAATAGGACGATAATGAAGTTTTTACAATTTTGTATCAAATAATCATTCTAAGAGGTTCAAAATTCAACAAGCCGAGCATAATCATATTTTATCTACAAACGCTTATTTTAAATAGAAATCGTTCTTTTATGCCTTAACTTCACTTAGAGGATGTGGAGTATCAGACGATAATGAATTTTTACCCATTTTGTTACAAATAATCATCCTAAGAGTTTTGCAATTCAACAAGTCGAGTATAATCATTATTCTATCACAATGCATATTTTGAGTAGAAATCGTTGTTTTGAGCCTTAACTGCACGTAGGGAACGTGGGAAATAGGACGATAATGGAGTTTCAACAATTTTGTATCAAATAATTATTCTAAGAGGTTCAAAATTCATCAAGCCGAGCATAATCATATTTTATCCACAAACGCTTATTTTGAATAGAAATCGTTGTTTTATGCCTTAACTTCACATAGAGAATGTCGGAATCAGACGATAATGAAGTTTCAATGATTTTATAACAAATAATCTATTTTAGAGTTTTAAAATTCAACATGCCGAGCATAATCATATTTTATCTACAAACGCTTATTTTGAATAGAAATCATTGTTTTAACCATTAACTTCACATTGGGAACGTGCGAAATCGAACTATAATGAATTTTTACCCATTTTGATACAAATAATCAAACTAAGAGTTTTGAAAGTAAACAAGCTAAGAATAATTATTGTGTTGTCACAAAGCTTATCGTGAATAGAAATCGTTGTTTTGCGCCTTAACTTCACATAGGGAACGGTGGAAATAGGACAATAATGAAGTTTCAACAATTTTGTATCAAATAATCATTCTAAGAGGTTTAAAATTCAACAAAGCCGAGCATAATCATATTTTATCTACAAACGCCTATTTTGAATAGAAATTGTTGTTTTATGCCTTAACGCACTTAGGGAATGTCGAAATCGACGATAATGAAGTTTTTCCCATTTCGTTACAAATAATCATCCAAAGAGTTATGAAATTCAACAAGGCGATTATAATCATTATTTCGTCACAAAAACGCATTGCGAGTAGAAATCATTATTTTTAGCCTTAACTTCACGTAGAGAATATGGGAAATAGGACGATAACGAAGTTTCAATGATTTTGAGTGAAATAATAATTCAAAGAGTTTAACAAGCCAAGCAAAATCATTTTTCATCTACAAATGCTTATTTTGAATATAAATCGTTGTTTTAAGCCTTAACTTCACGTTGGGTACGTGGGAAATAGGATGATAATGAAGTATCAACGATTTTGTATCAAATAATCATCATAAGAGTTTTAAAATTCAACAAGCTGAGCATAATCATATTTTATCTACAAACGCTTATTTTGTATAGAAATCGTTGTTTTAAGCCTTAACTTCACTTTGGGAACATGAAAAATCAGACGATAATGAAGTTTTACACATTTTGTTGCAACTAATCATCCTCAGAGTTTTGAAAGTAAACAAGCCGAGTATAATCATTATGCTGTCACAAAGCTTATTGTGGCTAGAAATTGTTGTTTTAAGCCTTAACTTCACGTAGGGAACGTGGTAAATAGGACGATAATGAAGTTTTAACTATTTTGTAACAAATAATCAATCTAAGAGTTTTAAAATTCAACATGCCGAGCATAATCATATTTTATCTAGAAACGCTTTTTTGAATAGAAATAGTTCTTTTAAACCTTAACTTCACATTGGGAACGTGGAAAATTGAACTATAATGAATTTTTACCCATTTTGATACAAATAGTAAAACTAAGAGTTTTGAAAGTAAACAAGCCGAGTATAATCATTGTGTTATCACAAAGCTTATTGTGACTAGAAATCATTGTTTTGAGCCTTAACTTCACGTAGGGAACGTGGGAAGTAGGACAATAATGAAGTTTCAACAATTTTGTATTAAAAAATCATTCTAAGAGGTTCAAAATTCAACACGCCGAACATAATCATAATCTATCTACAAACGCTTATTTTGAATAGAAATCGTTTTTTTATGCCTTAACTTCACTTAGAGAATGTCGAATCAGACGATAATGAAGTTTCAACGATTTTGTAACAAATAATATATCAAAGAGTTTTAAAATTCAACATGGCGAGCATAATCATATTTCATCTACAAACGCTTATTTTGAATAGAAATCGTTGTTTTAAACCTTAACTCACATTGGGAACTGGGAAATCGAACTACATTGTATTTTTACCCATTTTGATACAAATAATCAAACTAAGAGTTTTGAAAGTAAACAAGCCAAGTATAATCATTGTGTTGTCACAAAGCTTATTGTGACTTGAAATCTTTGTTTTGAGCTTTAACTTCAAGTAGGGAACGTGGGAAATAGGACGATAATGATGTTTTAACAATTTTGTATCACATAATCATTCTAAGAGGTTCAAAATTCAACAAGCCGAGCATAATCATATTTTTCTACAAACGCTTATTTTGAATAGAAATCGTTCTTTTATGCCTTAACTTCACTTAGAGGATGTCGAAAATTAGTCGATAATGAATTTTTACCCATTTTGTTACAAATAATCATCCTAAGAGTTTTGCAATTCAACAAGCGAGTATAATCATTATTATGTTGTCACAAAGCATATTATGAGTAGAAATCGTTGTTTTGAGCATTAACTTCACATAGGGAACGTGGGAAATAGGACGATAATGAAGTTTCAACAATTTTGTATCAAAAAATCATTCTAAGAGGTTCAAAATTCATCAAGTGAGCATAATCATATTTTATCCACAAACGCTTATTTTGAATAGAAATCGTTGTTTTATGCCTTAACTTCACTTAGAGAATGTCGGAATCGAGACGATAATGAAGTTTCAACTATTTTGTAACAAATATTCTATCTAAGAGTTTTAAAATTCAACATGCCGAGCATAATCATATTTTATCTACAAATGCTTATTTTGAATAGAAATCGTTGTTTTAAACCTTAACTTCACATTGGGAACGTGGGAAATTGAACTATAATGAATTTTTACCCATTTTGATACAAATAATCAAACTAAGAGTTTTGAAAGTAAACAAGCCGAGTATAATCATTGTCTTTTCACAAAGCTTATTGTGACAAGAAATGTTTGTTTTGAGCTTTAACTTCACGTAGGGAACGTGGGAAATAGGACGATAATGAAGTTTTAGCAATTTTGTATCAAATAATCATTCTAAGAGGTTCAAAATTCAACAAGCCGAGCATAATCATATTTTATCTACAAACGCTTATTTTGAATAGAAATCGTTCTTTTATGCCTTAACTTCACTTAGAGGATGTCGAAAATCGACGATAATGAATTTTTACCCATTTTGTTACAAATAATCATCCTAAGAGTATTGCAATTCAACAAGCCGAGTATAATCACTATTCGTCAAAAAGCATATTGTGAGTAGAAATCGTTGTTTTGAGCCTTAACTTCACATAGGGAACGTGGGAAATAGGACGATAATGAAGTTTCAACAATTTTGTATCAAATAATCATTCTAAAAGGTTCAAAATTCATCAAGCCGAGCATAATCATATTTTAACCACAAACGCTTATTTTGAATAGAAATCGTAGTTTTATGCCTTAACTTCACATAGAGAATGTTGGAATCAGACGATAATAAAGATTCAACAATTTTGTAACAAATAATCTATCTAAGAGTTTTAAAATTCAACATGCCGAGCATAATAATATTTTTATCCACAAATGCTTATTTTGAATAGAAATCGTTGTTTTAAACCTTAACTTCACGTTGGGAACGTGTGAAATCAAACTATAATGAATTTTTACCCATTTTGATACAAATAATCAAACTAAGAGTTTTGAAAGCAAACAAGCTGAGAATAATCATTGTGTTGTCACAAAGCTTATTGTGAATAGAAATCGTTGTTTTGAGCTTAACTTCACATAGGGAACGGTGGAAATAGAACGATAATGAATTTTCAATAATTTTGTATCAAATAATCATACTAAGAGGTTCAAAATTCAACAAGCGGTGCATAATCATATTTTATCTACAAACACTTATTTTGAATAGAAATTGTTGTTTTATGCCTTAACGCACTTAGGGAATGTCAGAAATCATACGATAATGAAGTTTTTCTCATTTCATTACAAATAATCATCCAAAGAGTTATGAAATTCAACAAGCCGATTATAATCATTATTCGTCACAAAATACATTGTGAGTAGAAATCGTTATTTTGAGCCTTAACTTCACGTAGAGAATATGGGAAATAGGACGATAATGAAGTTTCAACGATTTTGTGTGAAATAATAATTCAAAGAGTTTTAAAATTTAACAAGCCGAGCATAATCATTTTACATCTACAAATGCTTATTTTGAATATAAATCGTTGTTTTAAGCCTTAACTTCACACGTTGGGTACATGGAAAATAGGATGATATTGAAGTATCAACGATTTTGTATCAAATAAATAATTCTAAGAGTTTTAAAATTCAACTAGGCGAGCATAATCATATTTTATCTACAAACGCTTAGTTTGAATAGAAATCGTTGTTTTAAGCCTTAACTTCACTTTGGGAACATGGAAAATTGGACGATAATGAAGTTTTACACATTTTGTTACAACTAATCATCTTCAGAGTTTTGAAAGTAAACAAGCCGAGTATAATCATTATGCTGTCACAAAGCTTATTGTGACTAGAAATCGTTGTTTTAAGCCATAACTTCACGTAGGGAACGTGGTAAATAGGACGATAATGAAGTTTCAACTATTTTGTAACAAATAATCAATCTAAGAGTTTTAAAATTCAACATACCCGAGCATAATCATATTTTATCTACAAACGCTTATTTTGAATAGAAATCGTTGTTTTAAACCTTAACTTCACATTGGGAACGTGGGAAATTGAACTATAATGAATTTTTACCCATTTTGATACAAATAATCAAACTAACAGTTTTGAAAGTAAACAAGCCGAGTATAATCATTGTGTTGGCACAAAGCTTATTGTGACTAGAAATCATTGTTTTGAGCCTTAACTTCATGTAGGGAAATTGGGAAGTAGGACAATAATGAAGTTTCAACAATTTTGTATCAAATAATCATTCTAACAGGTTCAAAATTCAACACGCCAAGTATAATCATATTCTATCTACAAACGCTTATTTTGAATAGAAATCGTTGTTTTATGCCTTAACTTTACTTAGAGAATGTCGGAATTTAGACGATAATGAAGTTTCAACGATGTTGTTACAAATAATCAATCTATGAGTTTTAAAATTCAACATGCCGAGCATAATCATATTTTATCTACAAACGCATATTTTGAATAGAAATCGTTGTTTTAAACCTTAACTTTACATTGGGAACATGGGAAATCGAAATATAATGAATTTTTATCCATTTTGATACAAATAATCAAACTAAGAGTTTTGAAAGTAAACAAGCCGAGTATAATCATTATGTTATCGCTACGCTTATTGTCACTAGAAATCATTGTTTTGGGACTTAACTTCACATAGCGAACGTGGTAAATAGGACGATAATGAAGTTTCGACAATTTTATATCAAATAATCATTCTAAGAGGTTCAAAATTCAACAAGTCGAGCATAATCATATTTTATCTACAAACGCTTATTTTGAATAGAAATCGTTATTTTATGCCTTAACTTCACTTAGAGAATGTCAGAATCAGACGATAATAAAGTTTCGACGATTTTGTAACAAATAATCAATCTAAGAGTTTTAAAATTCAACATGGCGAGCATGATCGTATTTTATCTACAAACGCTTATTTTGAATAGAAATCATTGTTTTAAACCTTAACTTCACATTGGGAACGTGGGAAATCAAACTATAATGAATTTTTACCCATTTTGATACAAATAATCAAACTAACAGTTTTGAAAGTAAACAAGCCGAGTATAATCATTGTGTTGTCACAAAGCTTATTGTGACTAGAAATATTTGTTTTGGGCTTTAATTTCATGTAGGGAACGTGGGAAATAGGACGATAATGAAGTTTTTACAATTTTGTATCAAATAATCATTCTAAGAGGTTCAAAATTCAACAAGCCGAGCATAATCATATTTTATCTACAAACGCTTATTTTAAATAGAAATCGTTCTTTTATGCCTTAACTTCACTTAGAGGATGTGGAATATCAGACGATAATGAATTTTTACCCATTTTGTTACAAATAATCATCCTAAGAGTTTTGCAATTCAACAAGTCGAGTATAATCATTATTCTGTCACAATGCATATTTTGAGTAGAAATCGTTGTTTTGAGCCTTAACTGCACGTAGGGAACGTGGGAAATAGGACGATAATGGAGTTTCAACAATTTTGTATCAAATAATTATTCTAAGAGGTTCAAAATTCATCAAGCCGAGCATAATCATATTTTATCCACAAACGCTTATTTTGAATAGAAATCGTTGTTTTATGCCTTAACTTCACATAGAGAATGTTGGAATCAGACGATAATGAAGTTTCAACGATTTTATAACAAATAATCTATTTTAGAGTTTTAAAATTCAACATGCCGAGCATAATCATATTTTATCTACAAACGCTTATTTTGAATAGAAATCATTGTTTTAAACATTAACTTCACATTGGGAACGTGCGAAATCGAACTATAATGAATTTTTACCCATTTTGATACAAATAATCAAACTAAGAGTTTTGAAAGTAAACAAGCTAAGAATAATTATTGTGTTGTCACAAAGCTTATCGTGAATAGAAATCGTTGTTTTGCGCCTTAACTTCACATAGGGAACGGTGGAAATAGGACTATAATGAAGTTTCAACAATTTTGTATCAAATAATCATTCTAAGAGGTTTAAAATTCAACAAGCCGAGCATAATCATATTTTATCTACAAACGCTTATTTTGAATAGAAATTGTTGTTTTATGCCTTAACGCACTTAGGGAATGTCGAAATCGAGACGATAATGAAGTTTTTCCCATTTCGTTACAAATAATCATCCAAAGAGTTTTGAAATTCAACAAGCGATTATAATCATTATTCGTCACAAACGCATTGTGAGTAGAAATCATTATTTTTAGCCTTAACTTCACGTAGAGAATATGGGAAATAGGACGATAATGAAGTTTCAATGATTTTGAGTGAAATAATAATTCAAAGAGTTTAACAAGCCAAGCATAATCATTTTTCATCTACAAATGCTTATTTTGAATATAAATCGTTGTTTTAAGCCTTAACTTCACGTTGGGTACGTGGGAAATAGGATGATAATGAAGTATCAACGATTTTGTATCAAATAATCATCATAAGAGTTTTAAAATTCAACAAGATGAGCATAATCATATTTTATCTACAAACGCTTATTTTGTATAGAAATCGTTGTTTTAAGCCTTAACTTCACTTTGGGAACATGAAAAATCAGACGATAATGAAGTTTTACACATTTTGTTGCAACTAATCATCCTCAGAGTTTTGAAAGTAAACAAGCCGAGTATAATCATTATGCTGTCACAAAGCTTATTGTGGCTAGAAATCGTTGTTTTAAGCCTTAACTTCACGTAGGGAACGTGGTAAATAGGACGATAATGAAGTTTTAACTATTTTGTAACAAATAATCAATCTAAGAGTTTTAAAATTCAACATGCCGAGCATAATCATATTTTATCTACAAACGCTTATTTTGAATAGAAATAGTTCTTTTAAACCTTAACTTCACATTGGGAACGTGGAAAATTGAACTATAATGAATTTTTACCCATTTTGATACAAATAGTAAAACTAAGAGTTTTGAAAGTAAACAAGCCGAGTATAATCATTGTGTTATCACAAAGCTTATTGTGACTAGAAATCATTGTTTTGAGCCTTAACTTCACGTAGGGGGAACGTGGGAAGTAGGACAATAATGAAGTTTCAACAATTTTGTATCAAAAAATCATTCTAAGAGGTTCAAAATTCAACATGCCGAGCATAATCATATTTATCTACAAACGCTTATTTTGAATAGAAATCGTTGTTTTTATGCCTTAACTTCACTTAGAGAATGTCGGAATCGAGACGATAATGAAGTTTCAACGATTTTGTAACAAATAATATATCAAAGAGTTTTAAAATTCAACATGGCGAGCATAATCATATTTTATCTACAAACGCTTATTTTGAATAGAAATCGTTGTTTTAAACCTTAACTTCACATTGGGAACATGGGAAATCGAACTATAATGAATTTTTACCCATTTTGATACAAATAATCAAACTAAGAGTTTTGAAAGTAAACAAGCCAAGTATAATCATTGTGTTGTCACAAAGCTTATTGTGACTAGAAATCTTTGTTTTGAGCTTTAACTTCAAGTAGGGAACGTGGAAATAGGACGATAATGAAGTTTTAACAATTTTGTATCACATAATCATTCTAAGAGGTTCAAAATTCAACAAGCCGAGCATAATCATATTTTATCTACAAACGCTTATTTTGAATAGAAATCGTTCTTTTATGCCTTAACTTCACTTAGAGAATGTCGAAAATTTGACGATAATGAAGTTTTACCCATTTTGTTACAAATAATCATCCTAAGGGTTTTGAAATTCACCAAGCGAGTATAATCATTATTACAAACGCATTAGAAATCACAAAGCATATTGTGAGTAGAAATAATGTATTTTTGAGCAAATTAACTTCACATGTTGTCACAAAGCTTATTGTCACTAGAAACGTTGTTTTGGGACTTAATATGGAAATAGGACGATAATGAAGTTTCAACAATTTTGTATCAAATAATCATTCTAAGAGGTTCAAAATTCAACAAGCGAGCATAATCATATTTTATCTACAAACGCTTATTTTGAATAGAAATCGTTGTTTTATGCCTTAACTTCACTTAGAGAATGTCGTAAATCAGACGATATTGAAGTTTCAACGATTTTGTTACAAATAATCAATCTAAGAGTTTTAAAATTCAACATGCCGAGCATAATCATATTTTATCTACAAATGCTTATTTTGAATAGAAATCGTTGTTTTAAACCTTAACTTCACATTGGGAACGTGGGAAATTGAACTATAATGAATTTTTACCCATTTTGATACAAATAATCAAACTAACAGTTTTGAAAGTAAACAAGCCGAGTATAATCATTGTGTTGTCACAAAGCTTATTGTGACTAGAAATCATTGTTTTGAGCCTTAACTTCACGTAGGGAAATTGGGAATAGGACAATAATGAAGTTTCAACAATTTTGTATCAAATAATCATTCTAAGAGTTCAAAATTCAACAAGCCGAGTATAATCATATTTTATCTACAAACGCTTATTTTGAATAGAAATCGTTTTGCCTTTTTTGCCTTAACTTAATACTTATTTTGAGAATCATCCAAAGAGTTTTGAAATTAAACAAGCCGAGTATAATCATTATGTTATCACAAAGCTTATAATGAAAAGTTTTGAGCCTTAACTTCGAATGTTAGGACGATAATACGTATCAATATTTTGTATCAAATAATCTTTTTAAGAGTTTTAAAATTCAACAAGCCGAGCATAATCATATTTTATCTACAAACGCTTATTTTGAATATAAATCGTTATTTTAAGCCTTAACTTCACTTTGGGAACATGGGAAATCGAAATATAATGAATTTTTATCCATTTTGATACATATAATCAAACTAAGAGTTTTGAAAGTAAACAAGCCGAGTATAATCATTAGGTTGTCACAAAGCTAATTGTGACTAGAAATCATTGTTTTGGGACTTAACTTCACGTAGCGAACATGGAAAATAGGACGATAATGAAGTTTCAACAATTTTATATCAAATAATCATTCTAAGAGGTTCAAAATTCAACAAGTCGAGCATAATCATATTTTATCTACAAACGCTTATTTTGAATAGAAATCGTTGTTTTATGCCTTAACTTCACTTAGAGAATGTCGGAATAGACGATAATAAAGTTTCAACGATTTTGTAACAAATAATCAATCTAAGTGTTTTAAAATTCAACATGCCGAGCATAATCGTATTTTATCTACAAACGCTTATTTTGAATAGAAATCGTTGTTTTAAACCTTAACTTCACATTGGGAACGTGGGAAATCGAACTATAATGAATTTTTACCCATTTTGATACAAATAATCAAACTAAGAGTTTTGAAAGTAAACAAGCCGAGTATAATCATTGTGTTGTCACAAAGCTTATTGTGATTAGAAATCTTTGTTTTGAGCTTTAACTTCACGTAGGGAACGTGGGAAATAGGACGATAATGAAGTTTTAACAATTTTGTATCAAATAATCATTCTAAGAGGTTCAAAATTCAACAAGCCGAGCATAATCATATTTTATCTACAAACGCTTATTTTAAATAGAAATCGTTCTTTTATGCCTTAACTTCGCTTAGAGGATGTGGAAAATCAGACGATAATGAATTTTTACCCATTTTTTTACAAATAATCATCCTAAGAGTTTTGCAATTCAACAAGCCGAGTATAATCATTATTCTGTCACAAAGCATATTGTGAGTAGAAATCGTTGTTTTGAGCCTTAACTGCACGTAGGGAACGTGGGAAATAGGACGATAATGGAGTTTCAACAATTTTGTATCAAATAATCATTCTAAGAGGTTCAAAATTCATCAAGCCGAGCATAATCATATTTTATCCACAAACGCTTATTTTGAATAGAAATCGTTGTTTTATGCCTTAACTTCACACAGAGAATGTCGGAATCAGAAGATAATGAAGTTTCAACGATTTTGTAACAAATAATCTATCTAAGAGTTTTAAAATTCAACATGCCGAGCATAATCATATTTTATCTACAAACGCTTATTTTGAATAGAAATCATTGTTTTAAACCTTAACTTCACATTGGGAACATGGGAAATCGAACTATAATGAATTTTTACCCATTTTGATACAAATAATCAAACTAAGAGTTTTGAAAGTAAACAAGCTGAGAATAATCATTGTGTTGTCACAAAGCTTATTGTGAATAGAAATCGTTGTTTTGCGCCTTAACTTCACATAGGGAACATTGGAAATAGGACGATAATCAAGTTTCAACAATTTTGTATCAAATAATCATTCTAAGAGGTTCAAAATTCAACAAGCTGAGCATAATCATATTTTATCTACAAACGCTTATTTTAAATAGAAATTGTTGTTTTATGCCTTAACGCACTTAGGGAATGTCAGAAATCAGACGATAATGAAGTTTTTCCCATTTCGTTACAAATAATCATCCAAAGAGTTTTGAAATTTAACAAGCCGATTATAATCATTATTCTGTCACAAAACACATTTTGAGTAGAAATCGTTATTTTGAGCCTTAACTTCATGTAGAGAATATGGGAAATAGGACGATAATGAAGTTTCAATGATTTTGTGTGAAATAATAACTCAAAGAGTTTTAAAATTTAACAAGCCGAGCATAATCATTTTTCATCTACAAATGCTTATTTTGAATATAAATCATTGTTTTAAGCCTTAACTTCACGTTGGGAACGTGGGAAATAGGATGATAATGAAGTTTCAACGATTTTGTATCAAATAATCATTCTAAGAATTTTAAAATTCAACAAGCCGAGCATAATCATATTTTATCTACAAACGCTTATTTTGAATAGAAATCGTTGTTTTAAGCCTTAACTTCAATTTGGGAACATGGAAAATTGGACGATAATGAAGTTTTACACATTTTGTGCAACTAATCATCCTCGAGTTTTGAAAGTAAACAAGCCGAGTATAATCATTATCATTATCTTTGTCACAAAGCTTATTGTGGCTAGAAATCGTTGTTTTAAGCCTTAACTTCACGTAGGGAACATGGTAAATAGGACAATAATGAAGTTTCAACTATTTTGTAACAAATAATCAATCTAAGAGTTTTAAAATTCAACATGCCGAGCATAATCATATTTTATCTACAAACGCTTATTTTGAATAGAAATAGTTCTTTTAAACCTTAACTTGACATTGGGAACGTGGAAAATCGAACTATAATGAATTTTTACCCATTTTGGTACAAATAGTAAAACTAAGAGTTTTGAAAGTAAATAAGCTGAGTATAATCATTGTGTTGTCACAAAGCTTATTGTGACTAGAAATCGTTGTTTTGAGCCTTAACTTCATGTAGGGAACGTGGGAAGTAGGACAATAATGAAGTTTCAACAATTTTGTATCAAATAATTATTCTAAGAGGTTCAAAATTCAACATGCCGAGCATAATCATATTCTATCTACAAACGCTTATTTTGAATAGAAATCGTTGTTTTATGCCTTAACTTCACTTAGAGAATGTAGGAATTAGACGATAATGAAGTTTCAACGATTTTGTTACAAATAATCAATCTAAAAGTTTTAAAATTCAACATGCGAGCATAATCATATTTTATCTACAAACGCTTATTTTGAATAGAAATCGTTGTTTTAAACCTTAACTCCACATTGGGAACGTGGGAAATCGAACTATAATGAATTTTTACCCATTTTGATACAAATAATCAAACTAATCGTTTTGAAAGTAAACAGACCAAGTATAATCATTGTGTTGTCACAAAGCTTATTATAACTAGAAATTGTTGTTTTGAGCATTAACTTCACGTAGGGAACGTGGGAAATAGAACGATAATGAAGTTTCAATAATTTTGTATCAAATAATTATTCTAAGAGGTTCAAAATTCAACAAGCCGAGCAAAATCATATTTTATCTACAAATGCTTATTTTGAATAAGATCGTTGTTTTATGCCTTAACTTCACAAAGAGAATTCTTAGACGATAATGAAATGTCAAAGAGAAAATTAACAAGACGATAATGAATTTTTTACCCATTTTGTTACAAATAATCATCCTGAAAGAGTTTTGCAAATTCAAACTAAGAGTTTTGAAAGTAAACAAGCCGAGTATAATCATTATGTTGTCACAAAGCATATTGTGAGTAGAAATCGTTGTTTTGAGACTTAACTTCACGTAGGGAACGTAGGAAATAGGACGATAATGAAGTTTCAACAATTTTGTATCAAATAATCATTCTAAGAGGTTCAAAAATTCATGTTTGAGCATAATCATATTTTATCTACAAACGCTTATTTTGAATAGAAATCGTTGTTTTATGCCTTAACTTCACTTAGAGAATGTCGTAAATCAGACGATATTGAAGTTTCAACGATTTTGTTACAAATAATCAATCTAAGAGTTTTAAAATTTAACATGCCGAGCATAATCATATTTTATCTACAAATGCTTATTTTGAATAGAAATCGTTGTTTTAAGCCTTAACTTCACATTGGGAACGTGGGAAATTGAACTATAATGAATTTTTACCCATTTTATATACAAATAATCAAACTAAGAGTTTTGAAATTAAACAAGCCGAGTATAATCATTATTCCATCACAAAGCTTATTGTGACTAGAAATTGTTGTTTTTAGCCTTAACTTTCAGGACAATAATAGTTTCAACGATTTTGTATAAAATAAAATTCAAGGAGTTTTAAAATTTAACAAGGAGCATAATAATCTACAAAACTTATTTTGACTAGAAATTTTAAGCCTTAACTTCAAATTGGAAAATGGGAAATGAAATATAATGAAGACTTACCCATTTTTACAAATTATCATCCTAAGAGTTTTGAAAGTAAACAAGTATAGTCATTATGTTATCACAAAGCTTATTGTAACTAGAAATCGTTGTTTTGGTCCTTAACTTCACGTAGGGAACGTGGGAAATAGGACGATAATGACGTATCAACTATTTTGTATCAAATAATCTTTTTAAGAGTTTTAAAATTCAACAAGCCGAGCATAATCATATTTTATCTACAAACGCTTATTTTGAATATAAATCGTTATTTTAAGCCTTAACTTCACTTTGGGAACGTGGGAAATCGAACTATAATGAATTTTTATCCATTTTGATACATATAATCAAACTAAGAGTTTTGAAAGTAAACAAGCCGAGTATAATCATTAGGTTGTCACAAAGCTAATTGTGACTAGAAATCATTGTTTTGGACTTAACTTCACGTAGCGAACGTGGAAAATAGGACGATAATGAAGTTTCAACAATTTTATATCAAATAATCATTCTAAAAGGTTCAAAATTCAACAAGTCGAGCATAATCATATTTTATCTACAAACGCTTATTTTGAATAGAAATCATTGTTTTATGCCTTAACTTCACTTAGAGAATGTGGAATAGACGATAATAAAGTTTCAACGATTTTGTAACAAATAATCAATCTAAGTGTTTAAAATTCAACATGCCGAGCATAATCGTATTTTATCTACAAACGCTTATTTTGAATAGAAATCGTTGTTTTAAACCTTAACTTCACATTGGGAACGTGGGAAATCGAACTATAATGAATTTTTACCCATTTTGATACAAATAATCAAACTAAGAGTTTTGAAAGTAAACAAGCCGAGTATAATCATTGTGTTGTCACAAAGCTTATTGTGACTAGAAATCTTTGTTTTGAGCTTTAACTTCACGTAGGGAACGTGGGAAATAGGACGATAATGAAGTTTTAACAATTTTGTATCAAATAATCATTCTAAGAGGTTCAAAATTCAACAAGCCGAGCATAATCATATTTTATCTACAAACGCTTATTTTGAATAGAAATCGTTCTTTTATGCCTTAACTTCACTTAGAGGATGTGGAAAATCAGACGATAATGAATTTTTACCCATTTTGTTACAAATAATCATCCTAAGAGTTTTGCAATTCAACAAGCCGAGTATAATCATTATTCTGTCACAAAGCATATTGTGAGTAGAAATCGTTGTTTTGAGCCTTAACTGCACGTAGGGAACGTGGGAAATAGGACGATAATGGAGTTTCAACAATTTTGTATCAAATAATCATTCTAAGAGGTTCAAAATTCATCAAGCCGAGCATAATCATATTTTATCCACAAACGCTTATTTTGAATAGAAATCGTTGTTTTATGCCTTAACTTCACACAGAGAATGTCGGAATCAGAAGATAATGAAGTTTCAACGATTTTGTAACAAATAATCTATCTAAGAGTTTTAAAATTCAACATGCCGAGCATAATCATATTTTATCTACAAACGCTTATTTTGAATAGAAATCATTGTTTTAAACCTTAACTTCACATTGGGAACGTACGAAATCGAACTATAATGAATTTTTACCCATTTTGATACAAATAATCAAACTAAGAGTTTTGAAAGTAAACAAGCTGAGAATAATCATTGTGTTGTCACAAAGCTTATTGTGAATAGAAATCGTTGTTTTGCGCCTTAACTTCACATAGGGAACGTTGAAAATAGGACGATAATCAAGTTTCAACAATTTTGTATCAAATAATCATTCTTAGAGGTTCAAAATTCAACAAGCTGAGCATAATCATATTTTATCTACAAACGCTTATTTTAAATAGAAATTGTTGTTTTATGCCTTAACGCACTTAGGGAATGTCAGAAATCAGACGATAATGAAGTTTTTCCCATTTCGTTACAAATAATCATCCAAAGAGTTTTGAAATTCAACAAGCCGATTATAATCATTATTCTGTCACAAAACACATTGTGAGTAGAAATCATTTTTTTGAGCCTTAACTTCACGTAGAGAATATGGGAAATAGGACGATAATGAAGTTTCAACGATTTAGTGTGAAATAATAACTCAAAGAGTTTTAAAATTTAACAAGCCGAGCATAATCATTTTTCATCTACAAATGCTTATTTTGAATATAAATCATTGTTTTAAGCCTTAACTTCACATTGGGAACGTGGGAAATAGGATGATAATGAAGTATCAACGATTTTGTATCAAATAATCATTCTAAGAATTTTAAAATTCAACAAGCCGAGCATAATCATATTTTATCTACAAACGCTTATTTTGAATAGAAATCGTTGTTTTAAGCCTTAACTTCAATTTGGGAACATGGAAAATTGGACGATAATGAAGTTTTACACATTTTGTTACAACTAACCATCCTCAGAGTTTTGAAAGTAAATAAGCCGAGTATAATCATTATGCTGTCACAAAGCTTATTGTGGCTAGAAATCGTTGTTTTAAGCCTTAACTTCACGTAGGGAACGTGGTAAATAGGACAATAATGAAGTTTCAACTATTTTGCAACAAATAATCAATCTAAGAGTTTTAAAATTCAACATGCCGAGCATAATCATATTTTATCTACAAACGCTTATTTTGAATAGAAATAGTTCTTTTAAACCTTAACTTGACATTGGGAACGTGGAAAATCGAACTATAATGAATTTTTACCCATTTTGGTACAAATAGTAAAACTAAGAGTTTTGAAAGTAAATAAGCTGAGTATAATCATTGTGTTGTCACAAAGCTTATTGTGACTAGAAATCGTTGTTTTGAGCCTTAACTTCATGTAGGGAACGTGGGAAGTAGGACAATAATGAAGTTTCAACAATTTTGTATCAAATAATTATTCTAAGAGGTTCAAAATTCAACATGCCGAGCATAATCATATTCTATCTACAAACGCTTATTTTGAATAGAAATCGTTGTTTTATGCCTTAACTTCACTTAGAGAATGTAGGAATTCAGACGATAATGAAGTTTCAACGATTTTGTTACAAATAATCAATCTAAAAGTTTTAAAATTTAACATGCCGAGCATAATCATATTTTATCTACAAACGCATATTTTGAATAGAAATCGTTGTTTTAAACCTTATCTTCACATTGGGAACGTGGGAAATCGAACTATAATGAATTTTTACCCATTTTGATACAAATAATCAAACTAAGAGTTTTGAAAGTAAACAAGCCGAGTATAATCATTGTGTTGTCACAAAGCTTATTGTGACTAGAAATCGTTGTTTTGAGCTTAACTTCATGTAGGGAACGTTGGAAATAGGACGATAATGAAGTTTCAACAATTTTATATCAAATAATCATTCTAAGAGGTTCAAAATTCAACAAGCCGAGCATAATCATATTTTATCTACAAACGCTTATTTTGAATAGAAATCGTTGTTTTATGCCTTAACTTCACAAAGAGAATGTCGGAAATCAGACGATAATGAAGTTTTACCTATTTTGTTGCAAATAATCATTCAAAGAGTTTCAAAATTTAACAAGCCGAGCATAATCAAATTTTATCTACAAACGCTTATTTTGATTAGAAATCGTTGTTTTAAGCCTTAACTTCACTTTGGGAACGTGGGAAATCGAAATATAATGAATTTTTATCCATTTTGATACAAATAATCAAACTAAGAGTTTTGAAAGTAAACAAGCCGAGTATAATCATTATGTTGTCACAAAGCTTATTGTCACTAGAAATCGTTGTTTTGGGACTTAACTTCACGTAGCGAACGTGGTAAATAGGACGATAATGAAGTTTCAACAATTTTATATCAAATAATCATTCTAAGAGGTTCAAAATTCAACAAGCCGAGCATAATCATATTTTATCTACAAACGCTTATTTTGAATAGAAATCGTTGTTTTATGCCTTAACTTCACTTAGAGAATGTCGGAAATCAGACGATAATGAAGTTTCAACGATTTTGTAACAAATAATCAATCTAAGAGTTTTAAAATTCAACATGCCGAGCATAATCATATTTTATCTACAAACGCTTATTTTGAATAGAAATCGTTGTTTTAAACCTTAACTTCACATTGGGAACGTGGGAAATCGAACTATAATGAATTTTTACCCATTTTGATACAAATAATCAAACTAAGAGTTTTGAAAATAAACAAGCCGAGTATAATCATTGTGTTGTCACAAAGATTATTGTGACTAGAAATCTTTGTTTTGAGCTTTAACTTCACGTAGGGAACGTGGGAAATAGGACGATAATGAAGTTTTAACAATTTTGTATCAAATAATCATTCTAAGAGGTTCAAAATTCAACAAGCCGAGCATAATCATATTTTATCTACAAACGCTTATTTTGAATAGAAATCGTTCTTTTATGCCTTAACTTCACTTAGAGGAATGTGGAAAATCAGGACGATAAAGAATTTTTACCTATTTTGTTACAAATAATCATCCTAAGAGTTTTGCAATTCAACAAGCCGAGTATAATCATTATTCTGTCACAAAGCATATTGTGAGTAGAAATCGTTGTTTTGAGCCTTAACTTCACGTAGGGAACGTAGGAAATTGGACGATAATGAAGTTTCAACAATTTTGTATCAAATAATTATTCTAAGAGGTTCAAAATTCATCAAGCCGAGCATAATCATATTTTATCCACAAACGCTTATTTTGAATAGAAATCGTTGTTTTATGCCTTAACTTCACATAGAGAATGTGGGAAATAGGACGATAATGAAGTTTCAATGATTTTGTAACAAATAATCTATCTAAGAGTTTTAAAATTCAACACGAGCATAATCATATTTTATCTACAAACGCTTATTTTGAATAGAAATCGTTGTTTTAAACCTTAACTTCACATTGGGAACGTGCGAAATCGAACTATAATGATTTTTTACCCATTTTGATACAAATAATCAAACTAAGAGTTTTGAAAGTAAACAAGTCGAGTATAATCATTGTGCTGTCACAAAGCTTATTGTGAATAGAAATCGTTGTTTTGCGCCTTAACTTCACATAGGGAACGTGGAAAATAGGACGATAATCAAGTTTCAACAATTTTGTATCAAATAATCATTCTTAGAGGTTCAAAATTCAACAAGCTGAGCATAATCATATTTTATCTACAAACGCTTATTTTAAATAGAAATTGTTGTTTTATGCCTTAACGCACTTAGGGAATGTCAGAAATCAGACGATAATGAAGTTTTTCCATTTCGTTACAAATAATCATCCAAAGAGTTTTGAAATTCAACAAGCCGATTATAATCATTATTCTGTCACAAAACACATTTTGAGTAGAAATCGTTATTTTGAGCCTTAACTTCACGTAGAGAATATGGGAAATAGGACGATAATGAAGTTTCAACGATTTTGTATGAAATAATAATTCAAAGAGTTTTAAAATTTAACAAGCCGAGCATAATCATTTTCATCTACAAATGCTTATTTTGAATATAAATCGTTGTTTTAAGCCTTAACTTCACGTGGGAACGTGGGAAATAGGATGATAATGAAGTATCAACGATTTTGTATCAAATAATCATTCTAAGAGTTTTAAAATTCAACAAGCGAGCATAATCATATTTTATCTACAAACGCTTATTTTGAATAGAAATCGTTGTTTTAAGCCTTAACTTCACTTTGGGAACATGGAAAATTGGATGATAATGAAGTTTTACACATTTTGTTACAACTAATCATCTCGTAGTTTTGAAAGTAAACAAGCCGAAGTATAATCTTATCACAAAGCTTATTGTGACTAGAAATCGTTGTTTTAAGCCTTAACTTCACGTAGGGAACGTGGGAAATAGGACGATAATGAAGTTTCAACTATTTTGTAACAAATAATCAATCTAAGAGTTTTAAAATTCAACATGCCGAGCATAATCATATTTTATCTACAAACGCTTATTTTGAATAGAAATTGTTGTTTTAAACCTTAACTTCACATTGGGAACGTGGAAAATCGAACTATAATGAATTTTTACCCATTTTGATACAAATAGTAAAACTAAGAGTTTTGAAAGTAAACAAGCCGAGTATAATCATTGTGTTGTCACAAAGCTTATTGTGACTAGAAATCGTTGTTTTGAGCCTTAACTTCATGTAGGGAACGTGGGAAGTAGGACAATAATGAAGTTTCAACAATTTTGTATCAAATAATCATTCTAAGAGGTTCAAAATTCAACATAATGAAGAGCATAATCATATTTATCTACAAACGCTTATTTTGAATAGAAATCGTTGTTTTATGCCTTAATTTCACTTAGAGAATGTCGAAAATGGACGAAATAGACGATAATGAAGTTTCAACGATTTTGTTACAAATAATCAATCTAAGAGTTTTAAAATTCAACATGCCGAGCATAATCATATTTTATCTACAAACGCATATTTTGAATAGAAATCGTTGTTTTAAACCTTAACTTCACATTGGGAACGTGGGAAATCGAAATATAATGAATTTTTATCCATTTTGATACAAATAATCAAACTAAGAGTTTGAAAATAAACAAGCCGAGTATAATCATTGTGTTGTCACAAAGCTTATTGTGACTATAAATCTTTGTTTTGAGCTTTAACTTCACGTAGGGAACGTAGGAAATAGGACGATAATGAAGTTTCAACAATTTTGTATCAAATAATCATTCTAAGAGGTTCATAATTCAACAAGTCGAGCATAATCATATTTTATCTATAAACACTTATTTTGAATAGAAATAGTTGTTTTATGCCATAACTTCACAAAGAGAATGTGAAAATGAGACGATAAGACGATAATGAAGTTTCAACGATTTTGTATACAAATAATCAATCTAAGAGTTTTAAAATTCAACATGCCGAGCATAATCATATTTAGTCTACAAACCCTTATTTTGAATAGAAATCGTTATTTTAAACCTTAACTTCACATTGGGAACATGAGAAATCAACCTATATTGAATTTTTACCCATTTTGATACAAATAATCAAACTAAGAATTTTGAAAGTAAACAAGCCGAGTATAATCATTATGTTGTCACAAAGCTTATTGTGACTAGAAATCGTTGTTTTGAGCATTAACTTCACGTAGGGAACGTGGGAAATAGGACGATAATGAAGTTTCAACAATTTTGTATCAAATAATCATTCTAAGAGGTTCAAAATTCAACAAGCCGAGCATAATCATATTTTATCTACAAACGCTTATTTTGAATAGAAATCGTTCTTTTATGCCTTAACTTCACTTAGAGAATGTGGAAAATCGACGATAATGAAGTTTTACCCATTTTGTTACAAATAATCATCCTAAGAGTTTTGCAATTCAACAAGTCGAGTATAATCATTATTTGTCACAAAGCATATTGTGAGTAGAAATCGTTGTTTTGAGCCTTAACTTCACACGTAGGGAACGTGGGAAATAGGACGATAATGAAGTTTCAACAATTTTGTATCAAATAATTATTTAAGAGGTTCAAAATTCAACAAGCCGAGCATAATCATATTTTATCAAACAAACGCTTCTACAAACGCTTATTTTGAATAGAAATCGTTGTTTTAGAAATCGTTGTTTTGATTTTTAACTTCACATAGAGAATGTCGGAAATTTATCTTCAAACGATAATGAAGTTTCAATGATTTTATAACAAATAATCAAATCTAAGAGTTTTAAAATTCAACATGCCGAGCATAATCATATTTTATCTACAAACGCTTATTTTGAATAGAAATCGTTGTTTTAAACCTTAACTTCACATTGGGAACGTGGGAAATCGAACTATAATGAATTTTTACCCATTTTGATACAAATAATCAAACTAAGAGTTTTGAAAGTAAACAAGCGAGTATAATCATTGTGTTGTCACAAAGCTTATTGTGAATAGAAATCGTTGTTTTGAGCCTTAACTTCACGTAGGGAACGTGGAAATAGGACGATAATGAAGTTTCAACAATTTTGTATCAAATAATCATTCTAAGAGGTTCAAAATTCAACAAGCCGAGCATAATCATATTTTATCTACAAATGCTTATTTTGAATAAGATCGTTGTTTTATGCCTTAACTGCACTTAGGGAATGTCGAAATCGAGACGATAATGAAGTTTTACCTATTTTGTTACAAATAATCATCCTAAGAGTTTTGAAATTCAACAAGCCGAGTATAATCATTATTTGTCACAAAGCTTATTGTGAGTAGAAATCGTTGTTTTGAGCCTTAACTTCACGTAGGGAATATGGGAAATAGGACGATAATGAAGTTTCAACGATTTTGTATGAAATAATAATTCAAAGAGTTTTAAAATTTAACAAGCGAGCATAATCATTCTATATCTACAAATGCTTATTTTGAATAGAAATCGTTGTTTTAAGCCTTAACTTCACTTAGGAAGCGTGGGAAATAGGATGATAATGAAGTTTCAACGATTTTGTATCAAATAATCATCTAAGAGTTTTAAAATTCAACAAGTCGAGCATAATCATATTTTATCTACAAACGCTTATTTTGAATAGAAATCGTTGTTTTAAGCCTTAACTTCACTTGGGAACGTGAAAATCGAGACGATAATGAAGTTTTACACATTTTGTTGCAAATAATCATCCTAAGAGTTTTGAAATTAAACAAGCCGAGTATAATCATTATTTGTCACAAAGCTTATTGTGCTAGAAATCGTTGTTTTAAGCCTTAACTTCACGTAGGAATGTGGAAATAGGACGATAATGAAGTTTCAACGATTTTGTAACAAATAATCAATCTAAGAGTTTTAAAATTCAACATGCCGAGCATAATCATATTTTATCTACAAATGCTTATTTTGAATAGAAATAGTTCTTTTAAACCTTAACTTCACATTGGGAACGTGGAAAATCGAACTATAATGAATTTTTACCCATTTTGATACAAATAATCAAACTAAGAGTTTTGAAAATAAACAAGCCGAGTATAATCATTGTGTTGTCACAAAGCTTATTGTGACTAGAAATCGTTGTTTTGAGCATTAACTTCACATAGGGAACGTGGGAAATAGGACGATAATGAAGTTTCAACAATTTTGTATCAAATAATTATTCTAAGAGGTTCAAAATTCAACAATCGAGCATAATCATATTTTATCTACAAACGCTTATTTTGAATAGAAATCGTTGTTTTATGCCTTAACTTCACTTAGAGAATGTCGTAAATCGACGATAATGAAGTTTCAACGATTTTGTAACAAATAATCAATCTAAGAGTTTTAAAATTCAACATGTCGAGCATAATCATATTTTATCTACAAACGCTTATTTTGAATAGAAATCGTTGTTTTAAACCTTAACTTCACATTGGGAACGTGGGAAATCGAACTATAATGAATTTTTACCCATTTTGATACAAATAATCAAACTAAGAGTTTTGAAAGTAAACAAGCCGAGTATAATCATTGTGTTGTCACAAAGCTTATTGTGACTAGAAATCTTTGTTTTGAGCTTTAACTTCACGTAGGGAACGTGGGAAATAGGACGATAATGAAGTTTCAACAATTTTGTATCAAATAATCATTCTAAGAGGTTCAAAATTCAACAAGCCGAGCATAATCATATTTTATCTACAAACGCTTATTTTGAATAGAAATCGTTCTTTTATGCCTTAACTTCACTTAGAGAATGTCGAAAATCAGACGATAATGAATTTTTACCCATTTTGTTACAAATAATCATCCTAAGAGTTTTTTTCAATTCAACAAGCGAGTATAATCATTATTCTATCACAAAGCGCTTATTTTGAATGAGTAGAAATCGTTGTTTTGAATTTTTAGCCTTAACTTCACGTGGGAACTAGAAATAGTTGTTTTGGGAAATACGTGGGAAATAGGACGATAATGAAGTTTCAACAATTTTGTATCAAATAATCATTCTAAGAGTTTTAAAATTCAACAAGCCGAGCATAATCATATTTTATCTACAAACGCTTATTTTGAATAGAAATCGTTGTTTTATGCCTTAACTTCACTTAGAGAATGTGGAAATCTAAGAGGTTCAAAATTCCACAATCCAAGACGATAATGAAGTTTCAACGATTTTGTAACAAATAATCAATCTAAGAGTTTTAAAATTCAACATGCCGAGCATAATCATATTTTATCTACAAACGCTTATTTTGAATAGAAATCGTTGTTTTAAACCTTAACTTCACATTGGGAACGTGGGAAATCGAACTATAATGAATTTTTACCCATTTTGATACAAATAATCAAACTAAGAGTTTTGAAAGTAAACAAGCCGAGTATAATCATTGTGTTGTCACAAAGCTTATTGTGACTAGAAATCGTTGTTTTGAGCTTTAACTTCACGTAGGGAACGTGGGAAATAGGACGATAATGAAGTTTCAACAATTTTGTATCAAATAATCATTCTAAGAGGTTCAAAATTCAACAAGCCGAGCATAATCATATTTTATCTACAAACGCTTATTTTGAATAGAAATCGTTCTTTTATGCCTTAACTTCACTTAGAGAATGTCGAAAATCAGACGATAATGAAGTTTTACCCATTTTGTTACAAATAATCATCCTAAGAGTTTTGCAAAAATCAAGCCTTAACTTCGTAGTATAATCATTAGTAACTACTATTTTAGTTTTAAAACAAAGCATATTGTGAGCTTATTTTGAATAGAAATCGTTGTTTTGAGCCTTAACTTCACTTTAGGGAACGTGGGAAATAGGACGATAATGAAGTTTTAACAATTTTGATATCAAATAATCATTCTAAGAGGTTCAAAATTCAACAAGCCGAGCATAATCATATTTTATCTACAAACGCTTATTTTGAATAGAAATCGTTGTTTTATGCCTTAACTTCACTTAGAGAATGAAAATTGGATAATGAAGACGATAATGAAGTCAAAATTCAACGAGCATAATTTTGTAACAAATAATCTTAGAGAATGTGGGAAATAGACGATAATGAATCAATGATTTTGTAACAAATAATTTCTAAGAGTTTTAAAATTCAACAATGCCGAGCATAATCATATTTTATCTACAAACGCTTATTTTGAATAGAAATCGTTGTTTTAAACCTTAACTTCACATTGGGAACGTGGGAAATCGAAACTATAATGAATTTTTACCCATTTTGATACAAATAATCAAACTAAGAGTTTTGAAAGTAAACAAGCCGAGTATAATCATTGTGTTGTCACAAAGCTTATTATAACTAGAAATCGTTGTTTTGAGCATTAACTTCACGTAGGGAACGTGGGAAATAGAACGATAATGAAGTTTCAACAATTTTGTATCAAATAATCATTCTAAGAGGTTCAAAATTCAACAAGCCGAGCATAATCATATTTTATCTACAAACGCTTATTTTGAATAGAAATCGTTCTTTTATGCCTTAACTTCACTTAGAGAATGTCGAAAATCAACGATAATGAAGTTTTACCCATTTTGTTACAAATAATCATCCTAAGGGTTTTGAAATTCAACAAGCCGAGTATAATCATTATTCTCACAAAGCATATTGTGAGTAGAAATCGTTGTTTTTAGCCTTAACTTCACGTAGGGGAATATGGGAAATAGGACGATAATGAAGTTTCAACAATTTTGTATCAAATAATTATTCTAAGAGTTTTAAAATTTTAACAAGCCGAGCATAATCATATTTTATCTACAAACGCTTATTTTGAATAGAAATCGTTGTTTTAAGCCTTAACTTCACATTTAGAGAACGTGGAAAATAGGACGATAATGAAGTTTCAACGATTTTGTATCAAATAATCATTCTAAGAGTTTTAAAATTCAACAAGCCAACATAATCATATTTTATCTACAAACGCTTATTTTGAATAGAAATCGTTGTTTTAAACCTTAACTTCACATTTGGGAACAAATGGGAAATCAAGGACGATAATGAATTTTTACACATTTTGTTACAAATAATCATTCACTAAGAGTTTTGAAAGTATCAAATAATCCAAAGAGTTCAAAATAATCAAGCCGAGCATATTTTATCTACAAAGCTTATTTTGAATAGAAATCGTTGTTTTAAGCCTTAACTTCACGTAGGGAATGTGGGAAATAGGACGATAATGAAGTTTCAACGATTTTGTAACAAATAATCAATCTAAGAGTTTTAAAATTCAACATACCAAGCATAATCATATTTTATCTACAAACGCTTATTTTGAATAGAAATCGTTGTTTTAAACCTTAACTTCACATTGGGAACATGTGGAAATCGAAACTATAATGAATTTTTACCCATTTTGATACAAATAATCAAACTAAGAGTTTTGAAAGTAAATAAGCTGAGTATAATCATATGTTGTCTACAAAGCTTATTGTGACTAGAAATCGTTGTTTTGAGCCTTAACTTCACGTAGGGAAATTGGGAAATAGGACAATAATGAAGTTTCAACAATTTTGTATCAAATAATCATTCTAAGAGTTTTCAAAATTCAACAAGCCGAGCATAATCATATTTTATCTACAAATGCTTATTTTGAATAGAAATCGTTGTTTTATGCCTTAACTTCACTTGGGAACGAGAATGTAAAAGTTTAGACGATAATGAAGTTTTCAACGATGAGTTTTGTTACAAATAATCAATTTGAGTTTTAAAATTACAACATAATCATTTTATCTCATATTTTGAAAAGTAAAATCGAGTTATTTTAAACCTTAACTTCACCAAATTGGGAACGTGGGAAATCGTTATAATGAATTTTTATCCATACAAATAATCAAACTAAGAGTTTTGAAAGACAAAAAGTTTCAAGTATAATTTATATAAAATAATAATTAAAGCTTATTGTAAATAGAAATTGTTATTTTAAGCCTTAACTTCACGTTGGGAACGTGGGAAATAGGACGATAATGAAGTTTTAACAATTTTGTATCAAATAATCATTCTAAGAGGTTCAAAATTCAACACTCCGAGCATAATCATATTTTATCTACAAAACTTATTTTGAATAGAAATCGTTCTTTTATGCCTTAACTTCACTTAGAGAAAGTGAAAATCGACGATAATGAAGTTTTACCTATTTTGTTGCAAATAATTATCCTAAGAGTTTTGCAATTCAACAAGCCAAGTATAATCATTATTCTTCACAAAAGTATATTGTGAGTAGAAATCGTTGTTTTGAGCCTTAACTTCACGAAGGGAATATGGGAAATAGGACGATAATGAAGTTTCAACGATTTTGTATAAAATAATAATTCAAAGAGTTTTAAAATTTAACAAGCCGAGCATAATAAAATTTTATCTACAAACGCTTATTTTGAAAATAAATCGTTATTTTAAGCCTTAACTTCACTTTGGGAACGTGGGAAATCGAAATATAATGAATTTTTATCCATTTTGATACAAATAATCAAACTAAGAGTTTTGAAAGTAAACAAGCCGAGTATAATCATTATGTTGTCACAAAGCTTATTGTGACTAGAAATCGTTGTTTTGGGACTTACCTTCACTTAGCGAACGTGGGAAATAGGACGATAATGAAGTTTCAACAATTTTATATCAAATAATCATTCTAAGAGGTTCAAAATTCAACAAGTCGAGCATAATCATATTTTATCTACAAACGCTTATTTTGAATAGAAATCGTTCTTTTATGCCTTAACTTCACTTAGAGAATGTCGAAAATCAGACGATAATGAATTTTTACCCATTTTGTTACATATAATCATCCAAAGAGTTTTGCAATTCAACAAGCCGAGTATAATCATTATTCTGTCACAAAGCATATTATGAGTAGAAATCGGTGTTTTGAGCCTTAACATCACGTAAGGAATATAGGAAATAGGACGATAATGAAGTTTTAACGATTTTGTATAAAATAATAATTCAAAGAGTTTTAAAATTTAACAAGCCGAGCATAATCATATTTCATCTACAAACGCTTATTTTGACTAGAAATCATTGTTTTAAGCCTTAACATCACATTGGGAACGTGGAAAATTGAAATATAATGAAGTTTTACCCATTTAGATACAAATTATCATCCTAAGAGTTTTGAAAGTAAACAAGCCAAGTATAATCATTATGTTGTCACAAAGTTTTTTGTGACTAGAAATTGTTGTTTTGAGCCTTAACTTCACGTAGGGAACGTGGGAAATAGAACGATAATGAAGAAAGAATTATTTTGTGTCAAATAATCATTCTAAGAGTTTTAAAATTCAATAAGCCGAGCATAATCATATTTTATCTACAAACGCTTATTTTGAATAGAAATCGTTGTTTTAAGCCTTAACTTCACTTTGGGAACGTGGGAAATTGGACGATAATGAAGTTTTACACATTTTGTTACAACTAATCATCCTCAGAGTTTTGAAAGTAAACAAGCCGAGTATAATCATTATGCTGTCACAAAGCTTATTGTGACTAGAAATTGTTGTTTTAAAATTCATTATTTTATCTACAAATGCTTATTTTGAATAGAAATCGTTCTTTTAAACCTTAACTTCACATTGAGAACGTGGAAAATCGAAATATAATGAATTTTTACCCATTTTGATACAAATAATCAAACTAAGTCTTTTGAAAGTAAATAAGCTGAGTATAATCATTGCGTTGTCACAAAGCTTATTGTGACTAGAAATCGTTATTTTGAGCCTCAACTTCACGTAGGGAACGTGGGAAATAGGACGATAATGAAGTTTCAACTCTTTTGTATCAAATAATCATTGTAAAAGGTTCAAAATTCAACAAGCCGAGCATAATCATATTTTATCTACAAATACTTATTTTGAATAGAAATCGTTGTTTTAAACTTTAACTTCACGTAGGGAACGTGGGAAATGGGACGATAATGAAGTTTCAATGATTTTGTAACAAATTATCAATCTATGAGTTTTAAAATTCAACATGCCGAGCATAATCATATTTTATCTTCAAACGCTTATTTTGAATAGAAATTGTTATTTTAATCCTTAACTTCATGTACGGAATGTGGGAAATAGGTCGATAATGAAGTTTCAATGATTTTGTAACAAATAATCTATCTGAGATTTTTAAAATTCAACATGCCGAGCATAATCATATTTTATCTACAAACGCTTATTTTGAATAGAAATCGTTGTTTTAAACCTTAACTTTATATTGGGAACGTGGGAAATCGAACTATAATGAATTTTTACCCATTTAATTACAAATAATCAAACTAAGAGTTTTGAAAATAAACAAGCTGAGTATAATCATTGTGTTGTCACAAAGCTTATTGTGAATAGAAATCGTTGTTTTGCGCCTTAACTTCACATAGGGAACGTGGGAAATAGGACGATAATGAAGTTTTAACAATTTTGTATCAAATAATAATTCTAAGAGGTTCAAAATTCAACAGGCCGAGCATAATCATATTTTATCCACAAATGCTTATTTTGAATAGAAATTGTTGTTTTATTCCTTAACTGCACTTAAGGAATGTAAAAAATCAGACGATAATGAAGTTTTATCCATTTCGTTACAAATAATCATCCAAAGAGTTTTGAAATTCAACAAGCCGATTATAATCATTATTCTATCACAAAGCACAATGTGAGTAGAAATCGTTATTTTGAGCCTTAACTTCACGTAGGGAATATGGGAAATAGGACGATAATGAAGTTTCAACAATTTTGTATGAAATAATAATTCAAAGAGTTTTAAAATTTAACAAGCCGAGCATAATCATATTTCATCTACGAATACTTATTTTGAATATAAATCGTTGTTTTAAGTCTTAACTTCACGTAGGGAACGTGGGAAATAGGATGATAATGAAGTATCAACGATTTTGTATCAAATAATCATTCTAAGAGTTTTAAAATTCAACAAGCTGAGCATAATCATATTTTATCTACAAACGCTTATTTTGAATAGAAATCGTTGTTTTAAGCCTTAACTTCACTTTGGGAACATGGAAAATCGGATGATAATGAAGTTTTACACATTTTGTTAAATCTAATCATCCTCAGAGTTTTGAAGCTTATTGTGGCTAGAAATCGTTGTTTTAAGCCTTAACTTCACGTAGGGAAAGTGGAAAATTGGACGATAATGAAGTTTCAACTATTTTGTAACAAATAATTAATCTAAGAGTTTTAAAATTCAACATGCCGAGTATAATCATATTTTATCTACAAATGCTTATTTTGAATAGAAATAGTTCTTTCAAACCTTAACTTCACATTGGGAACGTGGAAAATCGAAGTATAATAAATTCTTACCCATTTTGATACAAATAGTAAAACTATGAGTTTTGAAAGTAAACAAGCCGAGTATAATCATTGTGTTGTCACAAAGCTTATTGTGACTAGAAATCGTTGTTTTGAGCCTTAACTTCACATTGGGAACGTGGGAAGTAGGACAATAATGAAGTTTCAACAATTTTGTATCAAATAATCATTCTAAGAGGTTCAAAATTCAACATGCCGAGCATAATCATATTTTATCTACAAACGCTTATTTTGAATAGAAATCGTTGTTTTATGCCTTTATTTCACGTAAAGAATGTCGAAATCCAGATGACAATAATGTTTCAACGATTTTGTAACAAATAATCAATCAAAGAGTTTTAAAATTTAACATGCCGAGCATAATCATATTTTATTTAAAAACGCTTATTTTGAATAGAAATTGTTGTTTTAAACCTTAACTCCACATTGGGAACGTGAGAAATCGAACTATAATGAATTTTTATCCATTTTGATACAAATAATCAAACTAAGAATTTTGGAAGTAAACAAGCCAAGTATAATAATTGTGTTGTCACAAGCTTATTGTGACTAGAAATCTTTGTTTTGAGCTTTAACTTCACGTAGGGAACGTGGGAAATAGGACGATAATAAAGTTTCAACAATTTTGTATCAAATAACCATTCTAAGAGGTTCAAAATTCAACAAGCCGAGTATAATCATATTTTATCTACAAACGCTTATTTTGAATAGAAATTGTTCTTTTATGCCTTAACTTCACTTAGAGAATGTCGAAAATCAGACGATAATGAAGTTTTACCTATTTTGCTGCAAATAATCATCGTAAGAGTTTTGCAATTCAACAAGCTGAGTATAATCATTATTCTATCACATAGCACATTGTGAGTAGAAATCGTTGTTTTAAGCCTTAACTTCACGTAGGGAATATGGGAAATAGGACGATAATGAAGTTTCAACGATTTTGTATAAAATAATAATTCAAAGAGTTTTAAAATTTAACAAGCCGACCATAATCAAATTTTATCTACAAATGCATATTTTAAATAGAAATTGTTTTTTATGCCTTAACTTCACATTGGGAACGTGGGAAATTGAAAGATAATGAAGTTTTACCCATTTTGATACAAATTATCATCCTAAGAGTTTTGAAAGTAAACAAGCCGAGTATAATCATTATGTTGTTACAAAGCTTATTGCGACTAGAAATCGTTGTTTTGGGCCTTAACTTCACGTAGGGAACGTGGGAAATAGGACGATAATGAAGTTTCAACAATTTTTTATCAAATAATCATTCTAAGAGATTCAAAATTCAACAATCCGAGCATAATCATATTTTATCTAAAAACGCTTATTTTGAATAGAAATTGTTGTTTGATGCCTTAACTTCTCTTAGAGATTGTTGAAAATCAGATGATAATGAAGTTTCAACGATTTTGTAACAAATAATCAATCTAAGAGTTTTAAAATTCAACATGCCGAGCATAATCATATTTTATCTACAAACGCTTATTTTGAATAGAAATCGTTGTTTTAAATCTTAACTTCACATTGGGAACGTGGGAAATCGAACTATAATGAATTTTTACCCATTTTGATACAAATAATCAAACTAAAAGTTTTGAAAGTAAACAAGCCGAGTATAATCATTGTGTTGTCACAAAGCTTATTGTGACTAGAAATCTTTATTTTGAGCTTTAACTTCACGTAGGGAACGTGGGAAATAGGGCGACAATGAAGTTTCAAGAATTTTGTATCAAATAATCATTCTAAGAGGTTCAAAATTCAACAAGCCGAGCATAATCATATTTTATCTACAAATGCTTATTTTGAATAGAAATCGTTCTTTTACGCCTTAACTTCACTTAGAGAATGTCGAAAATCAAACGATAATGAAGTTTTACCCATTTTGTTACAAATAATCATCCTAAAAGTTTTAAAATTCAACAAGTCGAGTATAATCACTATTCTGTCACAAAGCATGTTATGGCTAGAAATCGTTGTTTTGGGCCTTAACTATACGTAGGGAACCTGGGAAATAGGACGATAATGAAGTATCAACTATTTTGTATCAAATAATCTTTTTAAGAGTTTTAAAATTCAACAAGCCGAGCATAATCATATTTTATCTACAAACGCTTATTTTGAATAGAAATCGTTATTTTATGCCTTAACTTCACTTTGGGAACGTGGGAAATCGAACTATAATGAATTTTTATCTATTTTGATACAAATAATCAAACTATGAGTTTTGAAAGTAAACAAGATGAGTATAATTATTATGTTGTCACAAAGCTTATTGTCACTAGAAATCGTAGTTTTGGGACTTAACCTCACGTAGCAAACGTAGTAAATAGGACGATAGTGAAGTTTCAACAATTTTATATCAAATAATCATTCTAAGAGGCTCAAAATTCAACAAGTCGAGCATAATCATATTTTATCTACAAACGCTTATTTTGAATAGAAATCGTTGTTTTATGCCTTAACTTCACTTAGAGAATGTCGGAATTAGACGATAATGAAGTTTCAACGATTTTGTAACAAATAATCAATCTAAGAGTTTTAAAATTTAACAAGCCGAGCACAATCATATTTTATCTACAAACGCTTATTTTGAATAGAAATCGTTCTTTTATGCCTTAACTTCACAAAGAGAATGTCGAAAATCAGACGATAATGATTTTTTACCCATTTTGTTACAAATAATCATCCTAAGAGTTTTGCAATTCAACAAGCCGAGTATAATCATTATTCTGTCACAAAGTATATTGTGAGTAGAAATCGTTGTTTGAGCCTTAACTTCACGTAGGAACGTAGGAAATTGGACGATAATGAAGTTTCAACAATTTTGTATCAAATAATTATTCTAAGAGGTTCAAAATTCATCAAGCCGAGCATAATCATATTTTATCTACAAACGCTTATTTTGAATAGAAATCGTTGTTTTATGCCTTAACTTCACTTAGAGAATGTCGGAATCAGACGATAATGAAGTTTCAACGATTTTGTATCAAATAATCAATCTAAGAGTTTTAAAATTCAACATGCCGAACATAATCTTATTTTATCTACAAACGCTTATTTTGAATAGAAATCGTTCTTTTAAACCTTAATTTCACATTGGGAACGTGGGAAATCTAACTATAATGAATTTTTACCCATTTTGATACAAATAATCAAACTAAGTGTTTTGAAAGTAAACAAGTCGAGTATTATCATTGTGTTGTCACAAAGCTTATTGTGACTAGAAATAGTTGTTTTGAGCCTTAACTTCACGTAGGGAACGTGGGAAATAGGACGATAATGAAGTTTCAACAATTTTGTATCAAATAATCATTCTAAGAGGTTCAAAATTCATCAAGCCAAGCATAATCATATTTTATCTACAAACGCTTATTTTGAATAGAAATCGTTGTTTTATGCCTTAACTTCACTTAAAGAATGTCGAAATCAGACGATAATGAAGATTCAACGATTTTGTAACATATAATCAATCTAAGAGTTTTAAAATTCAACATGACGACCATAATCATATTTTATCTACAAACGCTTATTTTGAATAAAAATCATTGTTTTGAACCTTAACTTCACATTGGGAACATGGAAAATCGTACTATAATGAATTTTTACCCATTTTAATATAAATAATCAAACTAAGAGTTTTAAAAGTAATAAGCCGAGTATAATCATTATGTTGTTACAAAGCTTATTGTGACTAGATATCGTTGTTTTGAGCCCTAACTTTACGTAGGGAACGAGGGAAATAGGACGATAATGAAGTATCGACGATTTTCTATCAAATAATCATTCTAAGAGTTTTCAAATTCAACAAGCCGAGCATAATCATATTTTATCTACAAGTGCTTATTTTGAATAGAAATCGTTGTTTTAAGTCTTAACTTCACCTTGGAAACGTGGGAAATCGGACGATAATGAAGTTTTACACATTTTGTTACAACTAATCATTCTCATAGTTTTGAAAGTAAACAAGCCGAGTATAATCATTATGCAGTCACAAAGCTTACTGTGACTAGTAATCGTTGTTTTAAGCCTTAACATCACGTAGGGAATATGGGAAATAAGACGATAATGAAGTTTCAGCGATTTTATATAAAATAATAATTAAAAGAGTTTTAAATAGAAATTGTTATTTTAAGCCTTAACTTCACATTGGCAACGTGGGAAATAGGACGATAATGAAGTTTTAACAATTTTGTATCAAATGATCATTCTAAGAGGTTCAAAATTCAACACTCCGAGCATAACCATATTTTATCTACAAACACTTATTTTGAATAGAAATCGTTCTTTTATGCCTTAACTTCACTTAGAGAAAGTCGAAAATCAGACGATAATGAAGTTTTACCTATTTTGTTGCAAATAATTATCCTAAGAGTTTTGCAATTCAACAAGCTTAGTATAATCATTATTCCGTCACAAAAGTATATTGTGAGTAGAAATCGTTGTTTTGAGCCTTAACTTCACGAAGGGAATATGGGAAATAGGACGATAATGAAGTTTCAACGATATTGTATAAAATAATAATTCAAAGAGTTTTAAAATTTAACAAGCTGAGCATAATCAAATTTTATCTACAAACGCTTATTTTTAAAATAAATCGTTATTTCAAGCCTTAACTTCACTTTGGGAACGTGGGAAATCAAAATATAATGAATTTTTATCCATTTTGATACAAATAATCAAACTAAGAGTTTTGAAAGTAAACAAGCCAAGTATAATCATTATGTTGTCACAAAGCTTATTGTGACTAGAAATCGTTGTTTTGGGACTTACCTTCACTTAGCGAACGTGGGAAATAGGACGATAATGAAGTTTCAACAATTTTATATCAAATAATCATTCTAAGAGGTTCAAAATTCAACAAGTCGAGCAAAATCATATTTTATCTACAAACGCTTATTTTGAATAGAAATCGTTCTTTTATGCCTTAACTTCACTTAGAGAATGTCGAAAATCAGACGATAATGAATTTTTACCCATTTTGTTACATATAATCATCCAAAGAGTTTTGCAATTCAACAAGCCGAGTATAATCATTATTCTGTCACAAAGCATATTATGAGTAGAAATCGGTGTTTTGAGCCTTAACTTCAGGTAAGGAATATAGGAAATAGGACGATAATGAAGTTTTAACGATTTTGTATAAAATAATAATTCAAAGAGTTTTAAAATTTAACAAGCCGAGCATAATCATATTTCATCAACAAACGCTTATTTTGACTATAATTCATTGTTTTATGCCTTAACATCACATTGGGAACGTGGGAAATTGAAATATAATGAAGTTTTACCCATTTAGATACAAATTATCATCCTAAGAGTTTTGAAAGTAAACAAGCCAAGTATAATCATTATATTGTCACAAAGTTTATTGTGACTAGAAATTGTTGTTTTGAGCCTTAACTTCACGTAGGGAACGTGGGAAATAGGACGATAATGAAGTAAGAATTATTTTGTGTCAAATAATCATTCTAAGAGTTTTAAAATTCAATAAGCCGAGCATAATCATATTTTATCTACAAACGCTTATTTTGAATAGAAATCGTTGTTTTAAGCCTTAACTTCACTTTGGGAACGGGAAATTGGACGATAATGAAGTTTTACACATTTTGTTACAACTAATCATCCTCAGAGTTTTGAAAGTAAACAAGCCGAGTATAATCATTATGTTGTCACAAAGCTTATTGTGACTAGAAATTGTTGTTTTAAAATTCATTATTTTATCTACAAATGCTTATTTTGAATAGAAATCGTTCTTTTAAACCTTAACTTCACATTGGGAACGTGGAAAATCGAAATATAATGAATTTTTACCCATTTTGATACAAATAATCAAACTAAGTCTTTTGAAAGTAAATAAGCTGAGTATAATCATTATGTTGTCACAAAGCTTATTGTGACTAGAAATCGTTATTTTGAGCCTCAACTTCACGTAGGGAACGTGGGAAATAGGACGATAATGAAGTTTCAACACTTTTGTATCAAATAATCATTGTAAAAGGTTCAAAATTCTACAAGCCGAGCATAATCATATTTTATCTACAAACACTTATTTTGAATAGAAATCGTTGTTTTAAACTTTAACTTCACGTAGGGAACGTGGGAAATAGGACGATAATTAAGTTTTAATGATTTTGTACCAAATTATCAATCTATGAGTTTTAAAATTCAACATGCCGAGCATAATCATATTTTATCTTCAAACGCTTATTTTGAATAGAAATTGTTATTTTAATCCTTAACTTCATGTATGGAATGTGGGAAATAGGTCGATAATGAAGTTTCAATGATTTTGTAACAAATAATCTAACTAAGATTTTTAAAATTCAACATGCCGAGCATAATCATATTTCATCTACAAACGCTTATTTTGAATAGAAATCGTTGTTTTAAACCTTAACTTTATATTGGGAACGTGGGAAATCGAACTATAATGAATTTTTACCCATTTAATTACAAATAATCAAACTAAGAGTTTTGAAAGTAAACAAGCTGAGTATAATCATTTTGTTGTCTCAAAGCTTATTGTGAATAGAAATCGTTGTTTTGCGCCTTAACTTCACATAGGGAACTTGGGAAATAAGACGATAATAAAGTTTTAACAATTTTGTATCAAATAATCATTCTAAGAGGTTCAAAATTCAACAGGCCGAGCATAATCATATTTTATCTACAAATGCTTATTTTGAATAGAAATTGTTGTTTTATTCCTTAACTGCACTTAGGGAATGTCAGAAATCAGACGATAATGAAGTTTTATCCATTTGGTTACAAATAATCATCCAAAGAGTTTTGAAATTCAACAAGCCGATTATAATCATTATTCTATCACAAAGCACATTGTGAGTAGAAATCGTTATTTTGAGCCTTAACTTCACGTAGGGAATATGGGAAATAGGACGATAATGAAGTTTCAACGATTTTGTATGAAATAATAATTCAAAGAGTTTTAAAATTTAACAAGCCGAGCATAATCATATTTCATCTACGAATACTTATTTTGAATATAAATCGTTGTTTTAAGTCTTAACTTCACGTAGGGAACGTGGGAAATAGGATGATAATGAAGTATCAACGATTTTGTATCAAATAATCATTCTAAGAGTTTTAAAATTCAACAAGCTGAGCATAATCATATTTTATCTACAAACGCTTATTTTGAATAGAAATCGTTGTTTTAAGCTTTAACTTCACTTTGGGAACATGGAAAATCGAATGATAATGAAGTTTTACACATTTTGTTACATCTAATCATCCTCAGAGTTTTGAAGCTTATTGTGGCTAGAAATCGTTGTTTTAAGCCTTAACTTCACGTAGGGAAAGTGAGAAAATTGGACGATAATGAAGTTTCAACTATTTTATAACAAATAATTAATATAAGAGTTTTAAAATTCAACATGCCGAGTATAATCATATTTTATCTACAAATGCTTATTTTGAATAGAAATAGTTTTTTCAAATCTTAACTTCACATTGGGGAACGTGGAAAATCGAACTATAATAAATTCTTACCCATTTTGATACAAATAGTAAAACTATGAGTTTTGAAAGTAAACAAGCCAAGTATAATCATTGTGTTGTCACAAAGCTTATTGTGACTAGAAATCATTGTTTTGAGCCTTAACTTCACATTGGGAACGTGGGAAGTAGGACAATAATGAAGTTTCAACAATTTTGTATCAAATAATCATTCTAAGAGGTTCAAAATTCAACATGCCGAGCATAATCATATTTTATCTACAAACGCTTATTTTGAATAAAAATCGTTGTTTTATGCCTTTATTTCACGTAAAGAATGTAGGAAATCAGACGACAATAATGTTTCAGCTATTTTGTAACAAATAATCAATCTAAGAGTTTTAAAATTCAACATGCCGAGCAAAATCATATTTTATTTAAAAACGCTTATTTTGAATAGAAATTGTTGTTTTAAACCTTAACTCCACATTGGGAACGTGAGAAATCGAACTATAATGAATTTTTACCCATTTTGATACAAATAATCAAACTAAGAGTTTTGGAAGTAAACAAGCCGAGTATAATCATTGTGTTGTCACAAGCTTATTGTGACTAGAAATCTTTGTTTTGAGCTTTAACTTCACGTAGGGAACGTGGGAAATAGGACGATAATAAAGTTTCAACAATTTTGTATCAAATAACCATTCTAAGAGGTTCAAAATTCAACAAGCCGAGTATAATCATATTTTATCTACAAACGCTTATTTTGAATAGAAATTGTTCTTTTATGCCTTAACTTCACTTAGAGAATGTCGAAAATCAGACGATAATGAAGTTTTACCTATTTTGTTGCAAATAATCATCCTAAGAGTTTTGCAATTCAACAAGCTGAGTATAATCATTATTCTATCACAAAGCACATTGTGAGTAGAAATCATTGTTTTAAGCCTTAACTTCACGTAGGGAATATGGGAAATAGGACGATAATGAAGTTTCAACGATTTTGTATAAAATAATAATTCAAAGAGTTTTAAAATTTAACAAGCCGAGCATAATCAAATTTTATCTACAAATGCTTATTTTAAATAGAAATTGTTTTTTAAGCCTTAACTTCACATTGGGAACGTGGGAAATTGAAAGATAATGAAGTTTTACCCATTTTGATACAAATTATCATCCTAAGAGTTTTGAAAGTAAACAAGCCGAGTATAATCATTATGTTGTTACAAAGTTTATTGTGGCTAGAAATCGTTGTTTTGGGCCTTAATTTCACGTAGGGAGCGCGGGAAATAGGACGATAATGAAGTTTCGACAATTTTTTATCAAATAATCATTCTAAGAGGTTCAAATCTCAACAATCCGAGCATAATCATATTTTAACTAAAAACGCTTACTTTGAATAGAAATTGTTGTTTGATGCCTTAACTTCTCTTAGATATTGTCGAAAATCAGATGATAATGAAGTTTCAACGATTTTGTAACAAATAATCAATCTAAGAGTTTTAAAATTCAACATGCCGAGCATAATCATATTTTATCTACAAACGCTTATTTTGAATAGAAATCGTTGTTTTAAACCTTAACTTCACATTGGGAACGTGGGAAATCGAACTATAATGAATTTTTACCCATTTTGATACAAATAATCAAACTAAAAGTTTTGAAAGTAAACAAGCCGAGTATAATCATTGTGTTGTCACAAAGCTTATTGTGACTAGAAATCTTTGTTTTGAGCTTTAACTTCATGTAGGGAACATGGGAAATAGGGCGACAATGAAGTTTCAAGAATTTTGTATCAAATAATCATTCTAAGAGGTTCAAAATTCAACAAGCCGAGCGTAATCATATTTTATCTACAAATGCTTATTTTGAATAGAAATCGTTCTTTTACGCCTTAACTTCACTTAGAGAATGTCGAAAATCAGACGATAATGAAGTTTTACCCATTTTGTTACAAATAATCATCCTAAAAGTTTTAAAATTTAACAAGTCGAGTATAATCATTATTCTGTCACAAAGCATGTTGTGGCTAGAAATCGTTGTTTTGGGCCTTAACTATACGTAGGGAATCTGGGAAATAGGACGATAATGAAGTATCAACTATTTTGTATCAAATAATCTTTTTAAGAGTTTTAAAATTCAACAAGCCGAGAATAATCATATTTTATCTACAAACGCTTATTTTGAATAGAAATCGTTATTTTAAGCCTTAACTTCACTTTGGGAACGTGGGAAATGGAACTATAATGAATTTTTATCTATTTTGATACAAATAATCAAACTAAGAGTTTTGAAAGTAAACAAGCTGAGTATAATTATTATGTTGTCACAAAGCTTATTGTCACTAGAAATCGTAGTTTTGGAACTTAACCTCACGTAGCAAACGTAGTAAATAGGACGATAGTGAAGTTTCAACAATTTTATATCAAATAATCATTCTAAGAGGCTCAAAATTCAACAAGTCGAGCATAATCATATTTTATCTACAAACGCTTATTTTGAATAGAAATCGTTGTTTTATGCCTTAACTTCACTTAGAGAATGTCGGAATTAGACGATAATGAAGTTTCAACGATTTTGTAACAAATAATCAATCTAAGAGTTTTAAAATTTAACAAGCCGAGCATAATCATATTTTATCTACAAACGCTTATTTTAAATAGAAATCGTTGTTTTAAACCTTAACTTCACATTGGGAACGTGAGAAATCGAACTGTAATGAATTTTCACCCATTTTGATACAAATAATCAAACTAAGAGTTTTGAAAGTAAACAAGCCTAGTATAATCATTGTGTTGTCACAAAGCTTATTGTGACTAGAAATCTTTGTTTTGAGCTTTAACTTCATGTAGGGAACGTGGGAAGTACGGCGATAATGAAGTTTCAACAATTTTGTATCAAATAATCATTCTAAGAGGTTTAAAATTCAACAAGCCGAGCACAATCATATTTTATCTACAAACGCTTATTTTGAATAGAAATCGTTCTTTTATGCCTTAACTTCACTTAGAGAATGTCAAAAATCAGACGATAATGAATTTTTACCCATTTTGTTACAAATAATCATCCTAAGAGTTTTGCAATTCAACATGCCGAGTATAATCATTATTTTGTCACAAAGCATATTGTGAGTAGAAATTGTTGTTTTGAGCCTTACCTTCACGTAGGGAATATGGGAAATAGTACAATAATGAAGTTTCAACAATTTTAAATAAAATAATAAATTCAAAGAGTTTTTTAATTTAACAAGCCGAGCATAATCATATTTTATCCACAAACGCTTATTTTGACTAGAAATCGTTGTTTAAGCCTTAACTTTACAATGGGAACGTGGGAAATCGAAATATAATGAAGTTTTATGCATTTTGATACAAATTATCATCCTAAGAGTTTTGAAAGTAAACAAGCCAAGTATAATCATTATGTTGTCACAAAGCTTATTGTAACTAGAAATCGTTGTTTTGGGCCATAACTTCACGTAGGGAACGTGGGAAATAGGACGATAATGAAGTATCAACTATTTTGTATCAAATATTCATTCTAAGAGTTTTAAAATTCAACAAGCCGAGCATAATCATATTTTATCTACAAACACTTATTTTGAATAGAAATTATTGCTTTAAGCCTTAACTTCATTTTGGGAACATGGGAAATCGAACGATGATGAAGTTTTACACATTTTGTTATAACTAATCATCCTCAGAGTTTTGAAAATAAACAAGCCGAGTATAATCATTATGCTGTCACAAAGCTTATTGTGACTAGAAATTGTTGTTTTAAGCTTTAACTTCATGTAGGGAACGTGGGAAATAGGACGATAATGAAGTTTCAACGATTTTGTAACAAATAATCAATCTTAGAGTTTTAAAAATCAACATGCCGAACATAATCATATTTTATCTACAAACACTTGTTTTGAATAGAAATCGTTCTTTTAAACCTTAACTTTATATTGGGAACATGGGAAATCGAACTATAATGAATTGTTACCCATTTTGTTATGAATAATCAAACTAAGGGTTGTGAAAGTAAACAAGTCGAGTGTTATCATTGTGTTGGCACAAAGCTTATTGTGACTAAAAATCGTTGTTTTGAGCCTTAACTTCACGTAGGGAACGTGGGAAATAGGACGATAATGAAGTTTTAACAATTTTGTATCAAATAATCATTCTAAGAGGTTCAAAATTCATCAAGCCGAGCATAATCATATTTTATCTACAAACACTTATTTTGAATAGAAATCGTTGTTTTATGCCTTAACTTCACTTAGAGAATGTCTGAATCAGACGATAATGAAGTTTCAACGATTTTGTAACAAATAATCAATCTAAGAGTTTAAAATTCAACATGCCGAGCATAATCATATTTTATCTACAAACGCTTATTTTGAATAAAAGTCATTGTTTTGAACCTTAACTTCACATTGGGAACGTGGGAATCGAACTATAATGAATTTTTACCCATTTTGATATAAATAATCAAACTAAGAGTTATTAAAGTAAATAAGCCGAGTATAATCATTATGTTGTTACAAAGCTTATTGTGACTAGAAATCGTTGTTTTGAGCCTTAACTTTACGTAGGGAACGTGGGAAATAGACGATAATAAAGTATCAACGATTTTCTATCAAATAATCATTCTAAGAGTTTTGAAATTCAACAAGTTGAGCATAATCATATTTTATCTACAAATGCTTATTTTGAATAGAAATCGTTGTTTTAAGCCTTAACTTTACTTTGGAAACGTGAGAAGTCGGACGATAATGATGTTTTACACATTATGTTACAACTAATCATTCTCAGAGTTTTGAAAGTAAACAGGCCGAGTATAATCATTTTTGTTTCGCAAAGCTTATTATGACTAGAAATCGTTGTTTTAAGCCTTAACATCACGTAGGGAATATGGAAAATAGGACGATAATGAAGTTTCGGCGATTTTGTATAAAATAATAATTAAAAGTGTTTTAAAATTTAACAAGCCGAGCATAATCAAATTTTATCTACAAATGCTTATTTTAAATAGAAATTGTAATTTTAAGCCTTAACTTCACATTGGGAACGTGGGGAATTAAATACAAATTATGATCCTAAGAGTTTTGAAAGTATAATTATTATGTTGTCACAAAGCTTATTATGACTAGTAATCGTTGTTTTGGGCCTTTACTTCACGTAGGGAATGTGGGAAATAGGACGATAATGAAGTTTCAACAATTTTGTATCAAATAATCATTCTAAGAGGTTCAAAATTCAACAATTTTGAATAGAAATCATTGTTTGATGCCTTAACTTCACTTAGAGAATGTCGAAAATCAGATGATAATGAAGTTTCAACGATTTTGTAACAAATAATCAATCTAAGAGTTTTAAAATTCAACATGCCGAGCATAATCATATTTTATCTACAAACGCTTATTTTGAATAGAAATCGTTGTTTTAAACCTTAACTCCACATTGGGAACGTGGGAAATCGAACTACAATTAATTTTTACCCATTTTGATACAAATAATCAAACTAAGAGTTTTGAAAGTAAACAAGCTGAGTATAATCATTGTGTTGTCACAAAGCTTATTGTGACTAGAAATCTTTGTTTTGAGCTTTAACTTCTCGTAGAGAACGAAGGAAATTGGGCGATAATGAAGTTTCAACAATTTTGTATCAAATAATCATTCTAAGAGGTTCAAAATTCAACAAGCCTAGCATAATCATATTTTATCTACAAACGCTTATTTTGAATATAAATCGTTCTTTTATGCCTTTACTTCACTTAGAGAATGTTGAAAATCAGACAATAATAAAGTTTTACCCATTTTGTTACAAATAATCATCTTAAGAGTTTTGAAATTCAACAAGCCAAGTATAATCATTATTCCGTCACAAAGCATATTGTGAGTAGAAATCATTGTTTTTAGCCTTAACTTCACGTAGGGAATATGAGAAATAGGACTATAATGAAGTTTCAACGATTTTGTATAAAATAATAATTCAAAGAGTTTTAAAATTTAACAAGCCGAGCATAATCATATTTTATCTACAAGCGCTTATTTTTACTAGAAATCATTGTTTTAAGCCTTAACTTCACATTTGGAACGTGAGAATTCGAAATATAATGAAGTTTTACCTATTTTGATACAAATTATCATTCTAAGAGTTTTGTAAGTAAACAAGCCGTGTATAATCATTATGTTGTCACAAAGCTTATTATAACTAGAAATCGTTGTTTTGGGCTAAACTACACGTAAAGAACATGGGAAATAGGATGATAATGAAGTATCAACTATTTTGTATCAAATAATCTTTTTAAGAGTTTTAAAATTGAACAAGCCGAGCGTAATCATATTTTATCTACAAACGTTTATTTTGAATAGAAATCATTATTTTAAGCCTTAACTTCACTTTGGGAACGTGGGAAATGGAACTATAATGAATTTTCATCTATTTTGATACAAATAATCAAACTAAGAGTTTTGAAAGTAAACTAGGCGAGTATAATTATTATGTTATCACAAAGCTTATTGTCACTACAAATCGTTGTTTTAGGACTTAACTTCACGTAGCGAACGTGGTAAATAGGACGATAATGAATTTTCAACAATTTTATATCAAATAATCATTCTAAGAGTTTCAAAATCCAACAAGCCGGGCATAATCATATTTTATCTACAAACGCTAATTTTGAATAGAAATTGTTGTTTTAAGCCTTAACTTCATTTTGGGAACGTGGGAAATCGGACGATAATGAAGTTTTACATATTTTGTTACAACTAATCATCCTCAGAGTTTTGAAAGTAAACAAGCCGAGTATAATCATTATGCTGCCACAATGCTTTTTGTGACTAGAAATCATTGTTTTAAGCTTTAACTTCACGTAGGGAACGTGGGAAATAGGACGATAACGAAGTTTCAACGATTTTGTAACAAATAATCAATCTAAGAGTTTTAAAATTCAACATGCTGAACATAATCATATTTTATCTACAAACACTTTTTTTGAATAGAAATCGTTCTTTTAAACCTTAACTTCACATTGGGAACGTGGGAAATCGAACTATAATGAATTGTTACCCATTTTGATACAAATAATCAAACTAAGAGTTTTGAAAGTAAACAAGTCGAGTATTATCATTGTGTTGTCACAAAGCTTATTGTGACTAGAAATTGTTGTTTTGAGCCTTAACTTCACGTAGGGAACGTGGGAAATAGGACGATAATGAAGTTTCAACAATTTTGTATCAAATAATCATTCTAAGAGGTTCAAAATCCAACAAGCTGGGCATAATTATATTTTATCTACAAACGCTTATTTTGAATAGAAATCGTTATTTTAAGCCTTAACTTCATTTTGGGAACGTGGGAAATCAGACGATAATGAAGTTTTACACATTTTGTTACAACTAATCATCCTCAGAGTGTTGAAAGTAAACAAGCCGAGTATAATCATTATGCTGCCACAAAACTTTTTGTGACTAGAAATCGTTGTTTTAAGCTTTAACTTCACGTAGGTAACGTGGGAAATAGGACGATAATGAAGTTTCAACGATTTTGTAACAAATAATTCAATCTAAGAATTTCAAAATTCAACATACCGAGCATAAGCATATTTTGTCTACAAATGCTTATTTTGATTAGAAATCGTTGTTTTAAGCCTTAACTTCACTTGGGGAACGTGGGAAATTGGCGATAATGAAGTTTTATTCATTTTGTTTCAAATAATTATCCTAAGAGTTTTAAAATTCAACAAGCCGAGCATAATCATATATTTATCTACAAATGCTTATTTTGAAGAGAAATCATTGTTTTAAGCCTTAACTTCACTTAGGGAACATGGAAAATCGGACAATAATAAAATTTCACCCATTTTGTTTCAAATAATCATCATAAGAGTTTTGAAATTCAACAAGCCGATTATAATTATTATTATATCACAAAGCTTATTCTGAGTAGAAATCATTGTTTGAGCCTTAACTTCACGTAGGGAACGTGGGAAATAGGACAATAATGAAGTTTCAACAAATTTGTATCAAATAATCATTCTAAGAGGTTCAAAATTCAACAAGCCGAGCATAATCATATTTTATCTACAAACGCTTATTTTGAATAGAAATCGTTGTTTTATGCCTTAATTTCACTTGGGGAATGTGGGAAACCAGACGATAATGAAGTTTTACTCATTTTGTTACAAATAATCATCCTAAGAGTTTTAAAATTCAATAAGCAGAGTATAATCATTATTCTGTCACAAAGCATATTGTGAGTCAAAGTCGTTGTTTTGATTCTTAACTTCACGTAGGGAATATGGGAAATAGGACGATAATGAAGTTTCAACGATTTTGTATAAAATCATAATTTAACAATTTTTAAATTTAAAAAGCCGAGCATAATCATATTTTATCTACAAAAGCTTATTTTTTATAAAAATCGTTGTTTTAAGCCTTTACTTCACATTGGGAACGTGGGAAATTGAAATATAATTAAGTTTTACCCATTTTGATACAAATTATCAACCTATGAGTTTTGAAAGTAAACAAGCCGAGTATAATCATTATGTTGTCATAAAGCTTATTGTGGTTAGAAATTGTTGTTTTGAGACATAACTTCACGTAGGGAACATGGGAAATAGGACGATAATGAAGTTTAAATGATTTTGCATCAAATAATCATTCCAAGAGTTTTAAAATTCAACAAGCCGAGTATAATCATATTTTATCTAGAAACGCATATTTTGAATAGAACTCATTGTTTTAAGTCTTAACTTCACATTGGGAACGTGGGCAATCGAAATATAATGAAGTTTTACCCATTTTGTTACAAATAATCATTCTAAGAGTTTTGAAAGTAAACATGCCGAGTATAATCACTATGCGGTCACAAAGCTTATTGTGACAAGAAAACGTTGTTTTGAGCCTTAACTTCAGCTAGGGAACGTGGGAAATAGGATGATAATGAAGTTTCATTGATTTTTTATCAAATAATTATTCTAAGAGTTTTAAAATTCAACAAGCTGAGCATAATCATATTTTATCTACAAACGCTTAGATTGAGTAGAAATCGTTGTTTTATGCCATAACTTCACTTAGGGATTGTAGGAAATCGGACGATAATGAAGTTTTACCCATTTTGTTTCAAATTATAATCCTAAGAGTCTTGAAATTCAACAAGCCGAGTATAATCGTTGTTATTTCACAAAGCTTATTTTGAGTAGAAATCGTTGTTATGAGCCTTAACTTCATGTAGGGAACGTAGGAAATAGGACGATGATGAAGTTTTAACGATTTAGTATGAAAAAATCATTCTCAGAGTTTTAAAATTCAACAAGCCGAGCATAATTATATTTTATCTACGAACGTCTATCTTAAATAGAAATCGTTGTTTTAAGCCTTAACTTCACTTTGGGAATGTGGGAAATCAGACGATAATGAAGTTTTACACATTTTATTACAACTAATCATCCTCAGAGTTTTGAAACTAAATAAGCCGAGTATAATCATTATACTGTCACAAAAGCTTATTGTGACTAGAAATCGTTGTTTTAAGCCTTAACTTCACGTAGGGAACGTGGCAAATAGGATGATAATAAAGTTTCAATGATTTTGTATCAAATAATCCTTCTAAGAGTTTTAAAATTCAACAAGTCGAGCATAGTCATATTTTATCTACAAACACTTATTTTGAATAGAAATCATTGTTTTAAGCCTTAACTTCACTTTGGGAACGTGGAAAATTGGACGATAATGAAGTTTTACACATTTTGTTACAACTAATTATCCTCAGAGTTTTGAAAGTAAACAAGCCGAGTATAATCATTATGTTGTCACAAAGCTTATTGTGACTAAAAATCGTTGTTTTAAGCCTTAACTTCACGTAGGGAACGTGGAAAATAGGACAATAATGAAGTTTCAACGATTTTGTAACAAATAATCAATCTAAGAGTTTTAAAATTCAACATGCCGAACATAATCATATTTTGTCTTCATACGCTTATTTTGAATTGTAATCGTTGTTTTAAGCCTTAACTTCACTTAGGGTAAGTGGAAAATTGGACGATAATGAAGTTTTATCCATTTTGTTTCAAATAATCATTCTAAGAGTTTTGAAATTCAACAAGCCGAGTATAATCATTATTATGTCACAAAGCTCATAGAGAGTAGAAATCGGTTTTTCGAGATGTAACTTCACGTAGGGAACGTGGAAAATTGGACGATAATGAAGTTTTAACATTTTGTATGAAATAATCATACTAAGCGTTTTAAAATTCAACAAGCCGAGCATAATCATATTTTATCTACAAACGCTTATTTTGAATACAAATCGTTGTTTTAAGCCTTAACTTCACATTGGGAAGGTGGAAAATCGAACTATAATAAAGCTTTACCTATTTTGATACAAATAATCACACTAAGAGTTTATAAAGTAAACAAGCTGAGTATTATCATTGTGCTATCACAAAACTTATTGTGACTAGAAATCATTGTTTTTAGCCTTAACTTCACGTAGGGAACGTGTGAAATAGGAAGATAATGAAGTTTCAACAATTTGTATCAAATAATTATTCTAAGAGTTTTAAAATTCAACAAGCCGAGCATAATCATCTTTTATCTACAAATGCTTATGTTGAAGAAAAATCATTGTTTTAAGCTTTAACTTTACATAGGGAACGTGGGAAGTCGGACGATAATAAAATTTTACCCATTTTGTTTCAAATAATCATCCTAAGAGTTTTAAAATTCAACAAGCCGAGTATAATCATTGTTCTGTCAAAAAGCTTATTCTGAGTGGAAATTGTTGTTTTGAGCCTTAACTTCACGTAAGGAACGTTGGAAATACGACGATAGTGAAGTTTCAATGATTTTGTATGAAATAATCATTCTAAGAGTTTTAAAATTCAACAAGCCGAGCATAATCATCTTTTATCTACAAATGCTTATTTTGAAGAGAAATCATTGTTTTAAGCCTTAACTTCACTTAGGGAACGTGGGAAATCGGACGATAATAAAATTTTACTCTTTTTGTTTGAAATAATCATCCTAAGAGTTTTAAAATTCAACAAGTCGAGTTTAATCATTGTTCGGTCACAAAGCTTATTCTGAGTGGAAATCGTTGTTTCGAGCCTTAACTTCACGTAAGGAACGTGGGAAATAGGACGATAACGAAATTTCAACGATTTTGTATCAAATAATCATTCTAAAAGTTTTAAAATTCAACAAGCCGAGTATAATCATATTTTATCTACAAACGCTTATTTTGAATAGAAATTGTAATTTTAAGCCTTAACTTCAATTTGGGAACGTGAGAAATCGAACGATAATGAACTTTTACACATTTTGTTACAACTTATCATTCTCAGAGTTTTGAAAGTAAACAAGCCGAGTATAATCATTATGATGTCACAAAGCTTATTATGACTAGAAATCGTTGTTTTAAGCCTTAACTTCACGTAGGAACGTGGGAAGTAGGACGATAATGAAGTTTCAACGATTTTATATCAAATAATCATTCTAAGAGTTTTAAAATTCAACATGTTGAGCATAATCATATTTTATCTACAAATGCTTATTTTGAAAAGTAATCGTTGTTTTAAGCCTTAGCTTCACTAAGGGAACATGGTAAATTGGATGATAATGAAGTTTTATCCATTTTGTTTCAAATAATTATCCTAAAAGTTTTGAAATTCAATAAGCCAAGTATAATCATTATTATGTCACAAAGCTTATAAAGAGTAGAAATCGTTGTTTCAAGCCGTAACTTCATGTAGGGAACGTGGGAAATTGGACGATAACGAAGTTTTAACGTTTTGTATCAAATAATCATTCTAAGAGTTTTAAAATTCAACAAGCCGAGCATAATCATATTTTATCTACAAACGGTTATTTTGAATAGAAATCGTTATTTTAAGCCTTAACTTCACATTGGGAACGTGGGAAATAGAACTATAATGAAGTTTTACATATTTTGATACAAATAATCAAACTAATAGTTTTGAAAGTAAACAAGCCGAGTATAATCATTTTGTTGTCACAAAACTTATTGTGACTAGAAATCGTTGTTTTTAGCCTTAATTTCATGTAGGGAACGTAGGAAATAGGACGATAATGAAGTTTTAACGATTTTGTATCAAATAATCATTCTAAGAGTTTTAAAATATCACAAGGCGAGCATAATTATCTTTTGAAAGTAAACAAGCTGAGTATAGTCAAAGTGCTATCACAAAGCTTATTGTGACTAGAAATCGTTCCTTTGTGCCTTAACCTTACGTAGGGAACGTGGGAAATAAGACGATAATGAAGTCTCAGCAATTTTGTATCAAATAATGATTCTAAGAGGTTCAAAATTCAACAAGCCGAGCATAATCATATTTTATCTACAAACGCTTATTTTGAATAGAAATCGTTGTTTTAAGCCTTAACTTCACATTGGAACGTGGAAATTTAAATATAATAAAGTTTTACCCATTTTGTTTCAAATAATCATACTAAGAGTTTTGAAAATAAACAAGTCGAGTATAATCATTATTCGGTCACAAAGCTTATTGTGACTAGAAATCATTGTTTTGAGCCTTAACTTCAAGTAGGGAACGTGGGAAATACGACGATAATGAAGTTTCATTGATTTTGTATCAAATAATCATTCTAAGAGTTTTAAAATTCAACAAGCCAAGGATAATCATATTTTATTTGCAAACGCTTAGATTGAATAGAAATCGTTTTTTTATTCCTTAACTTCACTTAGGGAATGTGGAAAATCGGACGATAATGAAGTTTTACCCATTTTGTTTCAAATAATAATCATAAGAGTTTTGAAATTCAACAAGCCGAGTATAATCATTATTATTTCACAAAGCTTATTCTGAGTAGAAATCGTTGTTATGAGCCTTAACTTCACGTAGGGAACGTAGAAAATAAGACGATGATGAAGTTTTAACGATTTTGTATCTAATAATCATTTTAAGAGTTTTAAAATTCAACAAGAGAGCATAATCATATTTTATCTAAAATGTTTATTTTAAATATAAATCGTTATTTTAAGACTTATCTTCATCTAAAGAATATGGAAAATCAGACGAGAATGAAGTTTTACCTATTTTGTTACAAATAATTATCATAAGAGTTTTGAAAGTAAACAAGCTGAGTATAATCATTGTGATGTCAGAATGCTTATTGTGAATATAAATCGTTGTTTTAAGCCTTAACTTCACGTAGGGAACGTGTGAAATAGGACGATAATTAAGTTTCAACAATTTTTTATCAAATAATCATTCTAAGGGGTTCAAAATTCAACAAGCCGAGCATAATCCTATTTTATCTACAAAAGCTTCATTTGAATAGAAATCATTGTTTTATGCCTTAACTTCCCTTACGGAATATGGGAAATCAGACGATAATGAAGTTTTACCTATTTTGTTACAAATAATCATCCTAAGAGTTTTAAAATTCAACAAGCCGAGCATAATCATATTTTATCTACAAACGATTATTTTGAATAAAAATCGTTGTTTTAAGCCTTAACTTCACTTTGGTAACGTAGGAAATCGGATGATAATGAAGTTTTACAAATTTTGTTATAACTAATCATCCTCAGAGTTTTGAAAGTAAACAAGCCGAGTATAATCATTATGCTGTCACAAAGCTTATTGTGACTAGAAATCGTTGTTTTAAACCTTAACTTCTCGTAGGGAACGTGGGAAGTAGGACGATAACAAAATTTCAACGATTTTATATCAAAGAATCATTCTAAGAGTTTCAAAATTCAACAAGCCGAATATAATCATATTTTATCTACAAACACTTATAATGAATAGAAATCGTTAGTTTAAGCCTTAACTTAACTTTGGGAACATGGGAAATCGAACGATAATGAACTTTTACACATTTTGTAACAACTTATCATTCTCAGAATTTTGAAAGTAAAGAAGCCGAGTATAATAATTATGATGGCACAAAGCTTATTATGACTAGAAATTGTTGTTTTAAGCCTTAACGTCACGTAGGATCGTGGGAAATAGGACGATAATGAAGTTTCAACAATTTTGTAACAAATAATCAATCTAAGAGTTTTAAAATTCAACATGTTGAGCATAATCATATTTTATCTACAAACGCTTATTTCGAAAAGTAATCGTTGTTTTAAGCCTTAACTTCACTAAGGGAATGTGGGAAATTAGATGATAATGAAGTTTTATCCATTTTGTTTCAAATAATCATCCTAAGAGTTTTGAAATTCAAGAAGCCGAGTAAAATCATTATTATGTCACAAAGCTTATAGAGAGTAGAAATCGTTGTTTCGAGCCGTAGCTTCACGTAGGGAACGAGGGAAATTGGATGATAATGAAGTTTTAACGTTTTGTATCAAATAATCATTGTAAGAGTTTTAAAATTCAACAAGCCGAGCATAATCATATTTTTTCTACAAACGCTTATTTTGAATAGAAATCGTTAATTTAAGCTTTAACTTCACATTTGGAACGTGGGAAATCGAACTATAATGAAGTTTTACATATTTTGATACAAATAATCAATCTAAGAGTTTTGAAAGTAAACAAGCTGAGTACAGTCATAGTGTTGTCACAAATCTTATTGTGACTAGAAATCGTTACTTTGTGCCTTAACCCCACGTAAGGACCGTGAAAAATAGGACGATAATGAAGTTTCAACAATTTTGTATCAAATAATCATTCTAAGAGGTTCAAAATTCAACAAGCCGAGCATAGTCATATTTTATCTACAAACGCTTATTTTGAATAGAAATCGTTGTTTTAAGCCTTAACTTCACATTGGAACGTGAGAAATTAAAATATAATAAAGTTTTACCCATTTTGTTACAAATAATCATACTAAGAGTTTTGAAAATAAACAAGTCGAGTATAATCATTATTCGGTCACAAAGCTTATTGTGACTAGAAATCGTTGTTTTGAGCCTTAACTTCACGTAGGGAACATGGGAAATACGACGATAATGAAGTTTCATTGATTTTCTATCAAATAATCATTCTAAGAGTTTTAAATTTCAACAAGCCTAGGATAATCATATTTTATTTGCAAACGCTTAGATTGAATAGAAATCATTGTTTTATGCCTTAACTTCACTTAGGGAATGTTGGAAATCGGATGATAATGTAGTTTTACCCATTTTGTTTCAAATAATAATCATAAGTGTTTTGAAATTCAACAAGCCGATTATAATCATTATTATTTCACAAAGCTTATTCTAAGTAGAAATCGTTGTTATGAGCCATAACTTCACGTAGGGAACGTAGGAAATAGTTCGATGATGAAGTTTTAACGATTTTGTATCTAATAATCATTTTAAGAGTTTTAAAATTCAACAAGCCGAGCATAATCATATTTTATCTAAAATATTTATTTTAACTATAAATCGTTATTTTAAGACTTTACTTCATCTAGGGAATGTGGAAAATCAGACGATAATAAAGTTTTACCTATTTTGTTACAAATAATCATCATAAGAGTTTTGAAAGTAAACAAGCCGAGTATAATCATTGTGATGTCACAAAGCTTATTGTGAATATAAATTGTTGTTTTAAGCCTTAACTTCACGTAAGGAACATGGGAAATAGGACGATATTGAAGTTTCAACGATTTTTTGAACAAATAATCAATTTAAAAGTTTAAAAATTTGACATGCCGGACATAATCATATTTTGTCTACAAACGCTTATTTTGAATAGTAATCGTTGTTTTAAGCCTTAACTTCACTTAGGGTACGTCAAAAATTGGACGATAATAAATTTTTATCCATTTTGTTTCAAATAATCATCCTAAGAGTTTTGAAATTCAACAAGTCGAGTATAATCATTATTATCTCACAAAGCTTATAGAGAGTAGAAATCATTGTTTCGAGCTGTAACTTCATATAGGGAACGTGGAAAATTGGACGATAATGAAGTTTTAACGTTTTGTACCAAATAATCATTATAAGAGTTTTAAAATTCAACAAGCCGAGCATAATCATATTTTTTCTACAAACGCTTATTTTGAATAGAAATCGTTATTTTAAGCCTTAACTTCACATTTGGAATGTGGAAAATCAGACAATAATAAAGTTTTACCTATTTTGTTACAAATAATCATCATAAGAGTTTTGAAAGTAAACAAGCCGAGTATAATCATTGTGATGTCAGAATGCTTATTGTGAATAGAAATCGTTGTTTTGAGCCTTAACTTCAAGTAGGGAACGTGAGAAATACGACAATAATGAAGTTTCATTGATTTTCTATCAAATAATCATTCTAAGAGTTTTAAAATTCAACAAGCCTAGGATAATCATATTTTATCTGCAAACGCTTAGATTGAATAGAAATCATTGTTTTATGCCTTAACTTCACTTAGGGAATGTTGAAATCGGACGATAATGAAGTTTTACCCATTTTGTTTCAAATAATAATCATAAGTGTTTTGAAATTCAACAAGTAGATTATAATCATTATTATTTCACAAAGCCTATTCTAAGTAGAAATCGTTGTTATGAGCCTTAACTTCACGTAGGGAACGTAGGAAATATGACGATAATGAAGTTTTAACGATTTTGTATCTAATAATCATTTTAAGAGTTTTAAAATTCAACAAGCCGAGCGTAATCAAATTTTATCTAAAATGTTTATATTAAATAGAAATTGTTATTTTAAGACTTTACTTCATCTAGGGAATGTGGGAAATCAGACGATAATGAAGTTTTACCTATTTTGTTACAAATAATCATTATAAGAGTTTTGAAAGTAAACAAGCCGAGTATAATCATTGTGATGTCAGAATGCTTATTGTGAATATAAATCGTTGTTTTGAGCCTTAACTTCACGTAGGGAACGTGTGAAATAGGACGATAATGAAGTTTCAACAATTTTTTATCAAATAATCATTCTAAGGGGTTCAAAATTCAACAAGCCGTGCATAATCATATTTTATCTACAAATGCTTCATTTGAATAGAAATCGTTGTTTTATGCCTTAACTTCCCTTACCGAATGTGGGAAATCAGACGATAATGAAGTTTTACCTATTTTGTTACAAATAATCACCCTAAGAGTTTTAAATTCAACAAGCCGAGCATAATCATATTTTATCTACAAATGATTATTTTGAATAAAAATCGTTGTTTTAAGCCTTAACTTCACTTTGGTAACATAGGAAATCGAAAGATAATGAAGTTTTACATATTTTGTTATAACTAATCATCCTCAGAGTTTTGAAAGTAAACAAGCCAAGTATAATCATTATGCTGTCACAAAGCTTATTGTGACTAGAAATCATTGTTTTAAGCCTTAACTTCACGTAGGGAACGTGGAAAATTGGACGATGATGAAGTTTTAACGTTCTGTATCAAATAATTATTCTTAGAGTTTTAAAATTCAACAAGCCGAGTATTTTATCTATAAACGCTTATTTTGAATAGAAATCATTGTTTTAACCTTAACTTCACATTGGGAACGTGGAAAATTGAACTATAATGAAGTTTTACCCATTTTGATACAAATAATCAAACTAAGAGTTTTGAAAGTAAACAACCTAAGTATAATTATTGTGCTGTCACAAAACTTATTGTGACTAGAAATCGTTGTTTTAAGCCTTAACTTCTCGTACCGAACGTGGGAAGTAGTACGATAACGAAATTTCAAAGATTTTGTATCAAGTAATCATTCTAAGAGTTTCAAAATTCAACAAGCCGAGTATAATCATATTTATCCACAAACGCTTATAATGAATAGAAATCGTTATTTTAAGCCTTAACTTAACATTGGGAACATGGGAAATCGAACGATAATGAACTTTTACTCATTTTGTTACAACTTATCATTCTCATAATTTTGAAAGTAAACGAGCCGAGTATAATAATTATGATGGCACAAAGCTTATGGTGACTAGAAATCGTTGTTTTAAGCCTTAACTTCACATAGGATCGTGGAAATAGGACGATAATGAAGTTTCAACAATTTTGTAACAAATAATCAATCTAAGAGTTTTAAAATTCAACATGCGGAGCATAATCATATTTTATCTACAAATGCTTATTTCGAAAAGTAATCGTTGTTTTAAGCCTTAACTTCACTAAGGGAACGTGGGAAATTAGATGATAATGAAGTTTTATCCATTTTGTTTCAAATAATCATCCTAAGAGTTTTGAAATTCAATAAGCCGAGTATAATCATTATTATGTCACAAAGCTTATAGAGAGTATAAATCGTTGTTTCGAGCCATAACTTCACGTAGGGAACGTGGAAAATGGACGACAATGAAGTTTTAACGTTTTGTGTCAAATAATCATTCTAAGAGTATTAAAATTCAACAAGCCGAGCATAATCATATTTTTTCTACAAACGCTTATTTTGAATAGAAATCGTTATTTTAAGCCTTAACTTCACATTTGGAACGTGGGAAATCGAACTATAATGAAGTTTTACATATTTTGATACAAATAATCAATCTAAGAGTTTTGAAAGTAAACAAGCTGAGTACAGTCATAGTGCTGTCACAAATCTTATTGTGACTAGAAATCGTTGCTTTGTGCCTTAACCCCACGTAGGGAACGTGGGAAATAGGACGATAATGAAGTTTCAACAATTTTGTATCAAATAATCATTCTAAGAGGATCAAAATTCAACAAGCCGAGCATAGTCATATTTTATCTACAAACGCTTATTTTGAATAGAAATCGTTGTTTTAAGGCTTAACTTCACATTGGAACATGGGTAATTTAAATATAATAAAGTTTTACCCATTTTGTTACAAATAATCATACTAAGAGTTTTGAAAATAAACAAGTCTAGTATAATCATTATTCGGTCACAAAGCTTATTGTGACTAGAAATCGTTGTTTTGAGCCTTAACTTCACGTAGGGAACGTGGGAAATACGACGATAATGAAGTTTCATTGATTTTCTATCAAATAATCATTCTAAGAGTTTTAAAATTCAACAAGCCTAGGATAATCATATTTTATCTGCAAACGCTTAGATTGAATAGAAATCATTGTTTTATGCCTTAACTTCACTTAGAGAATGTTGGAAATCGGACGATAATGAAGTTTTACCCATTTTGTTTCAAATAATAATCATAAGTGTTTTGAAAATCAACAAGCCGATTATAATCATTATTATTTCACAAAGCTTATTCTAAGTTGAAATCGTTGTTATGAGCCTTAATTTCACGTAGGGAACGTAGGAAATAGGACGATGATGAAGTTTTAACGATTTTGTATATAACAATCATTTTAAGAGTTTTAAAATTCAACAAGCCGAGCATAATCATATTTTATCTAAAATATTTATTTTAACTATAAAATCGTTATTTTAAGACTTTACTTCATCTAGGGAATGTAGAAAATCAGACGATAATCAAGTTTTACCTATTTTGTTACAAATAATCATCATAAGAGTTTTGAAAGTAAACAAGCCGAGTATAATCATTGTGATGTCACAAAGTTTATTGTGAATATAAATTGTTGTTTTAAGCCTTAACTTCACGTAAGGAACGTGGGAAATAGGACGATAATGAAGTTTCAACGATTTTTTGAACAAATAATCAATTTAAGAGTTTAAAAATTCGACATGCCGAACATAATTATATTTTGTCTACAAACGCTTATTTTGAATAGTAATCGTTGTTTTAAGCCTTAACTTCACTTAGGGTACGTGGAAAATAGGACGATAATGAATTTTTATCCATTTTGTTTCAAATAATCATCCTAAGAGTTTTAAAATTCAACAAGCCGAGTATAATTATTATTATGTCACAAAGCTTATAGAGCATAGAAATCGTTGTTTCGAGCTGTAAATTCACGTAGGGAACGTGGGTAATTGGACGATAATGAAGTTTTAACGTTTTATATCAAATAATCAAACTAAGTGTTTTAAAATTTAACAAGACGAGCATAATCATATTTTATCTAGAAACGCTTATTTTTAATAGAAATCTTTGTTTTAAGCCTTAACTTCACATTGGGAACGTGGAAAATTGAACTATAATGAAGCTTTACCTATTTTGATACAAATAATCAAACTAAGAGTTTATAAAGTAAACAAGCCGAGTATTATCATTGTGCTATCACAAAACTTATTGTGACTAGAAATCATTATTTTTAGCATTAACATCACGTAGGGAACGTGCGAAATAGGACAATAATGAAGTTTCAACGATTTTGTATCAAATAATCATTCTAAGAGTTTTAAAATTCAACAAGCCGAGTATAATCATCTTTTATCAACAAATGCTTATTATGAAGAGAAATCATTGTTTTAAGCCTTAACTTTACTTAGGGAACGTGGAAAATCGGATGATAATAAAATTTTACCCATTTTGTTTCAAATAATCATCCTAAGAGTTTTATAATTCAACAAGCCGAGTTTAATCATTGTTCTGTCAAAAAGCTTATTCTGAGAGAAAATCGTTGTATTGAGCCTTAACTTCATGTAAGGAACGTGGGAAATAGGACGATAATGAAGTTTCAACGATTTTGTATCAAATAATCATTCTAAGAGTTTTAAAATTCAACAAGCCGAGCATAATCATCTTTTATCTACAAATGCTTATGTTGAAGAGAAATCATTGTTTTAAGCCTTAACTTCACTTAGGGAACGTGGGAAATCGGACGATAATAAAATTTTACCCATTTTGTTTCAAATAATCATCCTAAGAGTTTTAAAATTCAACAAGCTGAGTATAATCATTGTTCTATCACAAAGCCTATTCTGAGTGGTAATCGTTGTTTTGAGCCTTAACTTCAGGAAAGGAACGTGCGAAATAGGACGATAATGAAGTTTCAACGATTTGTATCAAATAATCATTCTAACAGTTTTAAAAGTCAACAAGCCAAGTTTAATCATATTTTATTTACAAACACTTATTTTGAATAGTAATCGTTGTTTTAAGCCTTAGTTTCACTTTGGGAACGTGGGAAATCGAGCAAAAATGAACTTTTACACATTTTGTTACAACTTATCATCCTTAGAGTTTTGAAAGTAAACAAGCCGAGTATAATCATTATGTTGTCACAAGCTTACTATGACTAGAAATCGTTGTTTTAAGCTTTAACTTCACGTAGGAACGTGGGAAATAGGATGATAATGAACTTTCAACGATTTTGTAACAAATAATCAATATAAGAGATTTAAAATTCAACATGCCAAACATAATCATATTTATCTACAAACGCTTATTTTGAATAGAAATCGTTATTTTAAAGCCTTAACTTCACATTGAGAATGTGGGAAATCGAACTATATTGAAGTTTTACCCACTTTAATACAAATAATCAAACTAAGATTTTTGAAAGTAAACAAGCTGAGTATAGTCATAGTGCTGTCACAAAGCATATTGAGACTAGAAATCGTTGCTTTGTACCTTAACCTCACGCAGGGAATGTGGGAAATAGGACGATAATGAAGTTTCAACAATTTTGTATCAAATAATCATTCTAAGAGGTTCAAAATTCAACAAGCCGATCATAGTCATATTTTATCTACAAACGCTTTTTTTGAATAGAAATCGCTATTTTAAGCCTTAACTTCACATTGGAACGTGGGAAATTTAAATATAACAAAGTTTTACCCATTTTGTTACAAATAATCATACTAAGAGTTTTGAAAATAAACAAGTCGAGTATAATCATTATTCGGCACAAAAGCTTATTGTGACTAGAAATCGTTGTTTTGAGCCTTAACTTCACGTAAGGAACGTGGGAAATACGACGATAATGAAGTTTCATTGATTTTGTACCAAATAATCATTCTAAGAGTTTTAAAATTCAACAAGCCTAGGATAATCGTATTTTATCTGCAAACGCTTAGATTGAATAGAAATTGTTGTTTTATGCCTTAACTTCACTTAGGAAATGTGAAAAATCGGACGATAATGAAGTTTTACCCATTTTGTTTCAAATAATAATCGTAAGAGTTTTTAAATTCAACAAGCTGAGTATAATCATTATTATTTCACAAATCTTATTCTGAGTAGAAATCGTTGTTATGAGCCTTAATTTCACGTAGGGAACGTAGGAAATGGGACGATGATAAAGTTTTAATGATTTTTTATCTAATAATCATTTTAAGAGTTTTAAAATTCAACAAGCTGAGCATAATCATATTTTATCTAAAATGTTTATTTTAAATATAAATCGTTATTTTAAGACTTAACTTCATCCAAGGAATGTGAAAAATCAGACGATAATGAAGTTTTACCTATTTCGTTACAAGTAATCATCATAAGAGTTTTGAAAGTAAACAAGCCGAGTATAATCATTGTGATGTCAGAATGCCTATTGTGAATATAAATTGTTATTTTGAGCATTAACTTCACGTTGGGAACGTGTGAAATAGGACGATAATGAAGTTTCAACAATTTTTTATCAAATAATCATTCTAAGGGGTTCAAAATTCAACAAGCCAAGCATAATCATATTTTATCTACAAACACTTCTTTTGAATAGAAATCGTTGTTTTATGCGTTAACTTCACTTACTGAATGTGGGAAATCAGACGATAATGAAGTTTTACCTATTTTGTTACAAATAATCATCCTAAGAGTTTTAAAATTCAACAAGCCGAGCATAATCATATTTTATCTACAAACGATTATTTTGAATAGAAATCATTGTTTTAAACCTTAACTTCACATTGGGAATGTGGGAAATCGAACTGTAATGAATTTTCACCCATTTTGATACAAATAATCAAACTAAGATTTTTAAAGGTAAACAAGCTGAGTATAGTCCTAGTGTTGTCACAAAGCTTATTGTGACTAGAAATCGTTGCTTTGTGCCTTAACCTCACGTGGGGAACGTAGGAAATAGGACGATAATGAAGTTTCAACAATTTTGTATCAAATAATCATTATAAGAGTTTCAAAATTCAACAAGCGGAGCATAGTCCTATTTTATCTACAAACGCTTATTTTGAATAGAAATCGTTGTTTTAAGCCTTAACTTCACATTGTAACGTGGGAAATTTAAATATAATAAAGTTTTACCCATTTTGTTACAAATAATCATACTAAGAGTTTTGAAAATAAACAAGTCGAGTATAATCATTATTCGAACACAAAGCTTATTGTGACTAGAAATCGTTGTTTTGAGCCTTAACTTCACGTAGGGAACGTAGGAAATATGACGATAATGAAGTTTCATTGATTTTGTGTCAAATAATCATTCTAAGAGTTTTAAAATTTAACAAGCCTAGGATAATCATATTTTATCTGCAAACGCTTAGATTGAATAGAAATTATTATTTTATGCCTTAACTTCACTAAGGAAATGTGGAAAATTGGACGATAATGAAGTTTTACCCATTTTTTTACAAATAATAATCATAAGAGTTTTGAAATTCGACAAGCCGAGTATAATCATTATTATTTCACAAAGCTTATTCTGAGTAGAAATCATTGTTATAAGCCTTAACTTCATGTAGGAAACGTAGGAAATAGGACGATGATGAAGCTTTAACGATTTTGTATCTAATATTCATTTTAAGAGTTTTAAAATTCAACAAGCCGAGCATAATCATATTTTATCTAAAATGTTTATTTTAAATATAAATCGTTATTTTAAGACTTAACTTCATATAAGGAATGTGGAAAATCAGACGATAATGAAGTTTTACCTATTTTGTTACAAATAATCATCATAAGAGTTTTGAAAGTAAACAAGCCGAGTATAATCATTGTGATGTCAGAATGCTTATTGTGAATATAAATCGTTATTTTGAGCCTTAACTTCACGTAGGGAACGTGTGAAATAGGACGATAATGAAGTTTCAACAATTTTTTATCAAATAATCATTCTAAGGGGTTCAAAATTCAACAAGCCGAGCATAATCATATTTTAATTAAAAACGCTTCTTTTGAATAGAAATCGTTATTTTATGCCTTAACTTCACTTACGGAATGTGGGAAATCAGAAGATAATGAAGTTTTACCTATTTTGTTACAAATAATCATCCTAAGAGTTTTAAAATTCAACAAGCCGAGCATAATCATATTTTATCTACAAACGATTATTTTGAATAGAAATCATTGTTTTAAGCCTTAACTTCACTTTGGTAACGTGGGAAATCGGACGATAATGAAGTTTTACACATTTTGTTACAACTAATCATCCTCAGAGTTTTGAAAGCAAATAAGCCGAATATAATCATTATGTTGTCATAAAGCTTATTGTGACTAGAAATCATTATTTTAAGCCTTAACTTCACGTAGGGAACGTGGAAAATTGGACGATAATGAAGTTTTAACGTTCTGTATCAAATTATTATTCTAAGAGTTTTAAAATTCAACAAGCTGAGTATTTTATCTACAAACGCTTATTAAGAATATAAATCGTTGTTTTAGGCCTTAACTTTACATTGGGAACGTTCGAAATCGAACTATAATGAAGTTTTACCCATTTTGATACAAATAATCAAACTAAGAGTTTTGAAAGTAAACAAGCCGAGTATAATCATTGTGCTGTCACAAAACTTATTGTGACTAGAAATCGTTATTTTAAGCCTTAACTTCTCGTAGGGAACGTGGGAACTAGGACGATAACAAAATTTCAACGATTTTGTATCAAATAATCATTCTAAGAGTTTTAAAATTCAACAAACCGAGTATAATCATATTTTATCTACAAACGCTTATTATGAATAGAAATTGTTATTTTAAGCCTTAACTTAACTTTAGGAACATGGGAAATCGAACGATAATGAACTTTTACACATTTTGTTACAACTTATCATTCTCAGAATTTTGAAAGTAAACAAGCCGAGTATAATCATTATGATGGCACAAAGCTTATTGTGAGTAGAAATTGTTGTTTTAAGCCTTAACTTCACGTAGGAACGTGGGAAATAGAACGATAATGAAGTTTCAACAATTTTGTAACAAATAATCAATCTAAGAGTTTTAAAATTCAACATGTCGAACATAATCATATTTTATCTACAAACGCTTATTTCGAAAAGTAATCGTTGTTTTAAGCCTTAACTTCACTAAGGGAAAGTGGAAAATTAGATGATAATGAAGTTTTATCCATTTTGTTTCAAATAATCATCCTAAGAGTTTTGAAATTCAATAAGCCTAGTATAATCATTATTATGTCACAAAGCTTATAGAGAGTAGAAATCGTTGTTTTGAGCTGTAACTTCACGTAGGGAACGTGGGATATTGGACGATAATGAAGTTTTAACGTTTTGTATCAAATAATCATTCTAAGAGTTTTAAAATTCAACAAGCCGAGCATAATCATATTTTATCTACAAACGCTTATTTTGAATAAAAATCGTTATTTTAAGCCTTAACTTCACATTTAGAAGGTGGGAAATCGAACTACAATGAAGTTTTACATATTTTGACACAAATAATCAATCTAAGACTTTTGAAAGTAAACAAGCTGAGTATAGTCATAGTGCTGTCACAAATCTTATTGTGACTAGAAATCATTGCTTTGTGCCTTAACCCCACGTAGGGAACGTGGGAAATAGGACAATAATGAAGTTTCAACAATTTTGTATCAAGTAATCATTCTAAAAGGTTCAAAATTCAACAAGCCGAGCATTGTCATATTTTATCTACAAACGCTTGTTTTGAATAGAAATCGTTGTTTTAAGCTTTAACTTCACATTGGAACATGGGAAATTGAAATATAATGAAGTGTTACCCATTTTGTTACAAATAATCATATTAAGAGTTTTGAAAATAAACAAGTCGAGTATAATCATTATTCGGTAACAAAGCTTATTGTGACTAGAAATCGTTGTTTTGAGCCTTAATTTGACGTAGGGAAGCGTGTGAAATACGAAGATAATGAAGTTTCATTGATTTTGTATCAAACAATAATTTTAAGAGTTTTAAAATTCAACAAGCCTACGATAATCATATTTTATCTGCAAACGCTTAGATTGAGTAGAAATTGTTGTTTTATGCCTTAACTTCATTTAGGGAATGTAGAAAATCAGACGATAATGAAGTTTTACCCATTTTGTTTCAAATAATAATCATAAGAGTTTTGAAATTCAACAAGCCGAGTATAATCATTATTATTTCACAAAGCTTATTCTGAGTAGAAATCATTGTTATGAGCCTTAACTTCAGTAGGGAACGTAGGAAATAGGACGATGATGAAGTTTTAACGATTTTGTATCAAATAATCATTTTAAGAGTTTTAAAATTCAACAAGCCGAGCATAATCATATTTTATCTAAAATGTTTATTTTAAATATAAATAGTTATTTTAAGACTTAACTTCATTTAGGGAATGTGAAAAATTAGACGATAATAAAGATTTACCTTTTTTGTTACAAATAATCATCATAAGTGTTTTGAAAGTAAACAAGCCGAGTATAATCATTGTGATGTCACAAAGCTTATTGTGAATATAAACTATTGTTTTAAGCCTTAACTTCACATAAGGAACGTGGGAAATATGACGATAATGAAGTTTCAATGATTTTGTAACAAATAATCAATCTAAGAGTTTTAAAATTCAACATGCCGAACATAATCATATTTTGTCTACAAACGCTTATTTTGAATAGTAATCGTTGTTTTAAGCCTTAACTTCACTTAGGGTACATGGGAAATTGGACGATAATGAAGTTTTATCCATTTTGTTTCAAATAATCATCCTAAGAGTTTTGAAATTCAACAAGCTGAGTATAATCATTATTATGTCACAAAGCTTATAAAGCATAGAAATCATTGTTTCGAGCTGTAAATTCACGTAAGGAACGTGGGAAATTGGACGATAATGAAGTTTTAACGTTTTTTTATCAAATAATCATACTAAGCATTTTAAAATTCAATAAGACGAGCATAATCATATTTTATCTAGAAACGCTTATTTTCAATAGAAATCGTTGTTTTAAGCCTTAACTTCATATTGGGAACGTGAAAAATCGAACTATAATGAAGCTTTACCTATTTTGATACAAATAATCAAACTAAGAGTTTATAAAGTAAACAAGCCGAGTATTATCATTGTGCTATCACAAAACTTATTGTGATTGGAAATCATTATTTTTAGCCTTAACATCACGTAGGGAACGTGCGAAATAGGACAATAATGAAGTTTCAACGATTTTGTATCAATCAATCATTTTAAGAGTTTTAAAATTCAACAAGCCGAGTATAATCATCTTTTATCAACAAATGCTTATTATGAAGAGAAATCATTGGTTTAAGCCTTAACTTTACTTAGGGAATGTGGGAAATCGGACGATAATAAAATTTTACCCATTTTGTTTGAAATAATCATCCTAAGAGTTTTATAATTCAACAAGCCGAGTTTAATCATTGTTTTGTCAAAAAGCTTATTTTGAGTGGAAATCGTTGTATTAAGCCTTAACTTCATGTAAGGAACGTGGAAAATAGGACGATAATGAAGTTTCAACGATTTTGTATCAAATAGTCATTCTAAGAGTTTTAAAATTCAACAAGCCGAGCATAATCATCTTTTATCTACAAATGCTTATGTTGAAGAGAAATCATTGTTTTAAGCCTTAACTTCACTTAGGGAACGTGGGAAATCGGACGATAATAAAATTTTACCCATTTTGTTTCAAATAATCATCCTAAGAGTTTTAAAATTCAACAAGCTGAGTATAATCATTGTTCTGTCACAAAGCCTATTCTGAGTGGTAATCGTTGTTTTGAGCCTTAACTTCACGAATGGAACGTGGGAAATAGGACGATAATGAAGTTTCAACGATTTGTATCAAATAATCATTCTAATAGTTTTAAAAGTCAACAAGCCAAGTTTAATCATATTTTATCTACAAACACTTATTTTGAATAGTAATCGTTGTTTTAAGCCTTAGCTTCACTTTGGGAACGTGGGAAATCGAGCGAAAATGAACTTTTACATATTTTGTTACAACTTATCATCCTCAGAGTTTTGAAAGTAAATAAGCCAAGTATAATCATTATGTTGTCACAAGCTTACTATGACTAGAAATCGTTGTTTTAAGCTTTAACTTCACGTAGAAACGTGGGAAATAGGACGATAATGAACTTTCAACGATTTTGTAACAAATAATCAATATAAGAGATTTAAAATTCAACATGCCAAGCATAATCATATTTATCTACAAACGCTTATTTTGAATAGAAATTTTTATTTTAAAGCCTTAACTTCTCATTGAGAATGTGGGAAATCGAACTATATTGAAGTTTTACCCACTTTAATACAAATAATCAAACTAAGATTTTTGAAAGTAAACAAGTTGAGTATAGTCATAGTGCTGTCACAAAGCTTATTGAGACTAGAAATCGTTGCTTTGTGCCTTAACCTCACGTAGGGAACGTGGGAAATAAGACGATAATGAAGTTTCAACAATTTTGTATCAAATAATTATTCTAAGAGGTTCCATATTCAACAAGCCGAGCATAGTCATATTTTATCTACAAACACTTATTTTGAATAGAAATCGTTATTTAAAGCCTTAACTTTACATTGGAACGTGGAAAATTTAAATATAATAAAGTTTTACCCATTTTGTTACAAATAATCATACTAAGAGTTTTGAAAATAAACAAGTCGAGTATAATCATTATTCGGTCACAAAGCTTATTGTGATTAGAAATCAATGTTTTGAGCCTTAATTTCACGTAAAGAACGTGGGAAATACGACGATAATGAAGTTTCATTGATTTTGCACCAAATAATCATTCTAAGAGTTTTAAAATTCAACAAGCCTAGGATAATCATATTTTATCTGCAAACGCTTAGATTGAATAGAAATCGTTGTTTTATGCCTTAACTTCACTTAGGAAATGTGGAAAATCGGACGATAATGAAGTTTTATCCATTTTGTTCCAAATAATAATCGTAAGAGTTTTGAAAATCAACAAGCTGAGTATAATCATTATTATTTCACAAAGCTTAATCTGAGTAGAAATCGTTGTTATGAGCCTTAACTTCACGTAGGGAACGTAGGAAATAGGACGATGATGAAGGTTTAATAATTTTGTATCTAATAATCATTTTAAGAGTTTTAAAATTCAACAAGCCGAGTATAATCATATTTTATCTAAAATGTTTATTTTAAATATAAATCGTTATTTTAAGACTTAACTTCATCTAAGGAATGTGGAAAATTAGACGATAATGAAGTTTTATCTATTTCGTTACAAGTAATCATCATAAGAGTTTTGAAAGTAAACAAGCCGAGTATAATCATTGTGATGTCAGAATGCTTATTGTGAATATAAATCGTTGTTTTGAGCCTTAACTTCACGTTGGGAACGTGTGAAATAGGACGATAATGAAGTTTCAACATTTTTTTATCAAATAATCATTTTAAGGGGTTCAAAATTCAACAAGCTGAGCATAATCATATTTTATCTACAAACACTTCTTTTGAATAGAAATCGTTGTTTTATGCGTTAACTTCACTTACTGAATGTGGGAAATCAGACGATAATGAAGTTATACCTATTTTATTACAAATAATCATCCTAAGAGTTTTAAAATTCAACAAGCCGAGCATAATCATATTTTATCTACAAACGATTATTTTGAATAGAAATCGTTGTTTTAAGCCTTAACTTCACTTTGGTAACGTGGGAAATCGGATAATGAAGTTTTACACATTTTGTTACAACTAATCATCCTCATAGTTTTAAAAGTAAACAAGTCGAGTATAATTATTATGCTGTCACAAAGCTTATTGTGACTAGAAATCATTGTTTTAAGCCTTAACTTCACGTGGGAAACGTGGGAAATTGGACGAAAATGAAGTTTTAACGTTCTGTATCAAATAATTATTCTAAAAGTTTTAAAATTCAACAAGCCGAGTACTTTATCTACAAACGCTTATTTTGAATAGAAATCGTTGTTTTAAGCCTTAACTTCACAGTGGGAACGTGGGAAATCGAACTATAATGAAGATTTACCCATTTTGATACAAATAATTAAACTAAGAGTTTTGAAAGTAAACAAGCCGAGTATAATCATTGTGCCGTCACAAAACTTATTGTGACTAGAAATCGTTTTTTTAAGCCTTAACTTCTCGTAGGGAACGTGGGAAGTAGGACGATAACGAAATTTCAATGATTTGTATCAAATAATCATTCTAAGAGTTTTAAAATTCAACAAGCCGAGGATAATCATATTTTATCTACAAACGCTTATTATGAATAGAAATCATTATTTTAAGCCTTAACTTCACTTTGGAAACATGGGAAATCGAACGATAATGAACTTTTACACATTTTGTTACAACTTATCATTCTCAGAGTTTTGAAAGTAAACAAGACGAGTATAATCATTATGATGGCACAAAGCTTATTGTGACTAGAAATCGTTGTTTTAAGCCTTAACTTGTAACGGCCCCTATTTTCGTCTAGGGCACCGCCCGGCCTAATCCCATAATTAAGCCCTAATTTCAACACGTAGGACCTAATTACGTATTAGTCAGCCTATACTACCTATTATCTTGTGAATTGGATTCAGGGATAAGAAAATTCCCTATTCTTTTATAGAATTATCAAATTAGCGGAAGTCTTTAACGTATTAGCGGAAGCATTTTATATAAATCTTAAATGTGAAAACCAGGAAATAACAATCACAATATCAATATAAAATAAACGATGATCATATAGATAAAGTGAAAGTTCAAAAGTCGAGTGAACTAACTCTCGTCCCAACAAAACAGCCCAAGCAAAAGACGTATATAAACATAATACAAAAAATATATGACCTACATGTACAGCAGCTACACTCTACGATCTCAAAGGTAGTCGCCGATCTTCTCCTTGCCCGGTCTAGTGTTGTTTGACGGACCTACACCCACCGTCACAAATTAGACGGTGAGTATAATGATATTTAAGTGATAACCGGGGAATTCTATACTTCATTTCCAAATTAAAGACGGACACAGGCTAAGTCGAGATAGACTGACACAGGCTAAGTCGAGATGATTTACGTCCGGTCAACGGTGAGAAATATCAACCAGCCTTTTTCCACTATCGTATGGAGATACTCTCAACATACTTTGTAAATTTTTGAATATATATATATATAGAACTTGCCGACAACCCCGTAGTTCAAGCTACGTGATGCCACCCAAGTAATAGTGGTGAGTATCGGAAACCCCGAGGTCCAGTGGCCCCGTGAATCCACCCATCTCTCATGCAATGGACACTAGAGAATCTCCAACTTTTGTTTCAAGGATTATCATTTCTAAGGTTTTACGATATCAACAATAAGTTAGGCTACAAAGCCTCAAAGGAAATGGAATACAAATCAATTACCACAGTAACCATAATGCATGCATTTCTAACATCAATTATAACATTATTCATAACCAAATCTGGCACATTAGGAAATGAGTCAATGAAATCATCACAAGGCATCATGCTATTTCAACATTCAACTTGAATAGAGTAAGGAAAGCATGATGGTAGATTACTAATAACAAGTCATCAAATTGACTGAAAGAGAATTTAATATGAATGAAATAAAGTAGGGAGTTCCCACAGTTTCACTTACAAGTCACAGGATAGCTCTAACTATCCGGCCTCGCGACACTCCGACTAGCGTTCCCGAACTCCCGTGACACCCCTAGGTCCCTGAAAGGTTATTTCATATCATTTATTTATTTATTTATTAACATTTTGTTACATAGATATATTTTATGTATATATACATATATGTGTATTTGTATATATATATATATATATGTATATGTATGTATACATATATATATGTATATGTATTTATCATTATTATTTATTCTATTATTTTTTTTTTATATATACATGTGTATGTGTATATATAAATATATACATACATGTATATATTATGTATACATATTCATATATACATGTATGTATATATATTACATATATATAGTATTTATCACTATTATTTTTATTTTTATTTATTTATTTATTTTTAATTATTTTTGGGGCTGGACCGGGTCTGACCCGGTCCTAGCAAAACAACAATTCCAACACCAACATCAACATCATAGCATCCACCATGCATCATTAACACATTGATTTCAAAAAATCAACTTCACTCAATCTCACCAACATCACCATTAACGTCTACCACAACAATCACAACAACAACAACAAAAAGAGTTACCTCGCCAATGCCGCGATCTCCTCCGATGACCTCTCCTCTCTCGGATCTTCACTTCTTCTTCTTCTTCTTCTCCTTCTTCTTCCTTTTTTTTGTGCGGTGGTGACAGTGGGTTTTATTTGGTGTTTTGGGGTTAAATGACTATTTTACCCCTCCAACCCTATTCTTTTCCATATAAGCCAATGCCCTTTTTTTCATTTCTCAAATCTCTTTTTTTTATTTATAAAGTGTATATATATTTATATATATATTTAAAATATATATATATGTATGTCTAATTCAATTTAATTAATTTAGGGCTATAGTTATGATCTAATGTACATTAATTTGATTACATTATATTTTACTAAGTTTAGACTTACCACAAGTCTCACTATTCGATACCCCGACTTGCACGCAACTCGAGGCGTGTCCCCGACTACGTTTCGGCGTCGATAGCTGCATGTACTGGTTTAGTCAGCCTACACACATACAAAACACTAGGAATACATCAATACAAATATAAAATTTACCTCGGCCATATGCCTCGGTAGGTGTGCGCATCTCATGCAGGCCCCACGTCACGAGTCGATGATCCTGATTAAGCAAGTTAGTCAAGATTAGAAAATTTGGGCCGTGACAAATATTCCCAACAAAATGGAAATTTCGTCCTCGAAATTAGATTTAACTCGAGGGACCTTACTAAAGCTTAAACTGCAGGGATGTACTATTTTCTCATCCCTCTAACCTCACTCACGTGGACCCGTTCCAACGTGAATAGGTGATACTAACTTTCTAACTAGTGGGCACACAGCTAACCTAACTGGTATATGGTCGTTCCGTAAATTACAGACTCACACAGAATCCTTTCGGGGTAGATATCGGATTCATACAGAATATGCACACAGCTCGATATCTTGCTTGAATTTACGGATCCATTTAGAGTGATAAGATAGATACGGGATTTACATGGAATTCGTGCACACAGCTCGATATCATTTTCCCTCAAACTGTAGACTCACCTAAAGTCAAAACATGTGACTCCGCTCAAGCTCACACAAAAACCCAGACTCACATAGAATCTATGCACACAGTTTACTCTGACTCACATAGAGTCTAGACTCATATAGAGACCTGGCATACAACTCCTTTTCCCCTAGATCCATACAAAGTCCTAGCACACAGCCTCGTCCACCACTCCGAAATATTGATTCACACAGAGTCACTGCACACAGCTAGATATCCTTTCAAAGGTTAAGACTTACACAGAGTTAGGGCTCACACAGAGTCAGGAGTATCACACATAGTTTGCTCCTCCCCTTCGAAAGATGACTCATACAGAGTCGTCGCACATAACTAAATATCTATCATACCTCGAAGGGTGTATTCACACAAAATTCTTCACCACTACTCACATTGAGCACATTCTACTAACTGACTCATATAGAGTCTCCCTAAGTCTGACTCACCTAGTGCCACTGCTAATTCCTAACTCACCTAGAGTCACCATTTACAACTGACTCACCTAGAGTCTATTCTAACTCAGACTCACCTAGAGTTCACTCAGGTCGAATATAAACTACAGACCGAACACAATAAAATCACGCCAAGACGTAAAATAACTCTTACTCGCCATAGGTTGTCGCGTCTGCTCGGGATCCGGAGCTGCAACAACGTGGGCCTTCTCTCGCAAAGGCGGGTGTGCGTTACTAAGTGGCATGCTCATCAATTGAGGACAATACGCTGTGATATGCCCTGGTTGCCTGCAATGGTAACATAACCTCTGTCCCTCGCCACGTGGCCTACTCGTCAGCTGTGGACAGTATGCAGCAATGTGTCGCGACGTCTGCAACGATAACATAGTCTATGCTCGTGTGACTCACTATCTCCACTCTGAAAACCTCGCGACTGTTGTTGTGATACTAGTGGTGCCAGAAGATCAAGTCTCTCTGGTGCTGGTAATGCTGGCCTAATCGATGGTGGTGGTAAGGAACGTACTCCCCCTGAGCTCTGTGCTGACGCGACATAAGACACTTGAGGTACAACCGATGTGAAACGTGAAGTCACCCCCAATCCCTGGGAGCCTCTATCCCCTGTTTTGGGTGCCTTGCCACTCCGCCGCCTCCTCTCATACTCTACTATCTGCTCAGACGACCAAGTCTGACCTGGAACTGCCCTATCAACTACTCTACTCAGATGGTAAGTCTTATGGGCAAGGGCGCGCTCGTAAATATCACCAAGGATCTGGGCTCTCGTGCCGACTACGTGCTCCCCAATATCAGCTCTTAAGCCAACCCCAAAGTAGTGCACATCCTCTAGCTCCTCTCTAACCAAGTCCCTAGCAAAATGTCGCAGGTAGCCGTATCTGTCTCGATACTACATGACTGTCTCATCTGACCCCTGTCTCAAACTCATGAAGTCTCGCCTCAGTCTCATCCTAACTGCTGGCGGGAAGTACCGCTGGTAAAACTTATCCTTGAATGTCTTCCATGATGTAAAGTCCCCATCCGTCGCTATTGTTGTACGCCGCCAAACATCGGCGTCCCTCGCAGTGTATAAGATGATAACTCAGGGCGTAGTCTATCCTCAATGCCCAATATCCTATGAAGCTTCTCCTGAGATAACACCCACTTCTCGATCATCTGAAAGTCTCGAGTCCCGTCAAAGTACTCTGGCTGAAGATTGATGAAGTCCTTAATCAGCTTGATCCCCACTGCTGAGTCTGATGATGTGGAGGTGCGAGTGGTCGTCGCCACTACTATATCTGTCGTCGAAACGTGGTGGCTGGGAGAGCCTGTGCCATAGGAGTCGCAGTCGTAGTCTGAATAGTAGGCGTCTCGACTACGGGTGTGGCCACCGGAATGGTGGCTGGTACGGCAAACGGAGTGGCGGCCGTCGTAGTCGCTGGAATGGCACCCTGTGGTATAGTAGGCTCTGTCGTCGAAGGCGTAACAACTGTACGTGTACTGGCGACTGCCTGTGTGAGTGCCATGATCTGCGCAATGACGTATGCCATGAAGTCCACCAACTACTGCCCCTGAGCAGCCACCCGGTCAAACAGCCTCTTCTGGTCGTCATCAGATATGGTAGGAGGCTGACTGCCGCTACCATCTGAATCACGTGCATCCGTCATCGTCGTCTACATGTTGATAACGACTCCGCATTATCCACTACAAAGTGTATCGCATATATATATATACATAATGAAATTAACACATATACTTGAAAATCCCCAGCTCACCTTCACTCGATTCCCAACAAAATAGTTTCTAGGCGATGTTCATCTGGTTTCCACTTCAAAGGTTTGTGTTTTATGAGAGTTCGTGTTTTTCCTTATTTGTCCCTAAGGTTGTGAAGTCTAAGCTCTGATACCAACTGTAACGGCCCCTATTTTCATCTAGGGCACCGCCCGGCCTAATCCCATAATTAAGCCCTAATTTCAACACGTAGGACCTAATTACGTATTAGTCAGCCTATACTACCTATTATCTTGTGAATTGGGTTCAGGGATAAGATATTCCCTATTATTTTATAGAATTATCAAATTAGCGGAAGTCTTTAACGTATTAGCAAAAGCATTTTATATAAATCCTAAATGTGGAAACCAGGAAATAACAATCACAATATCAATATAAAATAAACGATGATCATATAGATAAAGTGAAAGTTCAAAAGTCGGGTGAACTAACTCTCGTCCCAACAAAACAACCCAAGCAAAAGACGTATATAAACATAATACCAAAAATATATGACCTACATGTACAGCAGCTATGCACTACGAGCTCAGAGGTAGTCGCCGATCTTCTCCTTGCCCGGTCTAGTGCTGTTTGACGGACCTACACCCACCGTCATAAACTAGACGGTGAGTATAATGATATTTAAGTGATAACCGGGGAATTCTATACTTCATTTCTAAATTAAAGACAGATATTTAAATGCATAATATAGCAGAAAAAGGTGCTAAGAAAGTAGTGCATATAAATAAAACAGTTAACCAAGTTAGATAGACTGACACAGGCTAAGTCGAGATGATCTATGTCCGGTCGGCGGTGAGGAATATCAACCAGCCTTTTCCACTATCGTATGGAGTTACTCTCAACATACTTTGTAAATTTTTGAATATATATATATATATAGAACTTGCCGACAACCCCGTAGTTCAAGCTACGTGATGCCACCCAAGTAATAGTGGTGAGTGCCGGAAACCCTGAGGTCCAGTGGCCCCGTGAATCCACCCATCTCTCGTGCAATGGACACTAGATAATCTCCAACTTTTGTTTCAAGGATTTTCCTTTCTAAGGTTCTACGATATCAACAATAAGTTTGGCTACAAAGCTTCAAAGGAAATAGAATATAAATCAATTACCACAGTAACCCTAATGCATGCATTTCTAACATCAATTATAACATTATTCATAACCAAATCTGGCACATTAGGAAATGAGTCAATGAAATCATCACAAGGCATCATGCTATTTCAACATTCAACTTGAATAGAGCAAGGAAAGCATGATGGTAGATTACCAATAACAAGTCATCAAATTGAGTGAAAGAGAATTTAATATGAATGAAATAAAGTAGGGAGTTCCCATAGTTTCACTTACAAGTCACAGGATAGCTCTAACTATCCGGCCTCGCGAAACTCCGACTAGCGTTCCCGAACTCCCGTGACACCCCTATGTCCCTGAAAGGTCATTTCATATCATTTATTTATTTATTTATTAACATTTTGTTACATAGATATATTTTATGTATATATACATATATGTGTATATGTATATATATACATATATGTGTATTTGTATATATATATATGTATTTATCATTATTATTTATTCTATTATTTTATTTTATTTTTTTTGTATATATACATGTGTATGTGTATATATAAATATACATACATGTATATATTATGTATACATATACATATATACATGTATGTATATATATTACATATATATATAGTATTTATTACTATTATTTTTATTTTTATTTATTTATTTATTTTAATTATTTTTAGGGCTGGACCGGGGTCTGACCCGATCTGACCTGGTCCCCCCTTCTTCTTCAGCAGAGACGCTGCTGTTGCAGCGTCTCTGCTTCTCTTCCTTTTTTTTTGTTTTCTTTCTTTCTTTCTTTCTTTACTTCAATCCAACACAACAACAATTCCAACACCAACATCAACATCATAGCATCCACCATGCATCATTAACACATTGATTTCAAAAAATCAACTTCACTCATTCTCACCAACATCACCATTAAGGTCTACCATAACAATCACAACAACAACAACAAAAGAGTTACCTCCCCAATGCCGCGATCTCCTCTCGATGACCTCTCCTCTCTCGGATCTTCTCTTCTTCTTCTTCTCCTTCTTCTTCTCCTTCTTCTTCCTTTTTATTTGTGCGGTGGTGACGTTGGGTTTTATTTGGTGTTTTGGGGTTAAATGACTATTTTACCCCTCCAACCCTATTCTTTTCCATATAAGCCAATGCCCTTTTTTGTCATTTCTCAAATCTTTTTTTTATTTATAAAGTGTATATATATTTATATATATTTTATATATATATATATGTATGTCTAATTCAATTTAATTAATTTAGGGCTATAGTTATGATCTAATGTACATTAATTTGATTACATTATATTTTACTAAGTTTAGACTTACCGCAAGTCTCATTATTCGATACCCCAGCTTGCACGCAACTCGAGGTGTGTCCCCGACTACGTTTCGGCGTCGATAGCTGCACGTACTAGCTTAGTCAGCCTACACACATACAAAACACTAGGAATACGTCAATACAATTATAAAATTTACCTCAGCCATATGCCTCGGTAGGTGTGCGCATCTCATGCGGGCCTCACGTCACGAGTCGGTGATCCTGATTAAGCAAGTTAGTCAAGATGAGAAAATTTGGGCCGTGACATAACTTCACGTAGGAACGTGGGAAATAGGACGATAATGAAGTTTCAACAATTTTGTAACAAATAATCAATCTAAGAGTTTTAAAATTCAACATGCCGAGCATAATCATATTTTATCTACAAACGCTTATTTCGAAAAGTAATCGTTGTTTTAAGCCTTAACTTCACTTAGGAAACGTGGAAAATTAGATGATAATGAAGTTTTATCCATTTTGTTTCAAATAATCATCCTAAGAGTTTTGAAATTCAATAAGCCGAGTATAATCATTATTATGTCACAAAGCTTATAGAGAGTAGAAATCGTTGTTTCGAGCCATAACTTCATGTAGGGAATGTGAAAAATTGGACGATAATGAAGTTTTAACATTTTTTTATCAAATAATCATTCTAAGAGTTTTAAAATTCAACAAGCCGAGCATAATCCTATTTTATCTACAAACGCTTATTTTGAATAGAAATCGTTATTTTAAACCTTAACTTCACATTTGGAACGTGGGAAATCTAACTATAATGAAGTTTTACATATTTTGATACAAATAATCAAACTACGATTTTTAAAGTAAACAAGCTGAGTATAGTCATAGTGTTGCTTAAAAGCTTATTGAGACTAGAAATCGTTGCTTTGTGCCTTAACCTCACGTAGGGAACGTGAGAAATAGGACGATAATGAAGTTTCAACAATTTTGTATCAAATAATCATTCTAAGAGGTTCAAAATTCAACAAGCCGAGCATAGTCATATTTTATCTATAAATACTTATTTTGAATAGAAATCGTTGTTTTAAGCCTTAACTTCACATTGGAACATGGGAAATTGAAATATAATGAAGTTTTACCCATTTTGTTCCAAATAATCATACTATGAGTTTTGAAAATAAACAAGTCGAGTATAATCATTATTCGGTCACAAAGCTTATTGTGACTAGAAATCGTTGTTTTGAGCCTTTATATCACGTAGGGAGCGTGGGAAATACGACGATAATGAAGTTTCATTCATTTTGTATCAAATAATCATTCTAAGAGTTTTAAAATTCAACAAGCCTAGGATAATCATATTTTATCTGCAAACGCTTAGATTGAATAGAAATTGTTGTTTTATGCCTTAACTTCACTTAAGGAATGTAGGAAATCGGACGATAATAAAGTTTTACCCATTTTGTTTCAAATAATAATCATAAGAGTTTTGAAATTCAACAAGCCGAGTATAATCATTATTATTTCACAAAGCTTATTCTGAGTGGAAATCGTTGTTTTGAGCCTTAACTTCACGTAGGGAACGTAGGAAATAGGACGATGATGAAGTTTTAACGATTTTGTATCTAATAATCATTTTAAGAGTTTTAAAATTCAACAAGCCTTGCATAATCATATTTTATCTAAAATGTTTATTTTAAATATAAATCGTTATTTTAAACTTAACTTCATCTAAGGAATGTGGAAAATCAGACGATAATGAAGTTTTACCTATTTTGTTTAAAATAATCATCATAAGAGTTTTGAAAGTAAACAAGCCAAGTATAATCATTGTGATGTCAGAATGCTTATTGTGAATATAAATCGTTATTTTGAGCCTTAACTTCACGTAGGGAACGTGTAAAATATGACGATAATGAAGTTTCAACAATTTTTTATCAAATAATCATTCTAAGGGGTTCAAAATTTAACAAGCCGAGCATAATCATATTTTATCTACAAACGCTTCTTTTGAATAGAAATCATTGTTTTATGCCTTAACTTTACTTACAGAATGTGAGAAATCAGACGATAATGAAGTTTTACCTATTTTGTTACAAATAATCATCCTAAGAGTTTTAAAATTCAACAAGCCAAGCATAATCATATTTTATCTACAAACGATTATTTTAAATAGAAATCGTATTTTTAAGCCTTAACTTCTTTTTGGTAACGTGGGAAATCGGATGATAATGAAGTTTTACACATTTTGTTACAACTAATCATCCTCAGAGTTTTGAAACTAAACAAGTCGAGTATAATTATTAAGTGGTCACAAAGCTTATTGTGACTAGAAATCATTGTTTTAAGCCTTAACTTCACGTAGGGAACGTGGAAAATTGGACGATAATGAAGTTTTAACGTTCTGTGTCAAATAATTATTCTAAGAGTTTTAAAATTTAACAAGCCGAGTATTTTATCTACAAACGCTTATTTTGAATAGAAATCTTTGTTTTAAGCCTTAACTTCACATTGGGAACGTGGAAAATCGAACTATAATGAAGTTTTACCCATTTTGATATAAATAATCAAACTAAGAGTTTTGAAAGTAAACAAGCGAGTGTAATCATTGTGCTATCACAAAACTTATTGTGACTAGAAATCATTGTTTTAAGCCTTAACTTCTCGTAGGGAACGTGCGATGTAGGACGATAACAAAATTTTAATGATTTTGTATCAAATAATCATTCTAAGAGTTTTAAAATTCAACAAGCCGAGTATAATCATATTTTATCTACAAATGCTTATTATGAATAGAAATTGTTATTTTAATCCTTAACTTCACTTTGGGAACATGGGAAATCGAACGATAATGAACTTTTACGCATTTTGTTACAACTTATCATTCACTACAAAAAAATCGCAAATCAGAAACGGAATTTTCCGTTTCTGATTTGTGAAAATTCCGTCTCTGAATGAAATCAGAAACGGAACAGAGACGGACTCGTTCCGTCTCTGAAAACGTCGTCGCTGATACGATCAGAAACGGAATATGGATTCCGTTTCGATTAGAGACGAATAGAGACGGAAATTATCCGTTTCGATTAGAGACGGATTTAGAGACGGAACTTAGAAACGAACAGAGACGAACGAGAAATGGATTTTATTTCGAAATGGTACATTTGTACTTGCATTTCGTCTCGATTCCGTTGCGATTAGCAACGGAATCGAGACGGAATTAATAAATTTATGAATTCTATCTCGATTCCGTGTCTAATCGAAGCAACGAATCGAGACGGAATCGAGACGGAATACAAAGTGTCCGTCTCGATTCCGTCTCTAATTAAAAACGGAATCGAGACGGATCATTCGTTTCGATTCCGTTTCGATTCCGTTGTTAATTAGAGACGGAATCGAGACGGAATTAATATTTCCGTCTCTCGATCCGTTTGTGATTGATAGAAATATTTACGGAAAATTAGAGACGGAATAGCAACGAAAATTTGAATTCGTTGCTAATCCGTCTCTAATTTTCTGTTTTGTTTAAATATGGCACGTATACATAAGCCAATCGATTCTCCAACCTAAAAAATCAAAATACAACCCGATATGACATACTCCATCGCCGCACCCCTCCAACAACTCCTTGAGGGTGCTAACATCCCCCAAAGAAGCCAAATTGCGCATCCATACATCAAAAATATATATCAACAAAAATTCAAAGGAGAAAGAAAAAATGTGAAAGCGAAAATTAGCCCAAACATTTATATATCCACGGAAAGTTGTCATGTATTACAAAAGCTCCAAAATTTGGAAGTATACACAAAAACCAACCAATCCTATCGTTCAACAAGCAAAAAAAAAAAAAAAGAACACTCACAAAAGGTCCAAAATTTGGAAGTATAGACAAAAAGGACTTCATCTAATAAGTAAAACGCAGCTTTGAAGCATTTCGAATCTCCATCGAGGGCAACAACCGGTGAGTATGCACTGAATGAAGTAGGCAAAGGAGAGATTAATTAGTTTGAGGTCCCCTGCAGGTTAGCGCGCTAACTCCGTATTAGCGCGCTAATTAGCCCCTCGCAGATATTTTTGACTTTTGGAAATCAAGCTTTAAATTTGAATTTTTGATTTCTGGATTCCTAGAACGGCTATAAACGGTCATATTGGAATTCCTATCACTATAAAACCACCACAAACTTGGTTTTAACATAAGGAAGACGAAACACATTAAAAAATGCAAGATCTACAAAGAGAAGAATGGCATAAGTGCAAGAATGCTAAAAGGGAAAAACTAAAAGTTAAGCACAAACCTATCATGTAAGTATGATTCTAGAACTCATCCTCTCACCCCATCTAAACTGTTGTGTGCTCCAAAGGCGACAAGCCATGTGTTCCTACTAAAAAAAAAAAAATAAACCAGCTGGGATTCAAGAAAAGCAGTGAAGAAAAGAAAAAAACCATACACTGGTGAATAAGAATGATACCAAAAAAAAACATGATCATCAAGCAAATGCAGTCACGGACTGAAGTTGGTGTCAATGTTGCTATTTTCCTAGGCATAGGAGATGGCGAACAATGTTTCTATAAGATGGACCTATCATGTAAGTTGAGTTGTATAACATGTATAACATGTTTTATAAGGGTTGGTTAGGTCGTGGACGAGTTTATGGGTCGCTAACACAAAGGGATAAAATTATTACTCTGAGGTCCCTGCATAGTTAGCGCGCTAATTCCGATATTAGCGCGCTAATTAGCCAACTGCCGAGATATTTTTGACATTTGGAAATCAAGCTTTACATTTGAATTTTTGATTTTCGGGATTCCTAGAACGGCTATAAACGGTCATATTGGAATTCCTATCACCATAAAACCACCACAAACTTGGTTTTAACATAAGGAAGAAGAAACACATTTCAAAATTCAAGATCTACAAAGACAAGAAATTTGATTTTTTAGAAGGAGCAATAGGAGATCACTATAAAACCACCACAAACTTGGTTTCAACTATAATATACTACTGTTTGAAACAAACTAAACCACCAACAATATGTAAATCAAGTAACTTAAAAAGTCAACACGACAAACTATTGAAAGGAAGTGATTCGATCGCTAAAATAGAATAGCCAAGAGAAGATTCACCTCGATAAGCACCTAAGCCACCGGCCCCAAAGCCTCCATAACCCCCACCAAGCTCACCGCTCTCACTATACCCACCACGCCTACCTCCGAGACCTGGAGTCCTATAAGGACCAAAATCACCACCACCAAAAAAAGAATGAGTTTAACATGCAAATGAAACAAATCGTCTACAACATGCTCATCGTCAAAAGCAATGAACCCATTCCCTCGAGAACGAAAAGTCGACATTTCTTAAAATTGCATCATCGGACATCTAATCTTACATCGTTCACTTTGGTACATCATTGGACAATGTTAAGCATTTTGCAAATGATATGAATTCTTTAATCACCACTGCGCGAATTCAATTCGAACATACCGTCTCACGCCCAACATTGTCCCCGGTTGTACATCCGATCTCTGTTTATAGACGACATTCCTAGTCGAACGTAACCCTTGTCGAGCTAGGCCTATTTGTCCATTCAAGTAATGAAATAATAATGAGTAAGATGATAAGAAGCCTCCAAATGGAGAATATTGTAAATCTTTGGAAATGCGATGAGGTACACCATCTAAAGAGAAGAAATTGATAGCTTAGTGAAAGAACGAGGTTCGCACATTAAACTCATGGGTAGAGAATAAATTGACAAAGTTAGGAAGTCATTAATGAGTCATCACAATGTAAAGAGAAGGAATTGATTGAGTTATGTTGTTTATGTAAGAAGCTTGGGCATTATCAAAAGGATTGTTGTAAATGACTCATAATAAACATGTATAACATGTATTATAAGGGTTGGTTAGGTCCTGGACGAGTTTAAGGGTCGCTAATACAAAGGGATAAAATAATTTTTTTGAGTTCCCTGCGGTTAGCGCGCTAATAATGAATTAGCGCGCTAATTAGCCTTGCCATATATTTTTATTTGTTGGAAATCAAGCTTTACATTTGAATTTTTGATTACCTGGATTCCTAACACGGCTATAAACGGTCATATTGGAATTCCTATCATGATAACCAACAACACCTAACTAATCAATCATCCATAGCAAGTGCATGAATATGAAATTACTAACTATAACATCAAACGACAAAGTAATTACCTCAGTACATGATTCTAATGTATTATAATGACTCTCATGACATGCTTTACCGATAAAATAAACATGGAATAACAACCAAATACGGATGACATGCTTTACCGATAAAATAAACATGGAATAACAACCAAATACGGAATCAATATAAATCTTGAATTGCTCAATTAAAAGGTTGAAATGAAATAGTACATATTAATAAACCTAAAAATAGAACAAGCATAACCTCAATAACTATGCATGTAAGAGAAGAGCGAGAACAAAAACTTCTAAACCAAACAAAAGACACAACATTAACTTAATAGATCAAGTGAAGAACACCAACTAATGCACAATCAACCAAGGAACAAATCAAATCACTCAAGAACAGTTAAAATAAAACCTCATAAAGTAATAACAATTATAAGAACTGAACTCTTAAAATATGTCACACGATAAAGAGTTTGTTCCTTCACACGAGTTCATAAACAATAAGGTAGTACTATAACACGGCCAATTGCCAAGACGAATATACAAAAATAAAATGGATTCCATGACCATAATAACTAAGACCTTTCAAGAAAATAAATTTTTCATTTAAATCCATTTATTAGACTAGTATAGCGAGCCGCTAAGAAAACCTAGTATACACAATGGTCACCACATTATGTTCATTTCCTATATTTGAACATCAAGGCATATATATGATTTGCCTTCCCTAGCGAGATATAGCTTCAGTTCAAGTGAAAATCTATAACATATTTCATTCATGAGCATAATATTTGCAATGCTAACAAGTATTACGACTTTAATATTCCTGGATGCCGCATATAATGTACGTAGGAACACAGGACACCCCAAATATTTATTGATAGATGGAAATTTATGAAGTCTCCATGCTTAATTTAAATTGGAAAATCTCTCTAGATAAAATAGCTTCTTGCCTTCAACTCCGATGTTTACTAGAAGATCGAACTATCAAATGAACCATAGCGGAAACTTAAATAATTCTCATGTCACCCGACGGAATATTCCATTAATTTTTTAAATTAGATAAACAAGGGGACTAGAACGCCAACCGACGAGACGCAAATTTTTAGCGAAAACGGCCAAGCGATTCGTACTTCCTCAAAACCGTCACAAGGTGAATGATCTCTATGAAATTTGAAGAGCTCTTGATCATGAGTGTTGCTCGCATTATAAAGAACAATAAAAAACAAATAAGAAATGAAGATTGTAGTAAGACTCCAAAACTACAAATTCCTTGCTAACCGGATCCGAATCGAGACCGAGAGAGAGCGAGAGATATATCGGCGATGAAGGAGACCGGCGCGACGAGACGGAGAGACCAGAGAGACGGCGAGACCAGGTAGCACGACCAGACGGAGAAACGGAGACCACCGCGACTGACGGCTAGAGCAAAGCACCGAGAGACCAGCTCGCACGACCGGACGGAGAGACGAGACGATCGAACGGGATGGACGTGTGGGGACGAGACGATCGGCCGGCGCGACGAGACGGAGAGACGGATTTAGGTTTTGGGGTTTTTTCGTGGGAATGATTTGGGGATTTCGTGTTTTGTTGCGGGGGGTTGGGGGTGGGGTGCGGGAAGGAGAAGAGGCTGCCAGGATCAGAGAAAATACAAATCTCGAGGAATGATGAACGGCCATAAGAAATGAAGAATTTGGCGGGAATGGTGGCGCCAAATTTCAGAGACGGAATTTAATTCCGTCTCTAATTCCGTCTCTAATTCCGTCTCTGATCCGATTTCAAATCCGTCTCTGAAAATTTCCCTGTCAGTGCCGTCGCTAACTGTTACAATTAGAAACGGAATAAGTTCCGTTTCTAATTCCGTTTCTGATTTAGAAACGGAAATAAATTCCGTTTCTAATTCCGTTGCTGATTTGCTGTTTTTTTGTAGTGATTCTCAGAGTTTTGAAAGTAAACAAGCCAAGTATAATCATTATGATGGCACAAAGCTTATTGTGTCTAGAAATCATTGTTTTAAGCCTTAACTTCACGTAGGAACGTGGGAAATAGGACGATAATGAGGTTTTAACAATTTTGTAACAAATAATCAATCTAAGAGTTTTAAAATTCAACATGCCGAGCATAATCATTTTTTATCTACAAACGCTTATTTCGAAAAGTAATCGTTGTTTTAAGCCATAACTTCACTAAGGGAAGGTGGGAAATTAGATGATAATGAAGTTTTTTCCATTTTGTTTCAAATAATCATCCTAAGAGTTTTGAAATTCAATAAGCCGAGTATAATCATTATTATATCACAAAGCTTATAGAGAGTAGAAATCGTTGTTTCGAGCCGTAACTTCACGTAGGGAACGTGGGAAATTGGACGATAATGAAGTTTTAAAGTTTTGTATCAAATAATCAATCAAAGAGTTTTAAAATTTAACAAGCCGACCATAATCATATTTTATCTACAAACGCTTATTTTGAATAGAAATCGTTATTTTAAGCCTTTACTTCACATTTGGAACGTGGGAAATCGAACTATAATGAAGTTTTACATATTTTGATACAAATAATCAATCTAAGAGTTTTGAAAGTAAACAAGCTGAGTATAGTCAAAGTGCTGTCACAAATCTTATTGTGACTAGAAATCGTTGCTTTGTGCCTTAACCCCACGTAGGGAACGTGGGAAATAGGACGATAATGAAGTTTCAACAATTTTTTTATCAAATAATCATTCTAAGAGGTTCAAAATTCAACAAGCCGAGCATAGTCATATTTTATCTACAAACGCTTATTTTGAATAGAAATCATTGTTTTAAGCCTTAACTTCACATTGGAACGTGGGAAATTTAAATATAATGAAGTTTTACCCATTTTGTTACAAATAATCATACTAAGAGTTTTGAAAATAAACAAGTAAAGTATAATAATTATTCGGTAACAAAGCTTATTGTGACTAGAAATCGTTGTTTTGAGCCTTAACTTCACGTAGGGAATGTGGGAAATACGAAGATAATGAAGTTTCATTGATTTTGTATGAAATAATCATTCTAAGAGTTTTAAAATAAAACAAGCCTAGGATAATCATATTTTATTTGCAAATACTTAGATTGAATTGAAATCGTTGTTTTATGCCATAACTTCATTTAGGGAATGTGGGAAATTGGACGATAATGAAGTTTTACCCATTTTGTTTCAAATAATAATCATAAGAGTTTTTAAATTCAACAAGCCGAGTATAATCATTATTATTTTACAAAGCTTATTCTGAGTAGAAATCGTTGTTATGAGCCTTAACTTGACGTAGGTAACGTAGGAAATAGGACGATGATGAAGTTTTAACAATTTGTATTTAATAATTATTTTAAGAGTTTTAAAATTCAACAAGCCGAGCGTAATCATATTTTATCTAAAATGTTTATTTTAAAAATAAATCGTTTTTTAAGACTTAACTTCATCTAGGGAATATGGAAAATCAGATGATAATAAAGTTTTACCTATTTTGTTACAAATAATCATCATAAGAGTTTTGAAAGTAAACAAGCCGAGTATAATCATTGTGATGTCACAAAGCTTATTGTGAATATAAACTGTTGTTTTATGCCTTAACTTCCATAAGGAACGTGGGAAATAGGATGACAATGAAGTTTCAACGATTTTATAGCAAATAATCAATCTAAGAGTTTTAAAATTAAACGTGCCGAACATAATCATATTTTGTCTACAAATGCTTATTTTGAATAGTAATCATTGTTTTCACCCTTAACTTCACATAGTGTACGTGGGAAAATGGACGATAATGAAGTTTTATCCATTTTGTTTCAAATAATCATCCTAAGAGTTTTAAAATTCAACAAGCGGAGTATAATCATTATTATGTCCCAAAGCTTATAGAGCATAGAAATCGTTGTTTCGAACTGTAACTTACGTAGGGAATGTGGGAAATTGGACGATAATGAAGTTTTAACATTTTGTATTAAATAATCATTCTAAGCGTTTTAAAATTCAACAAGACGAGCATAATCATATTTTATCTAGAAACGCTTATTTTTAATAGAAATCGTTGTTTTAAGCCTTAACTTCACATTGGGAACGTGGAAAATCGAACTATAATGAAGCTTTACCTATTTTGATACAAATAATCAAACTAAGAGTTTATAAAGTAAACAAGCCGAGTATTATCATTGTGCTATCACAAAACTTATTGTGACTAGAAATCATTGTTTATAGCCTTAACTTCACGTAAGGAACGTGCGAAATAGGAGAATAATGAAGTTTCAACGATTTTGTATCAAATAATCATTCTAAGAGTTTTAAAATTCAACAAGCCGAGTATAATCAACTTTTATCAACAAATGCTTATTTTGAATAGAAATCATTGTTTTAAGCCTTAACTTTACTTAGGGAACTTAGAAAATCGGACGCTAATAAAATTTTACCCATTTTATTTCAAATACTCATCCTAAGAGTTTTATAATTCAACAAGCCGAGTTTAATCATTGTTCTGTCAAAAAGCTTATTCTGAGTGGAAATCGTTGTTTTGAGCCTTAACATCACGTAAGGAACGTGGGAAATAGGATGATAATGAAGTTTCAACGATTTTGTATCAAATAATCATTCTAAGAGTTTTAAAATTCAACAAGCCGAGCATAATCATATTTTTTCTACAAATGCTTATGTTGAAGAGAAATTATTTTTTTAAGCCTTAACTTCACTTAGGGAACGTGAGAAATCGGACGATAATAAAATTTTACCAATTTTGTTTCAAATAATCATCCTAAGAGTTTTAAAATTCAACAAGCTGAGTATAATCATTGTTCTGTCACAAAGCCTATTCTGAGTGGAAATCGTTGTTTTGAGCCTTAACTTCACGAAAGGAACATGGGAAATAGTACGATAATGAAGTTTCAACGATTTGTATCAAATAATTGTTCTAAGAGGTTTAAAAGTCAACAAGTCGAGTATAATCATATTTTATCTACAAATGCCTATTTTAAATAGTAGTCATTATTTTAAGCCTTAACATCACTTTCGGAACGTGGGAAATCGAGCGATAATGAACTTTTACATATTTTGTTACAACTTATCATCCTCAGAGTTTTGAAAGTAAACAAGCCGAGTATAATCATTATGTTGTCACAAAGCTTATTATGACTAGAAATCGTTGTTCTAAGCCTTAATTTCACGTAGGAACGTGGGAAATTGGACGATAATGAAGTTTCAACGATTTTGTAACAAATAATCAATATAAGAGATTTAAAATTCAACATGTCGAGCATAATCATATTTATCTACAACCACCTATTTTTAATAGAAATTATTGTTTTAAAGCCTTAACTTCACATTGGGAACGTGGGAGATCGAACTATAATGAAGTTTTACCCATTTTGATACAAATAATTAAAATAAGAGTTTTGAAAGTAAACAAGCCGAGTATAATCATTGGGCTATCACAAAACTTATTGTGACTAGAAATCGTTAATTTAAGCCTTAACTTCACGTAGGGAATGTGCAAAATAGGACAATAATGAAGTTTCAATGATTTTATGTTAAATAATCATTCTAAGAGTTTTAAAATTCAACAAGCCGAGTATAATCATCTTTTATCTACAAATGCTTATTTTGAAGAGAAATCATTGTTTTAAGCCTAAACTTTACTTAGGGAACGTGGAAAATCGGACGATGATAAAATTTTACCCATTTTGTTTCAAATAATCATCCTAAAAGTTTTAAAATTCAACAGGCCGAGTTTAATCATTGTTCTGTCAAAAAATTTATTCTGAGTAGAAATCGTTGTTTGATCCTTAACTTCACGTAAGGAACGTGGGAAATAGGACGATAATGAAGTTTCAATGATTTTGTATCAAATAATCATTCTAAGAGTTTTAAAATTCAACAAGCCGAGCATAATCATGATTTTATCTACATATGCTTATTTTGAAGAGAAATCATTGTTTTAAGCCTTAACTTCATTTAGGGAACATGGGAAATCGGACGATAATAAAATTTTACCCATTTTATTTCAAATAATCATCCTAAGAGTTTTAAAATTCAACAAGCTGAGTTTAATCATTGTTCTGTCACAAAGCTTATTCTGAGTGGAAATCGTTGTTTTGAGCCTTAACTTCACGTAAGAAACGGGGGAAATAGGACGATAATGAAATTTCAACGATTTTGTATCAAATAATCATTCTAAGAGTTTTAAAATTGAACAAGCCGAGCATAATCATATTTTGTCTACAAACGCTTGTTTTGAAAAGTAATCGTTGTTTTAAGCCTTAACTTCACAAAGGGAACATGGTAAATTAGATAATAATGAAGTTTTATCCATTTTGTTTCAAATAATCATCCTAAGAGTTTTGAAATTCAATAAGCTGAGTATAATCATTATTATGTCACAAAGGTTATAAAGAGTAGAAATCGTTGTGTCGAGCCGTAACTTCACGTAGGAAAAGCGGGAAATTAGACGATAACGAAGTTTTAACGTTTTGTATCAAATAATCATTCTAAGAGTTTTAAAATTCAACAAGCCGAGCATAATCATATTTTATCTACAAACGCGTATTTTTAATAGAAATCGTTATTTTAAGCCTTAACTTCACATTGGGAACGTGAGAAATTGAAATATAATGAAGTTTTACCCATTTTGTTACAAATAATCATACTAAGAGTTTTGAAAATAAACAAGTCGAGTATTATCATTATTCGGTCAAAAAGCTTATTGTGACTTGAAATCGTTGTTTTGAACTTTAACTTCACGTAGGGAACGTGGGAAATATGATGATAAGGAAGTTTCTTTGATTTCGTATCAAATAATCATTCTAAGAGTTTTAAAATTCAACAAGACTAGGATAGTCATATTTTATCTGCAAACACTTAGATTGAATAGAAATTGTTGTTTTATGCCTTAACTTCACTTAGGGAATGTGGGAAATCGGACGATAATGAAGTTTTACCTATTTTGTTTCAAATAATAATCATAAGAGTTTTGAAATTCAACAAGCTGAGTATAATCATTATTATTTCACAAAGCTTATTCTGAGTAGAAATCGTTGTTATAAGCCTTAACTTCACGTAGGGAACGTAGGAAATAGGACGATGATGAAGTTTTAACAATTTTGTATCTAATAATCATTTTAAGAGTTTTAAAATTTAACAAGCCGAGCATAATCATATTTTATCTACAAATGCTTATTTCGAAGATAAATCATTGTTTTGAGCCTTAACTTCACTTAAGGAATGTGGAAAATCGGACGATAATAAAATTTTACCCATTTTGTTTTAAATTATCATCCTAAGAGTTTTAAAATTCAACAAGCCGAGTATAATCATTGTTCTGTCACACAGCTTATTCTGAGTGGAAATCGTTGTTTTGAGCTCTAACTTCATGAAAGGAACGTGGGAAATAGGACGATAATGAAGTTTCAACGATTTGTATCAAATAATCATTCTAAGAGTTTTAAAAGTCAACAAGCTAAGTTTAATCATATTTTATCTACAAACACTTATTTTGAATAGTAATCGTTCTTTTAAGCCTTAGCTTCACTTTGGGAACGTGGGAAATCGAGCGAAAATGAACTTTTACACATTTTTTTATAACTTATCATCCTCAGAGTTTTGAAAGTAAACAAGCCGAGTATAATCATTATTATTTCACAAGCTTAATATGACTAGAAATCGTTGTTTTAAGTCTTAACATCACGTAGGAACGTGGGAAATAGGACGATAATGAAGTTTCAATGATTTTGTAACAAATAATCAATATAAGAGATTTAAATTTCACCATGCCAAGCAGAATCATATTTATCTACAAACGCTTATTTTGAATAGAAATCGTTATTTTAAAGCCTTAACTTCACATTGGGAATGTGAGAAATCGAACTATATTGAAGTTTTACCTATTTTAATACAAATAATTAAACTAAGATTTTTGAAAGTAAACAAGCTGAGTATAGTCATAGTGCTATCACAAAGCTTATTGTGACTAGAAATCATTGCATTGTGCCTTAACCTCACGTAGGGAACGTGGGAAATAGGACGATAATGAAGTTTCAACAATTTTGTATCAAATAATCATTCTAAGAGGTTCAAAATGCAACAAGCTGAGCATACTCATATTTTATCTAGAAACTCTTATATTGATTAGAAATCGTTGTTTTAAGCCTTAACTTCACATTGGAACGTGGGAAAGTTAAATATAATAAAGATTTACCCATTTTATTACAAATAATCATACTAAGAGTTTTGAAAATAAACAAGTTGAGTATAATCATTATTCGGTCACAAAGCTTATTGTGACTAGAAATTGTTGTTTGAGCCTTAACTTCACGTAGGGAACGTGGGAAATACGACGATAATGAAGTTTCATTAATTTTGTATCAAATAATCATTTTAAGAGTTTTAAAATTCAACAAGCCTTGGAAAATCATATTATATCTGCAAACGCTTAGATTGAATAGAAATCGTTGTTTTATGCCTTAACTTCACTTAGGGAATGTGGGAAATCAGACGATAATGAAGTTTTACCCATTTTGTTTCAAATAATAATCATAAGAGTTTTGAAATTCAACAAGCCCAGTATAGTCATTATTATTTCACAAAGCTTATTCTGAGTAGAAATCGTTTTATGAGCCTTAACTTCACGTAGGGAACGTAGAAAATAGGATGATGATGAAGTTTTAACGATTTTGTATCTAATAATCTATTTAAGAGTTTTAAAATTCAACAAGCCGAGCATAATCATATTTTATCAAAAATGTTGATTTTAAATATAAATCGTTATTTTAAGACTTAATTTCATCTAGGGAATGTGGAAAATCAGACGATTGTGAAGTTTTACCTATTTTGTTACAAATAATCATCACAAGAGTTTTGAAAGTAAACAAGCCGAGTATAATCATTGTGATGTCACAAAGCTAATTGTGAATATAAATCAATGTTTTGAGCCTTAACTTCACGTAGGAAATGTGGGAAATAGTACAAAAGTTTCAACAATTTTTTATCAAATAATCATTCTAAAAGGTTCAAAATTCAACAAGCCGAGAATAATCATATTTTATCTACAAATGCTTCTTTTGAATAGAAATCGTTGTTTTATGCCTTAACTTCACTTACGGAATGTGGGAAATCAGACGATAATGAAGTTTTACCTATTTTGTTACAAATAATTATCCTAAGAGTTTTAAAATTCAACAAGCCGAGCATAATCATATTTTATCTACAAACGCTTATTTTGAATAGAAATCGTTGTTTTAAGCCTTAACTTCACTTTGGTAACGTGGGAAATCGGACGATAATGAAGTTTTACACATTTTGTTACAACTAATCATCCTCAGAGTTTTGAAAGTAAACAAGCCGAGTATAATCATTATGCTTTCACAAAGCTTATTGTAACTAGAAATCATTGTTTTAAGCCTTAACTTCACGTAGTGAACGTGGGAAATTGGACGATAATGAAGTTTTAACGTTCTGTATCAAATAATTATTCTAAGAGTTTTCAAATTCAACAAGCCGAGTATTTTATCTACAAACGCTTATTTTGAATAGAAATCATTGTTTTAAGCTTTAACTTCACATTGGGAACGTGAGAAATCAAACTATAATGAAGTTTTACCCATTTTGATACAAATAATCAAATTAGGAGTTTTGAAAGTAAACAAGCCGAGTATAATCATTGTGCTGTCACAAAATTTTTTTTTTGACTCGAAATCGTTGTTTTAAGCCTTAACTTCTCGTAGGGAACGTGGGAAATAGGACGATAACAAAATTTCAATGGTTTTGTATCAAAAAATTATTCTAAGAGTTTTTAAATTCAACAAGCTGAGTATAATCATATTTTATCTACAAACGCTTATTATGAATAGAAATCGTTATTTTAAGCCTTAACTTCACTTTGGGAACGTGGGAAATCGAACGATAATGAACTATTACACATTTTTTTACAACTTGTCATTCTCAGAGTTTTGAAAGTAAACAAGCCGAGTATAATCATTATGATGGCCCAAAGCTTATTATGACTAGAAATCATCTTAACTTCATGTAGGAACGTGGGAAATAGGACGATAATGAAGTTTCAACGATTTTGTAATAAATAATCTAAGATTTTTAAAATTCAACATGCCAAGCATAATCGTATTTTATCTACAAACGCTTATTTCAAAAAGTTATCGTTGTTTTAAGCCTTAACATCACTAAGGGAACGTGGGAAATTGGATGATAATGAAGTTTTATCCATTTTGTTTCAAATAATCATCCTAAGAGTTTTTAAATTCAAAAAGCCGAGTATAATCATTATTATGTCACAAAGCTGATAGAGAGTAGAAATCATTGTTTCGAGCCGTAACTTCACGTAGGGAACGTGGGAAATTGGACGATAATGAAGTTTTAACGTTTTGTATCAAATAATCATTTTAAGAGTTTTAAAATTCAACAAGCCGTGCATAATCATATTTTATCTACCAACGCTTATTTTGAATAGAAATCGTTGTTTTAAGCCTTAACTCCACATTGGAACGTGGGAAATTGAAATATAATGAAGCTTTAACCATTTTGTTACAAATAATCATACTAAGAGTTTTGAAAATAAACAAGTCGAGTATAATCATTATTCGGTCAAAAAGCTTATTGTGACATGAAATCGTTGTTTTTGAGCCTTAACTTCACGTAGGGAACGTGGGAAATATGACGATAAGGAAGTTTCTTTGATTTCGTATCAAATAATCATTCTAAGAGTTTTAAAATTCAACAAGCCTAGGATAGTCATATTTTATCTGCAAACGCTTAGATTGAATAGAAATCGTTGTTATATGCCTTAACTTCACTTAGGGAATGTGGGAAATCGGACGATAATGAAGTTTTACCCATTTTGTTTCAAATAATAATCATAAGAGTTTTGAAATTCAACAAGCTAAGTATAATCATTATTATTTCACAAAGCTTATTCTTAGTAGAAATCGTTGTTATAAGCCTTAACTTCACGTAGGGAACGTAGGAAATAGGTCGATGATGAAGTTTTAACGATTTTATATCTAATAATCATCTTAAGAGTTTTAAAATTTAACAAGCCGAGCATAATCATATTTTGTCTAAAATCTTTGTTTTAAATATAAATCGATATTTTAAGACTTAACTTACATTAGGGAATGTGAAAAATCAGACGATAATGAAGTTTTACTTATTTTGTTACAAATAATCATCATAAGAGTTTTGAAAGTAAACAAGCCGAGTATAATCATTGTGATGTCACAAAGCTTATTGTGAATATAAATCGTTATTTTGAGCCTTAACTTCACGTAAGGAACGTGGGAAATAGGACGATAATGAAGTTTTAAAATTTTTTTATCAAATAATCATTCTAAGAGGTTCAAAATTTAACAAGCCGAGCATAATTATATTTTATCTACAAACGCTTCTTTTGAATAGAAATCGTTGTTTTATGCTTTAACGTCACTTATGGAATGTGGGAAATCAGACGATAATGAAGTTTTACCCATTTTGTTTCAAATAATCATCCTAAGAGTTTTAAAATTTGACAAGCCGAGCATAATCATATTTTATCTACAAATGTTTATTTTGAATAGAAATCGTTCTCTTAAGCCTTAACTTCACTTTGGTAACGTGGGAAATCGGACTATAATGAAGTTTAACATATTTTATTACAACTATTTATCCTCGAGAGTTTTGAAAGTAAACAAGCCGAGTATAATCATTATGCTGTCACAAAGCTAATTGTGACTAGAAATCATTGTTTTAAGCCTTAACTTCACGTAGGGAATGTGGGAAATTGGACGATAATGAAGTTTTAATATTCTGTATCAAATAATTATTCAAAGAGTTTTAAAATTCAACAAGCCGAGTAATTTATCTACAAACGCTTATTTTGAATAGAAATCGTTGTTTTAAGCATTAACTTCATATTGTGAACGTGGGAAATGAACTAGTTTTACCCATTTTGATATACATAATAAAACTAAGAGTTTTGAAAGTATACAAGCCAAGTATAATCATTGTGCTGTCACAAAACTTATTGCAACTAGAAATCATTGTTTTTAGCCTTAATTTCACTTACAGAATGTAGGAAATAGGACAATAATGAAGTTTAAACGATTTTGTATCAAATAATCATTATAAGAGTTTTATAATTCAACAACCCGAGCATAATCATATTTTATCTACAAACGCTTATTTTGAATAGAAATTATTATTTTAAGCCTTAACTTCACATTGGGAACGAGGGAAATCGAACTATAATTAAGTTTTACATATTTTGATACAAATAAACAAACTAAGAGTTTTGAAAGTAAACAAGCTGAGTATAGTCATGTGTTGTCACAAATCTTATTGTGACTAGAAATCGTTGCTTTGTGCCTTAACCCCACGTAAGGAACGTGGGAAATAGGACAATAATGAAGTTTCAAAAATTTTTATCAAACAATCATTCTAAGAGGTTCAAAATTCAACAAGCCGAGCATAGTCATATTTTATCTACAAACGCTTATTTTGAATAGAAATCGTTGTTTTAAGCCTTAACTTCACATTGGAACGTGGGAAATTGAAATATAATGAAGTTTTACCCATTTTGTTACAAATAATCATAAGTTTTGAAAATAAACAAGTCGAGTATAATCATTATTCGGTCACAAAGCTTATTGTGACTAGAAATCGTTATTTTGAGCCTTAACTTCACGTAGGGAACGTGGGAAATACGACGATAATGAAGTTTTATTGATTTTGAATCAAATAATCAATCTAAGAGTTTTAAAATTCAACATGCCGAGCATAATCATATTTTATCTACAAACGCTTATTTTGAAAAGTCATCGTTGTTTTAAGCCATAACTTCACTAAGGGAACGTGGGAAATTGGATGATAATGAAGTTTTATCTATTTTGTTTCAAATAATCATCCTAAGAGTTTTGAAATTCAATAAGCCGAGTATAATCATTATTATGTCAAAAAGCTTATAGAGAGTAGAAATCGTTGTTTCGAGCCGTAACTTCACGTAGGGAACGTGGAAAATTGGTCGATAATGAAGTTTGAACGTTTTGTATCAAATAATCATTTTAAGAGTTTTAAAATTTAACAAGCCGAGCATAATCATATTTTATCTACTAACGCTTATTTTGAATAGAAATCTTTATTTTAAGCCTTAACTTCACATTAGGAACGTGGGAAATAGAACTATAATAAAGTTTTACATATTTTGATACAAATAATAAAACTAAGAGTTTTGAATGTAAACAACCCGAGTATAATCATTGTGCTATCACAAAACTTATTGTGACTAGAAATCGTTGTTTTTAGCCTTAATTTCACGTAGGGAACGTAGAAAACAGGATGATAATGAAGTTTCAACGATTTTGTATCAAATAATCATTCAAAGAGTTTTAAAATTCAACAAGCCGAGCATAATCATCTTTTTATCTACAAATGCTTATTTCGAAGAGAAATTATTGTTTTAAACCTTAACTTCACTTAAGGAACGTGAAAAATCGGACAATAATAAAATTTTATCCATTTTGTTTCAAATAATCATCCTAAGAGTTTAAAATTCAACAAACCGAGTATAATCATTGTTCTGTCACAAAGCTTATTCTGAGTGGTAATTGTTGTTTTGAGCTCTAACTTCATGAAAGGAACGTGGGAAATAGGACGATAATGAAGTTTCAACGATTTGTATCAAATAATCATTCTAAGAGTTTTAAAAGTAAACAAGCCGAGTATAATCATATTTTGTCTACAAACATTTATTTTGAATAGTAATCATTATTTTAAGCCTTAACTTTACTTTGGTAACGTGGGAAATCGAGCGAAAATGAACTTTTACACATTTTGTTACAACTTATCATCCTCAGAGTTTTGAAAGTAAACAAGCCGAGTATAATCATTATGCTTTCACAAGCTTACTATAACTAGAAATCGTGGTTTTAAGACTTAACTTCACGTAGGAATGTGGGAAATAGGACGATAACAAAGTTTCAACGATTTTGTAACAAATAATCAATATAAGAGATTTAAAATTCAACATGCCAAGCATAATCAAATTCATCTACAAACGCATATTTTGAATAGAAATCGTTATTTTAAAGCCTTAACTTCACATTGGGAATGTGGGAAATCGAACTATATTGAAGCTTTACCCATTGTGATACAAATAATCAACCTAAGATTTTTGAAAGTAAACAAGCTGAGCATAGTCATAGTGCTATCACAAAGCTTATTGTGACTAAAAATCATTGTTTTGTGCCTTAACCTCACGTAGGGAACGTGGGAAATGGGACGATAATGAAGTTTCAACAATTTTGTATCAAATAATCATTCTAAGAGGTTCAAAATTCAACAAGCCGAGCATAGTCATATTTTATCTACAAACGCTTATTTTGAATACAAATCGTTGTTTTAAGCCTTAACTTCACATTGGAATGTGAGAAATTGAAATATAATGAAGTTTTACCCATTTTGTTACAAATAATCATACTAAGAGTTTTGAAAATAAACAAGTCAAGTATAATCATTATTCGGTCATAACGCTTATTGTGACTAGAAATCGTTGTTTTGAGCCTTAACTTCACGTAGGTAATGTGGGAATTACGACGATAATGAAGTTCCATTGATTTTGTATCAAATAATCATTCTAAGAGTTTTAAATTTCAACAAGCCTTGGATAATCATATTTTATCTGCAAACGCTTAGATTGAATAGAAATCGTTGTTTTATGCCTTAACTTCACTTAGGAATGTGGGAAATTAGACGATAATAAAGTTTTACCCATTTTGTTTCAAATAATAATCATAAAAGTTTTGAAATTCAACAAGCCAAGTATAATCATTATTATTTCATAAAGCTTATTCTGAGTAGATATTGTTGTTATGAGCCTTAACTTCACGTAGGGAACGTAGGAAATAGGACGATGACGAAGTTTTAATGATTTTGTATCTAATAATCATTTTAAGAGTTTTAAAATTCAACAAGCAAGCATAATCATATTTTATTTAAAATGTTTATTTTAAATATAAATCGTTATTTTAAGACTTAACTTCATCTAGAGAATGTGGAAAATCAGACGATAATGAAGTTTTACCTATTTTGTTTCAAATAATCATCATAAGAGTTTTGAAAGTAAACAAGTCGAGTATAATAATTGTGATGTCACAAAGCTTACTGTGAATATAAATCGTTGTTTTGAGCCTTAACTTCACGTAGGGAACTTGGGAAATAGGACGATAATGAAGGTTCAACAATTTTTTATCAAATAATTATTCTAAGAGGTTCAAAATTCAGCAAGCCGAGCATAATCATATTTTATCTACAAACGCTTCATTTGATTAAAAATCGTTGTTTTATACCTTAACTTCACTTACGGAATGTGAGAAATCAGGCGATAATGAAGTTTTACCCATTTTGTTACAAATAATCATCCTAAGAGTTTTAAACTTCAACAAGCCAAGCATAATCAAATTTAATCTACAAACGCTTATTTTCAATAGAAATCATTGTTTTAAGCCTTAACTTCACTTTGGTAATGTGAGAAATCGGACGATAATGAAGTTTTACAAATTTTGTTACAACTAATCATCTTCAAAGTTTTGAAAGTAAACAAGCCGATTATAATCATTATGTTGTCACAAAGCTTATTGTGACTAGAAATCATTGTTTTAAGCCTTAACTTCAAATAGGGAACGTGGGAAATTGAATGATAATAAAGTTTTAAAGTTTTGTATCAAATAATCATTCTAAGATTTTTAAAATTCTACAAGCCGAGCATAATCATATTTATCTACACTCGTTGTTTTAAGCCTTAACTACACATTGGGAACGTGGGAAATTGAACTATAATGAGGTTTTACCTATTTTGATACAAATAATCAAACTAAGAGTTTTGAAAGTAAACAAGCCGAGTATAGTCATTGTATTGTCACAAAACTTATTGTGATGAGAAATCGTTGTTTTAAGCCTTAACTTCACGTAGGAACGTAGGAAGTAGGACGATAATGAAGTTTCAACGATTTTGTAACAAATAATCAATCTAAGAGTTTTAAAATTCAACATGGCTAGAATAATCATATTTTATCTATAAACGCTTATTTCGAAAAGTAATTGTTGCTTTAAGCCTTAACTTCACTAAGGGAACGTGGGAAATTGGATGATAATTAAGTTTTATCCATTTTGTTTCAAATAATCATCCTAAGAGTTTTGAAATTCAATAAGCCGAGTATAATCATTATTATGTCACAAAGCTTATAGAGAGTAGAAATCATGGTTTCGAGCCGTAACTTCATGTAGGGAACATGGGAAATAGGACGATAATGAAGTTTCAACAATTTTGTATCAAATAAACATTCTAAGAGGTTCAAAATTCAATAAGCCGAACATAGTCATATTTTATCTAAAAACGCTTATTTTGAATAGAAATCATTGTTTTATGCCTTAACTTCATATTGGAACGTGCGAAATTGAAATATAATGAAGTTTTACCAATTTATTTAAAAATAATCATACTAAATGTTTTGAAAATAAACAAGTCAAGTATAATCATTATTCGGTTACAAAGCTTATTGTGACTAGAAATCGTTATTTTGAGCCTTAACTTCACGTAGGGAATGTGGAAAAACGACAATAATGAAGTTTCATTGATTTTGTATCAAATAATCAATCTAAGAGTTTTAAAATTCAACATGCCGAGCATAATCATATTTTATCTAAAAACGCTCATTTTGAAAAATAATCATTGTTTTAAGCCTTAACTTCACTAAGGGAACGTGAGAAATTGGATGATAATGAAGTTTTATCCATTTTATTTCAAATAATCATCCTAAGAGTTTTGAAATTCAATAAGCCGAATATAATCATTATTATGTCAAAAAGCTTATAGAGAGTAGAAATCGTTGTTTCGAGCCGTAACTTCACGTAGGGAACGTGGGAAATTGGACGATAATAAAGTTTTAACGTTTTGTATCAAATAATAATTTTAAGAGTTTTAAAATTCAACAAGCCGAGCATAATCATATTTTATCTACAAACACTTATTTTGAATAGAAATCGTTATTTTAAATCTTAACTTCATCTAGGGAATGTGAAAAATTGGACGATAATGAAGTTTTACCTATTTTGTTACAAATAATCATCATAAGAGTTTTGAAAGTAAACAAGTCAAGTATAATCATTATGATGTCACAAGGCTTATTGTGAATGTAAATCGTTGTTTTGAGCCTTAACTTCACGTAAGGAACGTGGGAAATAGGACGATAATGAAGTTTCAAAATTTTTTTATCAAATAATCATTCTAAGAGGTTCAAAATTCAACAAGCCGAGCATAATCATATTTTATCTACAAACGCTTCTTTTGAATAAAAATCGTTGTTTTATGCCTTAACTGCACTTACGGAATGTGGGAAATCAGACGATAATGAAGTTTTACCAATTTTGTTTCGAATAATCATCCTAAGAGTTTTAAAAGTCAACAAGCTAAGCATAATCATATTTTATCTACAAACGCTTATTTTGAATAGAAATTGTTGTTTTAAGCCTTAACATCACTTTTGTAATGTGGGAAATCAAACGATAATGAAGTTTAACATATTTTCTTACAACTAATCATCCTCAGTGTTTTGAAAGTAAATAAGTCGAGTATAATCATTATGCTGTCCCAAAGCTTATTGTGACTAGAAATCATTGTTTTAAGCCTTAACTTCACGTAGGGAATGTGGGAAATTGGACGATAATGAAGTTTTAACGTTCAGTATCAAATAATTATTCTAAGAGGTTCAAAAATCAACAAGCCGAGCATAATCATATTTTATCTACAAACGCTTATTTTGAATAGAAATCGTTGTTTTATGCCTTAACTTCACTTAGGGAATGTGGGAAATCGGACGATAATGAAGTTTTACCATTTTGTTTCAAGTAATAATCATAAGAGTTTTGAAATTCAACAAGCCGAGTATAATCATTATTATTTCACAAAGCTTATTCTGACTATAAATCGTTTTTATGAGCCTTAACTTCACGTAGGGAATATAGAAAATAGGACGATGATGAAGTTTTAACGATTTTGTATCTAATAATCACTTTATGAGTTTTAAAATTCAACAAGCCGAGCATAATCATATTTTATCTAAAATATTTATTTTAAATATAAATCGTTATTTTAAAACTTAACTTTATCTAGGGAATGTGGAAAATCAAACGATAATGAAGTTTTACCTATTTTGTTACAAATAATCATCATAAGAGTTTTGATAGTAAACAAGCCGAGTATAATCATTGTAATGTCACAAAGCTTATTGTGAATATAAATCGTTGTTTTGAGCCTTAACTTCACGTAGGGAACGTGGGAAATAGGACGATAATGAAGTTTTATATATTTTAATACAAATAATCAAACTAAGAGTTTTGAAAATAAACAAGCTGAGTATAGTCATAGTGCTGTCACAAATCTTATTGTGACTTGAAATAGTTGCTTTGTGCCTTAACCCCACGTAGGGAACATGGGAAATAGGACGATAATGAAGTTTCAACAATTTTGTATCAAATAATCATTCTAAGAGGTTCAAAATTCAACAGGCCGAGCATAGTCATATTTTATCTACAAACTTTTATTTTGAATAGAAATCGTTGTTTGAAGCCTTAACTTCACATTAGAACATGGGAAATTGAAATATAATAAAATTTACCTATTTTGTTACAAATAATCATACTAAGATTTTTGAAAATAAACAAGTCAAGTATAATCATTATTCGGTCAAAAAGCTTTTGTGACTAGAAATCGTTGTTTTGAACTTTAACTTCACGTAGGGAACGTGGGAAATATGACGATAATGAAGTTTCATTGATTTTGTATGAAATAATCATTCTAAGAGTTTTAAAATTCAACAAGCCTAGGATAATCATATTTTATCTGCAAACGATTAGATTGAATAGAAATCGTTGCTTTCTGCCTTAACTTCACTTAGGGAATGTGGAAAATTAGACGATAATAAGTTTTACCCATTTTGTTTCAAATAATAATCATAAGAGTTTTGAAATTCAACAAGCAGAGTATAATCATTATTATTTCAGAAAGCTTATTCTTAGTAGAAATCGTTGTTATGAGCCTTAACTTCACGTAGGAAACGTAGGAAATAGGACGATGATGAAGTTTTAACGATTTTGTATCTAATAATTATTTTAACAGTTTTAAAATTCAACAAGCTGAGTATAATCATTTTTTATCTAAAATGTTTATTTTAAATATAAATTGTTATTTTAAGACTTAATTTCATCTAGGGAATGTGAAAAATCATACGATAATGAAGTTTTACCTATTTTGTTACAAATAATCATCATAAGAGTTTTGAAAGTAAACAAGCCAAGTATAATCATTGTGATGTCACAAAGCTTATTGTGAATATAAATCGTTGTTTTGAGCCTTAATTTCACGTAAGGAACGTGGGAAATAAGACGATAATGAAGTTTCAAAATTTTTTATCAAACAATCATTCTAAGAGGTTCAAAATTCAACAAGCCGAGCATAGTCATATTTTATTTACAAACACTTATTTTGAATAGAAATCGTTGTTTTAAGCATTAACTTCACATTGGAACGTGGGAAATTGAAATATAATGAAGTTTTACCCATTTTGTTACAAATAATCATACTAAGAGTTTTGAAAATAAACAAGTCGAGTATAATCATTATTCGGTCACAAAGCTTATTGTGACTAGAAATCGTTGTTTTGAGCCTTAACTTCACGTAGGGAACGTGGGAAATACGACGATAATGAAGTTTCAATGATTTTGAATCAAATAAACAATCTAAGAGTTTTAAAATTCAACATGCCGAGCATAATCATATTTTATCTACAAACGCTTATTTTGAAAAGTCATCGTTGTTTTAAGCCATAACTTCACTAAGGGAACGTGGGAAATTGGATGATAATGAAGTTTTATCCATTTTGTTTCAAATAATCATCCTAAGAGTTTTGAAATTCAATAAGCCGAGTATAATCATTATTATGTCAAAAAGCTTATAGAGAGTAGAAATCGTTGTTTCGAGCTGTAACTTCACGTACGGAACGTGGGAAATTGGTCGATAATGAAGTTTTAACGTTTTGTATCAAATAATCATTTTAAGAGTTTTAAAATTCAACAAGCCAAGCATAATCATATTTTATCTACAAACGCTAATTTTGAATAGAAATCGTTATTTTAAGCCTTAACTTCACATTGGGAACGTGGGAAATCGAACTAGAAAGAAGTTTTACATATTTTGATATAAATAATCAAACTAAGAGTTTTGAAAGTAAACAAGCCAAGTATAATCATTGTGCTATCACAAAACTTATTGTGACTAGAAATCGTTGTTTCTAGCCTTAATTTCACGTAGGGAACGTAGGAAATAGGACGATAATGAAGTTTCAATGATTTTGTATTAAATAATCATTCTAAGAGTTTTAAAATTCAACAAGCCGAGCATAATCATCTTTTTATCTACAAATGCTTATTTCGAAGAGAAATCATTGTTTTAAGCCTTAACTTCACTTAAGGAACTTGGGAAATCGGACGATAATAAAATTTTACCCATTTTGTTTCAAATAATCATCCTAAGAGTTTTAAAATTCAACAAGCCGAGTATAATCATTGTTCTTTCACAAAGCTTATTCTGAGTGGAAATCGTTGTTTTGAGCCTTAATTTCCCGAAAGGAACGTGGGAAATAGGACGATAATGAAGTTTCAACAATTTGTAGCAAATAATCATTCTAAGAGTTTTAAAAGTACACAAGCCGAGTATAATCATATTTTATCCACAAACACTTATTTTGAATAGTAATCATTGTTTTAAGCCTTAACTTCACTTTGGTAACGTGGAAAATTGAGTGAAAATGAACTTTTACACATTTTGTTACAACTTATCATCCTCAGAGTTTGATAGTAAACAAGCCGAGTATAATCATTATGCTGTCACAAGCTTACTATGACTAGAAATCGTTGTTTTAAGTCTTAACTTCACGTAGGAACGTTGGAAATAGGATGATAATGAAGTATCAACGATATTGTAACAAATAATCAATATAAGAGATTTAAGATTCAACATGCCAAGCATAATCATATTTATCTACAAACGCTTATTTTGAATAGAAATCGTTATTTTAAAGCCTTAACTTCACATTGGGAATGTGGAAAATCGAACTATATTGAAGTTTTACCCATTGTGAGACAAATAATCAACCTAAGATTTTTTAAAGTAAACAAGTTGAGTATAGTCATAGTGCTGTCACAAAGCTTATTGTGACTAGAAATCGTTGTTTTGTGCCTTAACCTCACGTAAGGAACGTGGGAAATAGGACGATAATGAAGTTTCAACAATTTTGTAGCAAATAATCATTCTAAGAAGTTAAAAATTCAACAAGCCGAGCAAAGTCATATTTTAACTACAAACGCTTATTTTGAATAGAAATCGTTGTTTTAAGCCTTAACTTCACATTGGAACGTGGGAAATTGAAATATAATGAAGTTTTACCCATTTTCTTAAAAATAATCTTACTAAGAGTTTTGAAAATAAACAAGTCGAGTATAATCATTATTCGGTCAAAAAACTTATTGTGACTAGAAATCGTTGTTTTGAGCCTTAACTTCACGTAGGGAACGTGGGAAATATGACGATAATGAAGTTTCATTGATTTTGCATCAAATAATCATTCTAAGAGTTTTAAAATTCAACAAGCCTAGGATAATCATATTTTATCTCCAAACGATTAGATTGAATAGAAATCGTTGCTTTATGCCTTAACTTCACTTAGGGAATGTGAAAAATCAGACGATAATGAGGTTTTACCCATTTTGTTTCAAATAATAATCATAAGAGTTTTTAAATTCAACAAGCCAAGTATAATCATTATTATTTCACAAAGCTTATTCTGAGTAGAAATCGTTGTTATGAGCCTTAACTTCACGTAGGGAACGTAGGAAATAGGACGATGATGAAGTTTTAACGATTTTTTATCTAATAATCATTTTAAGAGTTTTAAAATTCAACAAGCCGAGTATAATCATTTTTTATCTAAAATGTTTATTTTAAATTTAAATCATTATTTTAAGACTTAACTTCATCTAGGGAATGTAGAAAATTAGACGATAATGAAGTTTTACCTATTTTGTTACAAATAATCATGATAAGAGTTTTGAAAGTAAACAAGCCGAGTATAATCATTGTGATGTCACAACGCTTATTGTGAATATAAATCGTTGTTTTGAGCCTTAACTTCACATAAGGAACGTAGAAAATAGGACGATAATGAAGTTTCAAAATTTTTTTATCAAATAATCATTATAAGAGGTTCAAAATTCAACAAGCCGAGCATAATCATATTTTATCTACAAACGCTTCTTTTGAATAGAAATCGTTGTTTTATGCCTTAACTTCACTTACGGAATGTTGGAAATCAGACGATAATGAAGTTTTACCTATTTTGTTTCAAATAATTATCCTAAGAGTTTTAAAATTCAACAAGCCGAGCATAATCATATTTTATCTACAAACACTTATTTTGAATAGAAATCATTGTTTTAAGCCTTAACTTCACTTTAGTAACGTGGAAAATCGGACAATAATGAAGTTTAACATATTTGGTTACAACTAATCATCCTCAGTGGTTTGAAAGTAAACAAGCCGAGTATAATCATTATGCTATCACAAAGCTTATTGTGACTAGAAATCATTGTTTTAAACCTTAACTTCACGTAGGGAATGTGAAAAATTGGACAATAATAAAGTTTTAACATTCTGTATCAAGTAATTATTCTAAAAGTTTTAAAATTTCAACAAGCCGAGTATTTTATCTTCAAACGCTTTTTTGAATAGAAATCATTGTTTTAAGCCTTAAATTCACATTGGGAACGTGGGAAATCGAACTAGTTTTACCTATTTTGATATAAATAATTAAACTAAGAGTTTTGAAAGTATACAAGTCGAGTATAATCATTGTGCTGTCACAAAACTTATTGTGACTAGGAATCATTGTTTTAAGCCTTAACATCACGTAGGGAACGTGGGAAATAGGACGATAATGAAATTTCAACGATTTTGTATCAAATAATCATTCTAAGAGTTTTAAAATTCAACAAGTCGAGTATAATCATATTTTATCTACAAACGCTTATTTTGAATAAAAATCGTTATGTTTAGCCTTAACTTCACTTTGGGAACATGGGAAATCGAACGATAATGAACTTTTACACATTTTGTTACAACTTATGATTCTCAGAGTTTTGAAAGTAACAAGGCGAGTATAATCATTATGATGTCACAAAGATTATTATGACTAGAAATCGTTGTTTTAAGCCTTAACTTTATGTAGGAACGTGGGAAATATGACGATAATGAAGTTTCAACGATTTTGTAACAAATAACCAATCTAAGAGTTTTAAAATTCAACGTGCCGAGCATAATCATATTTTATCTACAAATGCTTATTTTGAGAAGTAATCGTGGTTTTAAGCCTTAACTTCACTAAGGGAACGTGGGAAATTGGATGATAATAAAGTTTTATCCATTTTGTTTCAAATAATCATCCTAAGAGTTTTGAAATTCAATATGCCGAGTATAATCATTATTATATCACAAAGCTTATAGAGAGTAGAAATCGTTGTTTTGAGCTGTAACTTCACTTAGGGAACGTGGGAAATTGGACGATAATGAAGTTTTAACGTTTTGTATCAAATAATCATTTTAAGAGTTTTAAAATTCAACAAGCCGAGCATAATCATATTTTATCTACAAAATGCTTATTTTGAATGGAAATCGTTATTTTAAGCCTTAACTTTACATTGGGAACGTTGAAAATTGAACTATAATGAAGTTTTACATATTTTGATACAAATAATCATACAAAGAGTTTTGAAAGTAAACAAGCCGAGTATAATCATTGTGCTATCACAAAACTTATTGTGACTAGAAATCATTGTTTTTAGCCTTAATTTCACATAGGGAACATAGGAAATAGGACGATAATGAAGTTTTAATGATTTTGTATCAAATAATCATTCTAAGAGTTTTAAAATTCAACAAGCCGAGCATAATCATCTTTTATCTACAAATGCTTATTTCGAAGAGAAATCATTGTTTTAAGCCTTAACTTCACTTAAGGAACATGAGAAATCAGATGATAATAAAATTTTACCCATTTTGTTTCAAATAATCATCCTAAGAGTTTTAAAATTCAACAAGACGAGTATAATTATTGTTCTGTCACAAACCTTATTCTGAGTGGAAATCGTTGTTCTAAGCCTTAACTTCACGAAAGGAACGTGGGAAATAGGACGATACTGAAGTTTCAACGATTTCTTTCAAATAATCATTTTAAGAGTTTTAAAAGTAAACAAGCCGAGTATAATCATATTTTATCTACAAACACTTATTTTGAATAGTAATCATTGTTTTAAGCCTTAACTTCACTTTGGTAACGTGGGAAATCGAGTGAAAATGAACTTTTACACATTTTGTTACAACTTATCATCCTCAGAGTTTTGAAAGTAAATATGCCGAGTATAATCATTATGATGTCAAAAGCTTACTATGAATAGAAATCGTTGTTTTAAGCCTTAACTTCACGTAGGAACGTGGGAAATAGGACGATAATGAAGTTTCAACGATTTTGTAACAAATAATCAATATAAGAGATTTAAAATTCAACATGCCAAGCATAATCATATTTATCTACAAACACTTATTTTGAATAGAAATCATTATTTTAAAGCCTTAACTTCACATTGGGAATGTGCGAAATCGAACTATATTGAAGTTTGACCTATTTTGATACAAATAATCAAACTAAGATTTTTGAAAGTAAACAAGCTGAGTATAGTCATAATGCTGTCACAAATCTTATTGTGACTTGAAATAGTTGCTTTGTGCCTTAACCCACGTAGGGAACGTGGGAAATAGGACGATAATGAAGTTTCAATAATTTTTTATCAAATAATCATTCTAAGAGGTTCAAAATTCAACAAGCCAAGCATAGTCATATTTTATCTACAAACGCTCATTTTGAATAGAAATCGTTGTTTTAAGCCTTAACTTCACATTGGAATGTAGGAAATTTAAATATAATGAAATTTTACCCATTTTGTTACAAATAATCATACTAAGAGTTTTGAAAATAAACAAGTCGAGTATAATCATTATTCGGTCATAAAGCTTATTGTGACTAGAAATCATTGTTTTGAGCCTTAACTTAACGTTGGGAATGTGGGAAAAACGACGATAATGAAGTTTCATTGATTTTGTATCAAATAATCATTCTAAGAGTTTTAAAATTCAACAAGCCTTGGATAATCATATTTTATATGCAAACGCTTAGAATGAATAGAAATCATTGTTTTATGTCTTAACTTCACTTAGGAAATGTGGGAAATCAGACGATAATGAAGTTTTACCCATTTCATTTCAAATAATAATCATAAGAGTTTTGAAATTTAACAAGCCGAGTATAATCATTATTATTTCACAAAGCTTATTCTGAGTAGAAATCGTTGTTATGAGCCTTAACTTCACGTAGGGAACGTAGGAAATAGGACGATGATGAAGTTTTAACGATTTTGTATCTAATAATCATTTTAAGAGTTTTAAAATTCAACAAGCCGAGCATAATGATATTTTATCTAAAATGTTTATTTTTAATATAAATCGTTATTTTAAGACTTAACTTCATCTAGGGAATGTGGAAAATCAGACGATAATGAAGTTTTACCTATTTTGTTACAAATAATCATTATAAGAGTTTTGAAAGTAAACAAGCCGAGTATAATCATTGTGATGTCACAAAGCTTATTGTGAATATAAATCGTTGTTTTGAGCCTTAACTTCACGTAGGGAACGTGGGAAATAGGACGATAATGAAGGCTCAACAATTTTTTATCAAATAATCATTCTATGAGGTTCAAAATTCAGCAAGCCGAGCATAATCATATTTTATCTACAAACGCTTCATTTGAATAGAAATCGTTGTTTTATACCTTAACTTCACTTACGGAATGTGGAAAATCAGACGATAATGAAGTTTTACCCATTTTGTTACAAATAATCATCCTAAGAGTTTTAAACTTCAACAAGCCGAGCATAATAATATTTAATCTACAAACACTTATTTTGAATAGAAATCGTTGTTTTAAGCCTTAACTTCACTTTGCTAACGTGAGAAATCGGACGATAATGAAGTTTTATACATTTTGGTACAACTAATCATCTTCAAAGTTTTGAAAGTAAACAAGCCGAGTATAATCATTATGCTGTCACAAAGCTTATTGTGATTTGAAATCGTTGTTTTAAGCCTTAACTTCACGTAGGGAACGTGGGAAATTGAATGATAATGAAGTTTTAACGTTTTGTATCAAATAATCATTCTAACATTTTTGAAATTCAACAAGCCGAGCAAAATCATATTTTATCTACAAACGCTTATTTTGAATAGAAATCATTATTTCAAGCCTGAGTTTCACATTGGGAAAGTGGGAAATCGAATTATAATGAAGTTTTACCCATTTTGATAAAATAATCAAACTAAGAGTTTTGAAAGTAAATAAGCCGAGTATAATCATTGTGTTGTCACAAAACTTATTGTGACTAGCAATCGTTGTTTTAAGCCTTAACTTTACATAGGAACGTGGGAAATAGGACGATAATGAATTTTCAACGATTTTGTAAAAAATAATCAATCTAAGAGTTTTAAAATTCAACATGCCGAGCATAATCATATTTTATCTACAAACGCTTATTTCGAAAAGTAATAGTTGTTTTAAGCCTTAACTTCACTAAAGGAACGTGGGAAATTGGATGATAATGAAGTTTTATCCATTTTGTTTCAAATAATCATCCTAAGAGTTTTGAAATTCAATAAGCCGAGTATAATCATTATTATGTCACAAAGCTTATAGAGAGTAAAATCATTGTTTCGAGCCATAACTTAATGTAGGGAACGTGGGAAATAGGACGATAATGAAGTTTCAACAAGTTTGTATCAAATAATCATTCTAAGAGGTTCAAAATTCAACAAGCTGAGCATAGTCATATTTTATCTACAAACGCTTATTTTGAATAGAAGTCATTGTTTTAAGCCTTAACTTCACATTGGAACGTGGACATTGAAATATAATGAAGTTTTACCCATTTTGCTACAAATAATCATACTAAGAGTTTTGAAAATAAACAAGTCGAGTAAAATCATTATTCGATCACAAAGCTTATTGTGACTAGAAATCATTGTTTTGAGTCTTAACTTCACGTAGGGAATGTGGGAAATACGACGATAATGAATTTCATTGATTTTGTATCAAATAATCATTCTAAGAGTTTTAAAATTCAACAAGCCTAGGATAATCATATTTTATCTCCAAACGCTTAGATTGAATAGAAATCGTTGTTTTATGCCTTAACTTAACTTAGGGAATGTGAAAAATCGGACGATAATGAAGTTTTACCCATTTTGTTTCAAATAATAATCATAAGAGTTTTGAAATTCAACAAGCCGAGTATAATCATTATTATTTTACAAAGCTTATTCTAAGTAGAAAAATATGTTATGAGCCTTAACTTCATGTAAGGAACGTAGGAAATAGGACGATAATGAAGTTTTAACGATTTTGCATCTAATAATCATTTTAAGATTTTTAAAATTCAACAAGCCGAGCATAATCATATTTTATCTAAAATGTTTATTTTAAATGTAAATCGTTATTTTAAGACTTAACTTCATCTAGGGAATGTGAAAAATCAGACGATAATGAAGTTTTACCTATTTTGTTACAAATAATCATCATAAGAGTTTTGAACGTAAACAAGCCGAGTATAATTATTGTGATGTCACAAATCTTATTGTGAAAATAAATCGTTGTTTTGAACCTTAACTTCACGTAAGGAACGTGGGAAATAGGACGATAATGAAGTTTCAAAATTTTTTATCAAATAATTATTTTAAGAGGTTCAAAATACAACAAGCCAAGCATAATCATATTTTATCTACAAACGCTTCTTTTGAATAGAAATCGTTGTTTTATGCCTTACCTTAACTTACGGAATGTGGGAAATCAGACGATAATGAAATTTTACTCATTTTGTTTCAAATAATCATCCTCACAGTTTTAAAATTCAACAAGCCGAGCATAATCATATTTTATCTACAAACGCTTATTTTGAATAGAAATCGTTGTTTTAAGCCTTAAGTTCACTTTGGTTACGTGGGAAATCGGACGATAATAAAGTTTAACATATTTTGTTACAACTAATCATCCTAAGAGTTTTGAAAGTAAACAAGCTGAGTATAATCATTATGCTGTCACAAAGCTTATTGTGATTAGAAATCATTATTTTAAGCCTTAACTTCACGTAGGAAATGTGGAAAATTGGACGATAATGAAGTTTTAACGTTCTGTATCAAATAATTATTCTAAGAGGTTCAGAAATCAACAAGCCAAGCATAATCTTATTTTATCTACAAACGCTTATTTTGAATAGAAATAGTTGTTTTATGCCTTAACTTCACTTAGGGAATGTGGAAAATCAGATGATAATGAAGTTTTACCCATTTTGTTTAAAAAAATAATCATAAGAGTCTTGAAATTCAACAAGCCGAGTATAATCATTATTATTTCACAAAGCTTATTCTGAGTAGAAAACGTTGTTATGAGCCTTAACTTCACGTAAGGAACGTAGGGAATAGGACAATGATGAAGTTTTAACGATTTTGTATCTAATAATCATTTCAAGAGTTTTAAAATTCAACAAGCCGAGCATAATCATATTTTATCTAAAATGTTTATTTTAAATATAAATCGTTATTTTAAGACTTAACTTCATCTAGGGAATGTAGAAAATCAGACGATAATGAAGTTTTACCTATTTTGTTACAAATAATCATCATAAGAGTTTTGAAAGTAAACAAGCCGAGTATAATCATTGTGATGTCACAAAGCTAATTGTGAATATAAATCAATGTTTTGAGCCTTAACTTCACCTAGGGAACGTGGGAAATAGGACGATAATAAAGTTTCAATAATTTTTTATGAAATAATTATTCTAAGAGGTTCTAAATTCAACAAGCCGAGCATAATCTTATTTTATCTACAAACGCTTCTTTTGAATAGAAATCGTTGTTTTATGCCTTAACTTCACTTACGGAATGTAGAAAATCAGACGATAATGAAGTTTTACCCATTTTTATTCAAATAATAATCTTAAGAGTGTTAAAATTCAACAAGCCGAGCATAATCATATTTTATCTACAAACACTTATTTTGAATAGAAATCGTTGTTTTAAGACTTAACTTCACTTTGGTAATGTGGGAAATCGGACAATAATGAAGTTTAACATATTTTGTTACAACTAGTCATCCTCAGAGTTTTAAAAGTAAACAAGATGAGTATAACCATTATGCTGTCACAAAGCTTATTGTGACTAGAAATCATTGTTTTACGCCTTAACTTCACGTATGGAATGTGGGAAATTGGACGATAATGAAGTTTTAACGTTCTGTATCAAATAATTATTCTAAGAGTTTTAAAATTCAACAAGCCGAGTATTTTATCTACAAACGCTTATTTTGAATAGAAATCGTTGTTTTAATAAATTCACATTGGGAATGTGGGAAATCGAACTAGTTTTACCCATTTTGATATAAATCAAACTAAGAGTTTTGAAAGTAAACAAGCCGAGTATAATCATTGTGGTGTCACAAAACTTATTGTGACTAGGAATCATTGTTTTAAGCCTTAACTTCACGTAGGGAACGTGGGAAATAGGACGATAACGAAATTTCAACGATTTTGTATCAAATAATCATTCTAAGAGTGTTAAAATTCAACAAGTCGAGTATAATCATATTTTATCTACAAACGCTTATTTTGAATAGAAATCGTTATTTTAAGCCTTAACTTCACTTTGGGAACATGGGAAATCGAACGATAATGAACTTTTACACATTTTGTTACAACTTATGATTCTCAAAGTTTTGAAAGTAAACAAGCCGAGTATAATCATTATGATGTCACAAAGCATTTTATGACTAGAAATCGTTGTTTTAAGCCTTAACTTCACGTAGGAACGTGGGAAATAGGATGATAATGAAGTTTTAACGATTTTGTTACAAATAATCAATCTAAGAGTTTTAAAATTCAACATGCCAAGCGTAATCATATTTTATCTACAAACGCTTATTTTGAAAAGTAATCGTTATTTTAAGCCTTAACTTCACTAAGGGAACGCGGGAAATTGGATGATAATGAAGTTTTATCCATTTTGTTTCAAATAATCATCCTAAGAGTTTGAATTCAATAAGTCTAGTGTAATCATTATTATGTCACCAAGCTTATAGAGAGTAGAAATCGTTGTTTCGAGCCGTAACTTCACGTAGGGAACGTGGAAAATTGGACGATAATTAAGTTTTAACGTTTTGTATCAAATAATCATTTTAAGAGTTTTAAAATTCAACAAGCCGAGCATAAGCATATTTTTTCTACAAACGCCTATTTTGAGTAGAAATTGTTATTTGAAGCCTTAACTTCACATTGGGAACGTGGGAAATCGAACTATAATGAAGTTTAACATATTTTGATACAAATAATCAAACTAAGAGTTTTGAAAGTAAACAAGCCGAGTATAATCATTATGCTGTCACAAAACTTATTGTGACTTGAAATCGTTGTTTTTAGCCTTAATTTCTCGTAGGGAACATAAGAAATAGGACAATAATGAAGTTTCAACGATTTTGTATCAAATAATCATTCTAAGAGTTTTAAAATTCAACAAGTCGAGCATAATCATCTTTTATCTACAAATGCTTATTTCGAAGAGAAATCGGACGATAATAAAATTTAACCCATTTTGTTTCAAATAATTATCCTAAGAGTTTTAAAATTTAACAAGATGACTATAATCATTGTTCTGTCACAAAGCTTATTCTGAGTGGAAATCGTTGTTTTGAGCCTTAACTTCACGAAAGGAACATGGGAAATAGGACAATAATGAAGTTTCAACGATTTGTATCAAAAAATCATTGTAAGAGTTTTAAAAGTCAACAAGCCGAGTATAATCATATTTTATCTACAAACACTTATTTTGAATAGTAATCAATGTTTTAAGCCTTAACTTCACTTTAGGAACGTGGGAAATCGAGCGAAAATGAACTTTTACACATTTTGTTACAACTTATCATCCTCAGAGTTTTGAAAGTAAACAAGCCGAGTATAATCATTATGCTGTCACGAGCTTACTATGACTAGAAATCGTTGTTTTAAGCCTTAACTTCACGTAGGAACGTGGGAAATAGGACGATAATGAAGTTTCAACAATTTTGTAACAAATAATCAATATAAGAGATTTAAAATTCAACATGCCAAGCATAATCATGTCTATCTACAAACGCTTATTTTGAATAGAAATCGTTATTTTAAAGCCTTAACTTCACATTGGGAAAGTAGGAAATCGAACTTTATTGAAGTTTTACCCATTTTGATACAAATAATCAAACTAAGATTTTTGAAAGTAAACAAGCTAAGTATAGTCATAGTGCAGTCATAAAGCTTATTGTGACTAGAAATCTTTGTTTTCTGCCTTAACCTCACGTAGGGAACGTGGGAAATAGGACGATAATGAAGTTTCAACAATTTTGTATCAAATAATCATTTTAAGAGGTTCAAAATTCAACAAGCCAAGCATAGTCATATTTTATCAACAAATGCTTATTTTGAATAGAAATCAATGTTTTAAGCCTTAACTTCACATTGGAATGTGGGAAATTAAAATATAATGAAGTTTTACCCATTTTATTACAAATAATCATACTAAGAGTTTTGAAAATAAACAAGTCGAGTATAATCATTATTCGATCATAAAGCTTATTGTGACTAGAAATCGTTGTTTTGAGCCTTAACTTCACGTAGGGAACATGGGAAATACGACGATAATGAAGTTTCATTGATTTTGTATCAAATAATCATTCTAAGAGTTTTAAAATTCAACAAGCCTTGGATAATCATATTTTATCAGCAAACGCTTAGATTGAATAGAAATCGTTGTTTTATGCCTTAACATCACCTACAGAATGTGGGAAATCAGACGATAATGAAGTTTTACCCATTTTGTTTCAAATAATCATCCTAAGAGTTTTAAAATTCAACAAGCCGAGCATAATCATATTTTATCTACAAATGCTTATTTTGAGTAGAAATCGTTGTTTTAAGCCTTAACTTCACTTTGGTAACGTGGGAAATCGGAAGATAATGAAGTTTAACATATTTTGTTACAACTAATCATCCTCAGAGTTTTGAAAGAAAACAAGACGAGTATAACCATTATGCTGTCATAAAGCTTATTGTGACTAGAAATCATTGTTTTAAGCCTTAACTTCATGTAGGGAATGTGGAAAATTGGACGGTAATAAAGTTTTAACTTCTGTATCAAATAATTATTCTAAGAGTTTTAAAATTCAATAAGTCGAGTATTTTATCTACAAACGCTTATTTTGAATAGAAATTGTTGTTTTAAACCTTAACTTCACATTGGGAACGTGGGAAATCGAACTAGTTTTACCCATTTTGATATAAATAATCAAACTAAGAGTTTTGAAAGTAAACAAGCTGAGTATAATCATTGTGTTGCACAAAACATATTGGGACTAGGAATCATTATTTTAAGCCTTAACTTCACGTAGGGAACGTGGGAAATAGGACGATAACGAAATTTCAACGATTTTGTATCAAATAATCATTTTAAGAGTTTTAAAATTCAACAAGTCAAGTATAATTATATTTTATCTACGAACGCTTATTTTGAATAGAAATCGTTATTTTAAGCCTTAACTTCACTTTGGAAACATGGGAAATCGAACCTATAATAAACTTTTACACATTTTGTTACAACTTATGATTCTCAAAGTTTTGAAAGTAAACAAGCCGAGTATAATTATTATGATGTCACAAAGCTTATTATGACTAGAAATCGTTGTTTTAAGCCTTAACTTCACGTAGGAACGTGGGAAATAGGACGATAATGAAGTTTCAACGATTTTGTTACAAATAATCAATCTAAGAGTTTTAAAATTCAACATGCCAAGCATAATCATATTTTATCTACAAACACTTATTTTGAAAAGTAATCGTTATTTTAAGCCTTAACTTCACTAAGGAAACATTGGAAATTGGATGATAATGAAGTTTTATCCATTTTGTTTCAAATAATCATCCTAAGAGTTTTGAAATTCAATAAGCCTAGTATAATCATTATTATGTCACAAAGCTTATAGAGAGTAGAAATCGTTGTTTCGAGCCATAACTTCACGTAAGGAACGTAGGAAATTGGACGATAATTAAGTTTTAACGTTTTGTATCAAATAATCATTCTAAGAGTTTTAAAATTCAACAAGCCGCGCATAAGCATATTTTTTCTACAAACGCCTATTTTGAGGAGAAATTGTTATTTTAAGCCTTAACTTCACATTGGAACGTGGGAAATCGAACTATAATGAAGTTTTACATATTTTGATACAAATAATCAAACTAAGAGTTTTGAAAGTAAACAAGCCGAGTATAATCATTGTGCTGTCACAAAACTTATTGTGACTAGAAAATAGGACAATAATGAAGTTTCAACGATTTCGTATCAAATAATCATTCTAAGAGTTTTAAAATTCAACAAGCTGAACATAATCATCTTTTATCTACAAATGCTTATTTCGAAGAGAAATCGGACGATAATAAAATTTAACCCATTTTGTTTCAAATAATCATCCTAAGAGTTTTAAAATTCAACAAGCCAACTATAATCATTGTTCTGTCACAAAGCTTATTCTGAGTGGAAATCGTTGTTTTGAGCCTTAGCTTCCCGAAAGGAACATTTAAAATAGGACGATAATAAACTTTCAATGATTTGTATCAAAAAATCATTGTAAGAGTTTTAAAAGTCAACAAGTTGAGTATAATCATATTTTATCTACAAACACTTATTTTGAATAGTAATCAGTGTTTTAAGCCTTAACTTCACTTTGGGAACGTGGGAAATCGAGCGAAAATGAACTTTTACACATTTTGTTACAACTTATCATCCTCAGAGTTTTGAAAGTAAACAAGTCGAGTATAATCATTATGCTGTCACAAGATTTCTATGGCTAGAAATCGTTGTTTTAAGCCTTAACTTCACGTAGGAACGTGGGAAATAGGACGATAATGAAGTTTCAACGATTTTGTAACAAATAATCAATATAAGAGATTTAAAATTCAACATGCCAAGTATAATCAAGTTTATCTACAAACGCTTATTTTGAATAGAAATTGTTGTTTTAATCCTTAACTTCACATTGGGAACGTGGGAAATCGAACTAGTTTTACCCATTTTGATACAAATAATCAAACTAAGAGTTTTGAAAGTAAACAAGCCGAGTATAATCATTGTGCTATCACAAAACTTATTGTGACTAGAAATCGTTGTTTTTAGCCTTAATTTCTCGTAGGGAACGTAGGAAATAGGACAATAATGAAGTTTCAACGATTTTGTATCAAATAATCATTCTAAGAGTTTTAAAATTCAACAAGCCGAGCATAATCATCTTTTATCTACAAATGCTTATTTCGAAGAGAAATCGGACAATAATAAAATTTAACCCATTTTGTTTCAAATAATCATCCTAAGAGTTTTAAAATTCAACAAGCCGACTATAATCATTGTTCTGTCACAAAGCTTATTCTGAGTGGAAATCGTTGTTTTGAGCCTTAACTTCATGAAAGGAACATGGAAAATAGGACGATAATGAAGTTTAATGATTTGTATCAAAGAATCATTGTAAGAGTTTTAAAAGTCAACAAGCCGAGTATAATCATATTTTATCTACAAACACTTATTTTGAATAGTAATCATTGTTTTAAGCCTTAACTTCACTTTGAGAACGTGGGAAATCGAGCGAAAATGAACTTTTTCACATTTTGTTACAACTTATCATCCTCAGAGTTTTGAAAGTAAACAAGACGAGTATAATCATTATCTGTTGTCACAAGCTTTCTATGACTAGAAATCGTTGTTTTAAGCCTTAACTTCACGTAGGAATGTGGGAAATAGGACGATAATGAAGTTTCAACGATTTTATAACAAATAATCAATATAAGAGATTTAAAATTCAACATGCCAAGCATAATCAAGTTTATCTACAAACGCTTATTGTGAATAGAAATCGTTATTTTAAAGCCTTAACTTCACATTAGGAATGTGAAAATCGAACTTTATTGAAGTTTTACCCATTTTGATACAAATAATCAAACTAAGATTTTTGAAAGTAAAGAAGCTGAGTATAGTCATAGTGCAGTCACAAAGCTTATTGTGACTAGAAATCTTTGTTTTCTGCCTTAACCTCACGTAGGGAACGTGGGAAATAGGACGATAATGAAGTTTCAACAATTTTGTATCAAATAATCATTTCAAGAGGTTCAAAATTCAACAAGCCAAGCATAGTCATATTTTATCTACAAACGCCTATTTTGAATAGAAATCATTGTTTTAAGCCTTAACTTCACATTGGAATGCGGGAAATTGAAATATAATGAAGTTTTACCTATTTTGTTACAAATTATCATACTAAGAGTTTTGAAAATAAACAAGTCGAGTATAATCATTATTCGATCATAAAGCTTATTGTGACTAGAAATCGTTGTTTTGAGCCTTAACTTCACGTAGGGAACGTGGGAAATACGACAATAATGAAGTTTCATTGATTTTGTATCAAATAATCATTCTAAGAGTTTTAAAATTCAACAAGCCTTGGATAATCATATTTTATCTGCAAACGCTTAGATTGAATAGAAATCGTTATTTTATGCCTTAACTTCACTTACAGAATGTGGGAAATCAGACGATAATGAAGTTTTACCAATTATGTTTCAAATAATCATCCTAAGAGCTTTAAAATTCAACAAGCCAAGCATAATCATATTTTATCTGCAAATGCTTATTTTGAACAGAAATCGTTGTTTTAAGCCTTAACTTCACTTTGGTAACGTGGAAAATCGGACGATAATGAAGTTTAACATATTTTGTTTCAACTAATCATCCTTAGAGTTTTAAAAGAAAACAAGCTGAGTATAACCATTATGCTTTCACAAAGCTTATTGTGACTAGAAATCATTGTTTTAAGCCTTTACTTCACGTTGGGAATGTGGAAAATAGGACGGTAATGAAGTTTTAACGTTCTGTATCAAATAATTATTCTAAGAGTTTTAAAATTCAACAAGCCGAGTATTTTATCTACAAACGATTATTTTGAATAGAAATCGTTGTTTTAAGCCTTAACTTCACATTGGGAACGTGGGAAATTTAACTAGTTTTTCCCATTTTGATATACATAATCAAACTAAGAGTTTTGAAAATAAACAAGCCGAGTATAATCATTGTGCTGTCACAAAACATATTGTGACTAGGAATCGTTGTTTTAAGCCTTAAGTTCACGTAAGGAACGTGGGAAATAGGACGATAACGAAATTTCAACGATTTTGTATCAAATAATCATTCTAAGAATTTTAAAATTCAACAAGTCGAGTATAATAATATTTTATCTACAAACGCTTATTTTGAATAGAAATCGTTATTTTAAGCCTTAACTTCACTTTGGGAACACGGGAAATCGAACGATAATGAACTTTTACACATTTTGTTACAACTTATGATTCTCAGAGTTTTAAAAGTAAACAAGCCGAGTATAATCATTATGATGTCACAAAGCTTATTATAACTAGAAATCGTTGTTTTAAGACTTAACTTCACGTAGGAACGTGGGAAATAGGACGACAATGAAGTTTCAACAATTTTGTAACAAATTATCAATCTAAGAGTTTTAAAATTCAACATGTCGAGCATAATCATATTTTATCTACAAACGCTTATTTTGAAAAGTAATCGTTGGTTTAAGCATTAACTTCACTAAGGGAACGTGGGAAATTGGATGATAATAAAGTTTTATCCATTTTGTTTCAAATAATCATCATAAGAGTTTTGAAATTAATAAGCCGAGTATAATCATTATTATGTCACAAAGCTTGTAGAGAGTAGAAATCGTTATTTCGAGCCGTAACTTCACGTAGAAAACGTGGGAAATTGGACGATAATGAAGTTTTAACGTTTTGTATCAAATAATCATTCTAAGAGTTTTAAAATTCAACAAGCCGAGCATAATCATATTTTATCTGCAAACGCCTATTTTGAGTAGAAATCATTATTTTAAGCCTTAACTTCACCTTGGGAATGTGGGAAATCGAACTATAATGAAGTTTTACATATTTTGATACAAATAATTGAACTAAGAGTTTTGAAATTAAACAAGCCGAGTATAATCATTGTGCTGTCACAAAACTTATTGTTACTAGAAATCGTTGTTTTTGACCTTAATTTCACGTAGGGAACGTAGGAAATAGTACAATAATGAAGTTTCAACGATTTTGTATCAAATAATTATTCTAAGAGTTTTAAAATTCAACAAGCCGAGCATAATCATCTTTTATCTACAATTGCTTATTTCGAAGAGAAATCATTGTATTAAGCCTTAACTTCACTTAAAGGACGTGGGAAATCGGACGATAATAAAATTTTACCCATTTTGTTTCAAATAATCATCCTAAGAGTTTTAAAATTCAACAAGCCGAGTATAATCATTGTTCTATCACAAAGCTTATTCCGAGTGGAAATCGTTGTTCTGAGCCTTAACTTCACGAAAGGAACGTGGGAAATAGGACGATAATGAAGTTTCAACGATTTGTATCTAATAATCATTCTAAGAGTTTTAAAAGTAAACAAGCTTAGTATAATCATATTTTATCTACAAACACTTATTTTGAATAGTAATCATTATTTGAAGCCTTAACTTCATTTTGGGAACGTGGGAAATCGAGCGAAAATGAACATTTACACATTTTGTTACAACTTATAATCCACAGAGTTTTGAAAGTAAACAAGCCGAGTATAATCATTATACTGTCACAAGCTTACTATGACTAGAAATCGTTGTTTTAAGCCTTAACTTCACGTAGGAACGTGGGAAATAGGATGATAATGAAGTTTCAATGATTTTTTAACAAATAATCAATATAAGAGATTTAAAATTCAACATGCCAAGCATAATCATATTTATCTACAAACGCTTATTTTGAATAGAAATCGTTATTTTAAATCCTTAACTTCACATTGGGAATGTGGGAAATCGAACTATATTGAAGTTTTACCCATTTTGATACAAATAATCAAACTAAGATTTTTGAAAGTAAACAAGCTGAGTATAGTCATAGTGTTGTCACAAAGCTTATTGTGACTAGAAATCGTTGTTTTGTGCCTTAACCTCACGTAGGGAATGTCGGAAATAGGACGATAATGAAGTTTCAACAATTTTGTATCAAATAATCATTCTAAGAGGTTCAAAATTCAACAAGCCGAGCATAGTCATATTTTACCTACAAACGCTTATTTTGAATAGAAATCATTGTTTTAAGCCTTAACTTCACATTGGAATGTGGGAAATTGAAATATAATGAAGTTTTACCCATTTGTTTTACAAATAATCATACTAAGAGTTTTGAAAATAAACAAGTCGAGTATAATCATTATTCAGTCATAAAGCTTATTTTGATTAGAAATTGTTGTTTAGAGCCTTATCTTCACGTAGGAAACGTGGAAAATACGATGATAATGAAGTATCATTGATTTTGTATCAAATAATCATTCTAAGATTTTTTAAAATTCAGCAAGCCTTGGATAATCATATTTTATCTGCAAACACTTAGATTGAATAGAAATTGTTATTTTATGCCTTAACTTCACTTAGGGAATGTGGAAAATCAGACGATAATGAAGTTTTACCCATTTTGTTTCAAATAATAATCATAAGAGTTTTGAAATTCAACAAGCCGAGTATAGTCATTATTATTTCACAAAGCTTATTCTTAGTAGAAATCGTTGTTATGAGCCTTAACTTCACGTAGGGAACGTAGGAAATAGGACGATGATGAAGTTTTAACGATTTTGTATCTAGTAATCAATTTAAGAGTTTTAAAATTCAACAAGCCGAGTATAATCATATTTTATCTAAAATGTTTATTTTAAATATAAATCGTTATTTTAAGACTTAACTTCATCTAGGGAATGTGGAAAATCAGAGGATAATGAAGTTTTACCTATTTTGTTACAAATAATCATCATAAGAGTTTTGAAAGTAAATAAGCCGAGTATAATCATTGTGATGTCACAAAGCTTATTGTGAATATAAATCGTTGTTTTGAGCTTTAACTTCACGTAGGGAACGTGGAAAATTGGACGATGATAAAGTTTCAACAATTTTTTATCAAATAATTATTCTAAGAGGTTCAAAATTCAACAAGCCAAGCATAATCACATTTTATCTACAAACGCTTCTTTTGAATAGAAATCATTGTTTTATGCCTTAACTTCACTTACGGAATGTGGGAAATCAGACGATAATGAAGTTTTACCCATTTTTATTCAAATAATCATCCTAAAAGTTTTAAAATTCAACAAGCCGAGCATAATCACATTTTATCTACAAACGCTTATTTTGAATAGAAATCGTTGTTTTAAGCCTTAACTTCACTTTGGTAACGTGGGAAAGTGGACGATAATGAAGTTTAACATATTTTGTTACAACTGATCATCCTCAGAGTTTTGAAAGTAAACAAGCCGAGTATAACGATTATGCTGTCACAAAGCTTATTGTGACTAGAAATCATTGTTTTAAGCCTTAACTTCACGTAGGGATTGTGGGAAATTGGACGATAATGAAGTTTTAACGTTCTGTATCAAATAATTATTCTAAGAGTTTTAAAATTCAACAAGCCAAATATTTTATCTACAAACGCTTATTTTGAATAGAAATCGTTGTTTTAAGCCTTAACTTCACATTGGGAATGTGGGAAATCGAACTATAATGAAGTTTTACCCATTTTGATACAAAGAATCAAACTAAGAGTTTAGAAAGTAAACAAGCCGAGTATAATCATTGTGCTGTCACAAAGCTTATTGTGACTAGAAATCGTTGTTTTGAGCCTCAACTTCACGTAGTGAATATGGGAAATAGGACGATAATGAAGTTTCAACGATTTTGTAACAAATAATCAATCTAAGAATTTTAAAATTCAACATGCCGAGCATAATCATATTTTATTTACAAATGCTTATTTTTAATAGAAATCGTTGTTTTAAGCCTTAACTTCACTTAGGGAACATGAAAAATTGGACGATAATGAAGTTTCATACATTTTGTTTCGAATAATCATCCAAAGAGTTTTGAAATTCAACAAGCCGAGTATAATCATTATTGTCACAAAGCTTATAATGAGTAGAAATCGTTGTTTCGAGCCTTAACTTCACATAGGGAACGTGGAAAATTGGACGATAATGAAGTTTTAACGATTTTGTGTCAAATAATCATTCTAAGAGATTTAAAATTCAACAAGCCGAACATAATCATATTTTATCAAGAAACGCTTATTTTGAATAGAAATCGTTGTTTTAATCATTAACTTCACATTGGGAACGTGGGAAATTGATCTATATTGAAGTTTTACCAATTTTGATACAAATAATCAAACTAAGTGTTTTTAAAGTAAACAAGCCAAGTATAATCATTTTGCTGTCACAAAGCTTATTGTGACTAGAAAACATTGTTTTGAGCCTTAACTTCACGTAGAGAAAGTGGGAAATAGGACAATAATGAATTTTCAACAATTTTGTATCAAATAATCATTCTAAGAGATTAAAAATTCAACAAGCCAAGAATAATCATATTTTATCTAAAAACGCTTATTTTGAATAGAAATTGTTGTTTCAAGCCTTAACTTCACATCGAGAATGTGAGAAATCGTAATATAATGAAGTTTTACCTATTTTGATACAAATTATCATTCTAAGAGTTTTGAAAGTAAACAAGTAGAGTATAATCATTATGCTGTCACAAAGCCTATTGTGACTAGAAATCGTTATTTTAAGCCTTAACTTCACGTAGGGAACGTGTGAAATAAGACGATAATGAAGTTTCAACGATTTTGTAACAAATAATCAATCTATGAGTTTTAAAATTAAACATGCCGAGCAAAATCATATTTTATCTACAAATGCTTATTTTGAATAGAAATCGTTGTTTTAGGCCTTAACTTACCTTAGGGAACGTGGGAAATTGGACGATAATGAAGTTTTACACATTTTGTTACAACTAATCATCCTCTGAGTTTTGAAAGTAACAAGCCGAGTATAATCATTATGGTGTGACAAAGCTTATTGTGACTAGAAATCGTTGTTTTAAGTCTTAACTTCGGGTCGGGAACGTGGGAAATAGGATGATATTGAAGTTTCAATAATTTTGTAACAAATAATCAATCTAAGAGTTTTAAAATTCAACATCCCGAACATAATCATATTTTGTTTACAAACGCTTATTTTGAATAGAAATCGTTGTTTTAAGCCTTAACTTCACTTTGGGAACGTGAGAAATCGGACGATAATGAAGTTTTACACATTTTATTACAACTAATCATCCTTAGAGTTTTGAAAGTAAACAAGCCGAGTATAATCATTATGTTGTCACAAAGCTTATTATGACTAGAAATCGTTATTTTGAGCCTTAACTTCACGTAGGGAACGTGGGAAATAAGACGATAATGAAGTTTCAACGATTTTGTATTAAATAATTATTATAAGAGTTTTAAAATTTAACAAGCCGAGCGTAATCATATTTTTATCTACAAATGCTTATTTTGAAGAGAAAATATTATTTTAAGTCTTAACTTCACTTAAGGAACGTGGCAAATCGGACGATAATAAAATTTTATCCATTTTTTTTCAAATAATCATCCTAAGAGTTTTGAAATTCAATAAGCAAAGTATTATCATTATTCTGTCACAAAACTTATTCTGAGTAGAAATCGTTGTTTTAAGCCTTAACTTCACGTAGAGAACGTTGGGAATAGGACAATATTGAAGTTTCAATGATTTTGTATGAAATAATCATTCTAAGAGTTTTAAAATTCAACAAGCCAAGCATAATCATATTTTATCTACAAACCTTTATTTTGAATAGGAATCGTTGTTTTAAGTCTTAACTTCACTTTAGGAACGTGGGAAATCGGACGATAATGGAGTTTTACACATTTTGCTACTACTAATCACCCTCGGAGTTTTGAAAGTAAACAAGCTGAGTATAATCATTATGCTATCACAAAGCTTATTGTGACTAGAAATCGTTGTTTTATGCTTAACTTCACGTAGGAAACGTAGGAAATAGGACAATATTGAAGTTTCAACAATTTTGTAACAAATAATCAATCTAAGAGATTTAAAATTCAACAAGCCGAGCATAATCATATTTTATCTACAAATGCTTATTTTGAAGAGAAATCATTTTTTTAAGCCTTAACTTCACTTAGGGAACATGGGAAATAGACGATAATAAAGTTTTACACATTTTGTTACAACTAATAATCCTCATAGTTTTGAAAGTAAACAAGCCGAGTGTAATCATTATGCTGTCACAAAGCTTATTGTGACTCGAAATCATTGTTTTAAGCCTTAACTTCACGTAGGGAACAGGGGAAATAGGATGATAATGAAGTTTCAATGATTTTGTATCAAATAATCATTCTATGAGTTTTAAAATTCAACAAGCCGAGCATAATCATATTTTATTTACAAACGCTTATTTTGAATAGAAATCGTTGTTTTAAGCCTTAACTTCACTTTGGGATCGTGGGAAATTGGACGATTATGAAGTTTTACACATTTTGTTACAACTAATCATCCTCAGAGTTTAGAAAGTAAACAAGCCGAGCATAATCGTTATGCTGTCAAAAAGCTTATTATGACTAGAAATCGTTGTTTTCAACCTCAACTTCACGTAAGGAACGTGGGAAATAGGACGATATTGAAGTTTCAATGATTTTGGAAGAAATAATCATTCTAAGAAATTCAAAATTCAACAAGCTGAGCATAATCATATTTTATCTAGAAACGCTTATTTTGAATAGAAATCGTTGTTTTAAACCTTAAATTCACTTAAGGAACGTTGGAAATTGGACGATAATGAAGTTTATCCATTTTGTTTCAAATAATCATCCTAAGAGTTTTGAAATTCAACAAGCCGAGTATAATCATTATTATGTCACAAAGCTTAATCATATTTCATGTACAATGCTTATTTTCAAAAGAAATTGTTATTTTGAGCCATAACTTCACTTAGGGAACGTGGAAAATTGGACGATTATGAAGTTTTAAGGATTTTGTATCAATTAATCATTCTAAGAGTTTTGAAATTCAACAAGCCAAGTATAATCATATTTCATGTACAACGCTTCTTTTCAATAGAAATCGTTGTTTGAAGCTTTAACTTCACGTAGAGAACAAGGGAAATCGGACGATAATGAAGTTTTACCCATTTTATTTCAAATAGTCATCTTAAGTGTTTTGAAATTGAACAAGCCGAGTATAATTATTATTCTGTTACAAAGCTTATTGTGATTAGAAATCGTTGTTTTGATCTTTAACTTTACATAGATAACGTAGGAAATTTGACGATAATGAAGTTTTAACGATTTTTTATCAAATAATCATTTTAAGAGATTTGATATTCAACAAGCCAAGCATAATCAAATTTCATGTACAACACTTATTTTCAATAGAAATTGTTGTTTTGAGCCTTAACTTCACTTAGGGAACGTGAAAAATTGGACGATAATGAAGTTTTAACGATTTTGTATCAATTAGTCATTCTAAGAGTTTTGAGATTCAACAAGCCAAGTATAATCATATTTCAAGTATAACGCTTGTTTTCAATATAAATCGTTGTTTGAAGCCTTAACTTCACGTAGAGATCATGGGAAATCGGACGATAATGAAGTATTACCCATTTTGTTTCAAATAGTCATCTTAAGTGTTTTGAAATTCAACAAGCCGAGTATAATGATTATTCTGTCACAAAGCTTATTGTGACTAGAAATCATTGTTTTGATCATTAACTTCACATAAAGAACGTGAGAAATTGGACGATAATGAAGTTTCAACGATTTTGTATCACATAATCATTTTAAGAGATTTCAAATTTAAAAAGGCAAGCATAATCATATTTCATATACAACGGTTATTTTCAATTGAAATCGTTGTTTTGAGCCTTAACTTCACTTAGGGAAGGTGGAAAATTGGACGATAATGAAGTTTTAACGATTTTGTATCAATTAATCATTCTAAAAGTTTTGAAATTCAAAAAACCAAACTTAATCATATTTCATGTACAACGCTTATTTTTATTAGAAATCATTATTTTGAGCCTTAACTTCACTTCGGGAACGTGGGAAATTAGACGATAATGAGGTTTTAACAATTTTGTATCAATTAGTCATTCTATGAGTTTTGAAATTTAACAAGCCAAGTATAATCATATTTCATGTATGACACTTCTTTTCAATAGAAATCGTTGTTTGAAGCCTTAACTTCACGTAGATAATATGGAAAATCGGACGACAATGAAGTTTTACCCATTTTGTTTCAAATAGTTATCTTAAATGTTTTGAAATTAAACAAGTCGCTTATAATAATTATTCTGTCACAAAGCTTATTGTGACTTAAAATCGTAGTTTTGATCATTAACTTCACGTAGATAACGTGGGAAATTGGACAATAATGAAGTTTTAATGATTTTGTATCAAATAATCATTGTAAGGCATTTGGAATTCAACAAGCCAAGCATAATCATATTTCATCTACAACGCTTATTTTCAAAAGAAAATGTTGTTTTGATCCATAACTTCACGCAGATAACATTGAAAATTGAACGATAATGAAGTTTTAACGATTTTGTATCAATTAATCATTCTAAGAGTTTTAAAATTCAACAAGCCAAATATAATCATATTTCATCTACAACACTTCTTTTCAATAAAAATTGTTGTTTAGAGCCTTAACTTCACGTAGAGAACATGAGAAATCGGACGATAATGAAGTTTTACCCATTTTGTTTTAAATAGCCATCTTAAGTGTTTTGAAATTCAACAAGCCGAGTATAATCATTATTCTGTTACAAAGTTTATTATGACTAAAAATCGTTGTTTTGATCATTAACTTCACATAGATAACGTGAGAAATTGGACAATAATGAATTTTTAACGATTTTGTATCATATAATCAATTTAAGAGATTTGAAATTCAAAAAGCCAAGCATAATCATATTTCATCTACAACACTTATTTTCAATATAAATCGTTGTTTTGAGCCTTAACTTCACTTAGGGAAGGTGGTAAACTGGACGATAATGAAGTTTTAACGATTTTGTATCAATTGATCATTCAAAGAGTTTTGAAATTCAAAAAACCAAGCATAGTCATATTTCATGTACAACGCTTATTTTCAATAGAAATCGTTGTTTTGAGCCTTAACTTCACTTCGGGAACGTGAGAAATTAGACGATAATGAGGTTTTAACGATTTTGTATCAATTAGTTATTCTATGAGTTTTGAAATTCTACAAGCCAAGTATAATCATGTTTCATGTACAACCCTTCTTTTCAATAAAAATCGTTGTTTGAAGCCTTAACTTCACGTAGATAATATGGGAAATCGGACGACAATGAAGTTTTACCCATTTTGTTTAAAATAGTCATCTTAAGTGTTTTGAAATTCAACAAGCCGCGTATAATAATTATTCTGTCACAAAGCTTATTGTAACTAGAAATCGTTGTTTTGATCATTAACTTCACAAAGAGAACGAGAGAAATTGGACGATAATGAAGTTTTAACGATTTTGTATCAAATAATCATTTTAAGAGATTTGAAATTCAACAAGCCAGGCATAATTATATTTCATCTACAATGCGTATTTTTAATAGAAATCGTTGTTTTGAGCTTTTACTTCATTTAGAGAATGTGGAAAATTGGACGATAAAGATGTTTTAACGATTTTGTATCAATTAGTCATTCTAAGAGTTTTGAAATTCTACAAGCCAAGTATAATCATATTTCATCTACAACGCTCTTTTTCAATAGAAATCATTGTTTGAAGCGTTAACTTCACGTAGAGAACATGGGAAATCGGACGATAATGAAGTCTTACCCATTTTGTTTCAAATAGTCATCTTAAGTGTTTTGAAATTCAAATACCGACTATAATCATAATTCTGTCACAAAGCTTATTACTATTAAAAATCGTTGTTTTGATCATTAACTTCATGTAGAGAACGTGGGAAATTGGACGATAATGAAGTTTCAACGATTTTGTATCAAATAATCATTTTAAGAGATTTAAAATTCAAAAAGCCAACCATAAACATATTTCATCTACAACGCTTAGTTTCAATAGAAATCGTTGTTTTGAGCCTTAACTTCACTTAGGGAACGTGGAAAATTGGACGATAATGAAGTTTTGACAATTTTTTGTCAAGTAATCATTCTAAGAGTTTTAAAATTCAACAAGCCAAGTATAATCATATTTCATCTACAACGCTTCTTTTCAATAGAAATCGTCATTTGGAGCCTTAACTTCACGTAGATAACATGGGAAATCGGACGATAATGAAGTTTTACCCATTTTGTTTCAAATAGTCATCTTAAGTGTTTTGAAATTTAACAAGCCGAGTATAATCATTATTTTGTCACAAAGCTTATTGTTACTAGAAATCATTGTTTTGATCATTAACTTCACGTAGAGAACATGGGAAATCGGACTATAATGAAGTTTTACCCATTTTGTTTCAAATAGTCATCTTAAGTGTTTTGAAATTCAACAAGCTGAGCATAATCATTATTTTTTCACAAAGCTTATTGTCAATAGAAATCGTTGTTTTAACCATTAACTTCAAGTAGAGAACGTGAAAAATTAGACGATAATGAAGTTTAAACGATTTTGTATCACATAATCATTTTAAGAGATTTGAAATTCAAAAGTCTAAGCATAATCATATTCCATATACAACACTTATTTTCAATAGAAATCGTTGCTTTGAGCCTTAACTTCACTTAGGGAAGGTGGAAATTTGGAGATAATGAAGTTTTAATGATTTTGTATCAATTAATTATTCCAAGAGTTTTGAAATTCAAAAAGCCAAGCATAGTCATATTTCATGTACAACGCTTATTTTCAATAGATATCATTGTTTTGAGCCTTAACTTCACTTGGAGGCTTAACTTCACGTAGAGAAAATGGAAAATCAAACGATAACGTGGGAAATTAGACGATAATGAAGTTTTAACGATTTTGTATCAACTAGTCATTCTGGGTTTTGAAATTCAACAAGCCAAGTATAATCATATTTCATTTACAACACTTCTTTTCAATAGAAACCGTTGTTTGGAGCCTTAACTTCACGTAGAGAACATAGGAAATCGGACGATAATGAAGTTTTACCCATTTTGTTTCAAATAGTCATCTTAAGTGTTTTGAAATTTAAAAGCTGACTATAATCATTATTCTGTCACAAAGCTTATTGCTACTAAAAATCGTTGTTTTGATCATTAACTTCATGTAGAGAACGTGAGAAATTGGACGATAATGAAGTTTTAACGATTTTGTATCAAATAAACATTGTAAGAGATTAGAGATTTGAAATTCAACAAGCCAAGCATAATCATATTTCATCTACAATGCTTATTTTCAATAGAAATCGTTGTTTTGATCCTTAACTTCAAGTAGGTAACGTTGGAAATTGGACGATAATGAAGTATTAACGATTTTGTATCAAATAATCATTGTAACAGATTTAAAATTCAACAAGCCAAGCATAATCATATTTCATCTACAATGCTTATTTTCAAAAGAAATCGTTGTTTTGATCCTTAACTTCACGTATGTATTGTTGGAAATTGGACGATAATGAAGTTTAAACGATTTTGTATCAATTAATCATTTTAAGTGTTTTGAAATTCAACAAGCCAAGTATACTCATATTTTATGTACAACGCTTCATTTCAATAGAAATAGTTGTTTTGAGTCTTAACTTCACTTAGGGAATGTAGGAAATTGGATCGACGATAATGAAGTTTTTACGATTTTGTATATTAATTATTCTAAGAGTTTTAAAATTCAACAAGCCAAGTATAATCATATTTGATCTACAATGCTTCTTTTCAATAGAAATCATTGTTTTGAGCCTTAACTTCACGTAGAGAACTTAGGAAATTGGACGATAATGAAGTTTTATCCATTTTGATTCAAATAGTCATCTTAAGTGTTTTAAAATTTAACAAGTCGAGTATAATCATTATTCTGTTACAAAGCTTTTTCAGACTAGAAATCGTTGTTTTTATCATTAACTTCATGTAGAGAACGTGGAAAATTGGACGATAATGAATTTTTAACGATTTTGTATCAAATAATCATTTTAAGAGATTTGAAATTCAACAAGCCAGGCATAGTCATATTTCATCTACAATGCTTATTTTCAATAGAAATCGTCGTTTTGAGCTTTTACTTCACTTAGGGAATGCAAAAAATTGGATGATAATGAAGTTTTAACGATTTTGTATCAATTAATCATTCTAAGAGTTTTGAAATTCAACAAGCCAAGTATAATCATATTTCATCTACAGCACTTCTTTTAAATAGAAATCGTTGTTTGGAGCCTTAACTTAATGTAGAGAGCATGGGAAATAGGGCGATAATAAAGTTTTACACATTTTGTTTCAAATAGTCATCTAAGTGTTTTGGAATTCAACAAGTCGATTATAATAATTATTCTGTCACAAAAGCTTATTGTGATTAGAAATTGTTTTTTTGATCATTAACTTCACGTTGAGAACGTGGGAAATTGGACGATAATGAAGTTTTTACGATTTTCTATCAAATAATCATTGTAAGAGATTTGATATTCAACAAGCCAAACATAAACATATTTCATCTACAACGCTTGTTTTCAATAGAAATCGTTGTTTTGATCCTTAACTTTAAGTAGGTAGCGTTGGAAATTGGGCGATAATGAAGTTTTAACGTATTTGTATCAAATAATCATTCTAAAAGTTTTGAAATTCAAAAAGCAAAGTATAATCATATTTCATCTATAACGCTTCCTTTCAATAGAAATCGTTGTTTGGAGCCTTAACTTCACGTAGAGAATATAAAAAATCGGACGATAATGAAGTTTTATCTATTTTGTTTTAAATAGTCATTTTAAGTGTTTTGAAATTCAACAAGCCGAGTATAATCATTATTCTGTCACAAAGCTTATTATGACTAGAAATCGTTGTTTTGATCATTAACTTCACATAGAGAATGAGAGAAATTGGACGATAATGAAGTTTGAACGATTTTGTATCAAATAATCATTTTAAGAGATTTGAAATTCAGAAACCAAGCATAAACATATTTCATCTACAACGCTTATTTTCAATAGAAATTATTGTTTTGAGCTTTTACTTCACTTAGAGAACTTGGAAAATTGGACGATAATGAAGTTTTAACGATTTCGTATCAATTAGTCATTGTAAGAGTTTTGAAATTCTACAAGCCAAGTATAATCATATTTCATCTACAACGCTCATTTTCAATAGAAATCGTTGTTTGAAGCCTTAACTTCACGTAGAGAACAGGGGAAATCGGACCATAATGAAGTTTTGTCCATTTTGTTTCAAAAAGTCATTTAAAGTGTTTTGAAATCCAACAAGCCGAGTATAAAAATTATTCTATCACAAAAGCTTATTGTGACTAGAAATCATTTTTTTGATCATTAAGTTCACGTTAAGAACGTGAAAAATTGGACGATAATAAAGTTTTCACGATCTTGTACCAAATAATCATTGTAAGAGATTTGAAATTCTAAAAGCTAAGCATAATCATATTTCATGTACAAAGCTTATTTTCAATAGAAATCGTTGTTTTCAGCCTTAACTTCACTTAGGGAAGGTGGGAAATTAGACGATAATGAAGTTTTAACAATTTGTATCAATTAATCTTTCTAAGAGTTTTCAAATTCAAAAAGCCAAGCATAATCATATTTAATGTACAATGCTTATTTTCAATAAAATCGTTTTTTTAGCCTTAACTTCACTTCGGAAACGTGGGAAATTAAACGATATTGAAGTTTTAACAATTTTGTATCAATTAGTCATTCTATGAGTTTTGAAATTCAACAAGCCAAGTATAATCATATTTCATGTACAACACTTCTTTTCAACAGAAAACGTTGTTTGGAGCCTTAACTTTACGCAGAGATCATGGGAAATCGGACGATAATGAAGTTTTGCCCATTTTGTTTCAAATATTCATCTTAAGTGTTTTGAAATTCAATAAACCGAGTATAATCATTATTATGTCACAAAGCTTATTATGACTAGAAATAGTTGTTTTGATCATTAACTTCACATAGAGAATGAGAGAAATTGAACGATAATGAAGTTTTAACGAGTTTGTATCAAATAATCATTTTAAGAGATTTAAAATTGAACAAGCCTGGCATAATTATATTTTATCTACATCACTTATTTTCAATAGAAATTGTTGTTTTGAGCTTTTACTTCACATAGAGAACGTGGAAAATTGGACGCTAATGAAGTTTTAACGATTTTGTATCAATTAGTCATTCTAAGAGTTTTGAAATTGTACAAGCCAAGTATAATCATATTTCATCTACAACGCTCCTTTTCAATAGAAATCGTTGTTTGAAGACTTAACTTCACGTAGAGAACAGGGGAAATCGGACGATAATGATGTTTACCCATTTTGTTTCAAATAGTCATCTTAAGTGTTTTGAAATTAAAAACCGACTATAATCATTATTCTGTCACAAAGCTTATTGATACTAAAAATCATTTTTTTGATCATTAGCTTCATGTAGAGAACGTGGGAAATTGGACAATAATGAAGTTTTAACGATTTTATATCAAATAATCATTTTAAGAGATTTGAAATTCAAAAAGCCAAGCATAATCATATTTCATCTACAACGCTTATTTTCAATAGAAATTATTCTTTTGAGCCTTAATTTCACTTAGGGAACGTGGGAAATTGGACGATAATGAAGTTTTAACAATTTTTTTATCAATTAGTCATTCTATGAATTTTGAAATTCAACAAGCCAAGTATAATCATATTTCATCTACAATGCTTCTTTTCAATATAAATCGTTATTTGGAGCTTTAACTTCCCGTAGAGAACATGGGAAATCGGACGATAATGAAGTTTTACCTATTTTGTTTCAAATAGTTATCTTAAGTGTTTTGAAATTCAACAAGCCGAGTATAATCATTATTCTGTCACAAAGCTTATTGTGACTAGAAATCGTTGTTTTGAGCATTAACTTCACGTAGAGAACGTGGAAAATTGGACGATAATGAAGTTTTTACGATTTTATATCAAATAATCATTGTAAGAGATTTGAAATTCAAGAAGCTAAGCATAATTATATTTCATCTACAACCCTTATTTTCAATAGAAATTGTTGTTTTGATCCTTAACTTTAAGTAGGTAACGTTGGAAATTGGACGATAATGAAGTTTTAACATATTTGTATCAAATAATCATTCTAAACGTTTTAAATTCAACAAGCAAAGTATAATCATATTTCATCAACAACGCTTCCTTTCAATAGAAATCGTTGTTTGGAGCCTTAACTTCACGTAGAGAACATGGAAAATTGGACGATAATGAAGTTTTATCCATTTTGTTTTAAATAGTCATTTTAAGTGTTTTGAAATTCAACAAGCCGAGTATAATCATTATTCTGTCACAAAGCTTATTGTGATTAGAAATCGTTGTTTTTATCATTAACTTCACGTAGAGAACGTGAAAAATTGGACGATAATGAAGTTTGAACGATTTTGTATCAAATAATCATTTTAAGAGATTTGAAATTCAAAAACCAAACATAATTATATTTCATCTACAACGCTTATTTTCAATAGAAATTGTTGTTTTGAGCTTTTACTTCACTTAGAGAACGTGAAAAATTGGACAATAATGAAGTTTTAACGATTTCGAATCAATTAGTCATTCTAAGAGTTTTGAAATTCTACAAGCCAAGTATAATCATATTTCATCTGCAACACTCCTTTTCAATAGAAATCGTTGTTCGTAGCCTTAACTTCACGTAAAGAACAGGGGAAATCGGACCATAATGAAGTTTTGTCCATTTTGTTTCAAATAGTCATTTTAAGTGTTTTGAAATTCAACAAGCCGATTATAAAAATTATTCTATCACAAAAGCTTATTGTGACTAGAAATCATTTTTTGATCATTAAGTTCACGTTGAGAACGTGGGAAATTGGACGATAATAAAGTTTTCACGATCTTGTATCAAATAATCATTGTAAGAGATTTGAAATTCTAAAAGCCAAGCATAATCATATTTCATGTACAAAGCTTATTTTCAATAGAAATCCTTGTTTTTAGCCTTAACTTCACTTAGGGAAGGTGGGAAATTGGACGATAATGAAGTTTTAACGATTTTGTATCAATTAATCATTCTAAGAGTTTTGAAATTCAAAAAGCCAAGCATAATCATATTTAATGTACAACGCTTATTTTAAATAAAATTGTTTTTTTGAGCCTGAACTTCACTTCGGAAACGTGGAAAATTAGACGATAATGAAGTTTTAACGATTTTGTATCAATTAGTTATTCTATGAGTTTTGAAATTCAACAAGCCAAGTATAATCATATTTCATGTACAACACATCTTTTCAATAGAAAACGTTGTTTGGAGCCTTAACTTTACGCATAGAACATGAGAAATCGGACGATAATGAAGTTTTAACCATTTTGTTTCAAATAGTCATCTTAAGTGTTTTGAAATTCAATAAGTCAAGTATAATCATTATTCTGTCACAAAGCTTATTATGACTAGAAATCGTTGTTTTGATCATTAACTTCATATAGAGAACGAGAGAAATTGGACGATAATGAAGTTTTAACGATTTTGTATCAAATAATCATTTTAAGAGATTTGAAATTCAACAAGCCTGGCATAATTATATTTCATCTACATCGCTTATTTTCAATAAAAATTGTTGTTTTGAGCTTTTACTTCACTTAGAGAACGTGGAAAATTGGACGCTAATGAAGTTTTAACGATTTTGAATCAATTAGTCATTCTAAGAGTTTTGAAATTCTACAAGCCAAGTATAATCATATTTTATCTACAACGCTCCTTTTCAATAGAAATCGTTGTTTGAAGCCTTAACTTCACGTAGAAAACAGGGAAAATCGGACGATAATGAAGTTTTACCCATTTTGTTTCAAATAGTCATCTTAAGTGTTTTGAAATTCAAAAGCCGACTATAATCATTATTCTGTCACAAAGCTTATTGCTACTAAAAATCATTTTTTTGATCATTAGCTTCATGTAGAGAACGTGGGAAATTAGACGATAATGAAGTTTTAACGATTTTGTATCAAATAATCATTTTAAGATATTTGAAATTCAAAAAGCCAGGCATAATCATATTTCATCTACAATGCTTATTTTCAATAGAAATCGTTGTTTTGAGCCTTAAGTTCACTTAGGGAACATGAGAAATTGGACGATAATGAAGTTTTAACAATTTTTTATCAATTAGTCATTCTATGAATTTTTAAATTCAACAAGCCAAGTATAATCATATTTCATCTGCAATGCTTCTTTTCAATAGAAATCGTTATTTAGAGCTTTAACTTCCCGTAGAGAACATGAGAAATCGGACGATAATGAAGTTTTACCCATTTTGTTTCAAATAGTTATCTTAAGTGTTTTGAAATTCAACAAGCTGAGTATAATCATTATTCTGTCACAAAGCTTATTGTGACTAGAAATCGTTGTTTTGAGCATTAACTTCACGTAGAGAATGTGGGAAATTGGAGGATAATGAAGTTTTAACAATTTTGTATCAAATAATCATTTTAAGTGATTTGAAATTCAACAAGCAAGGCATACTAATATTTCATCTACAATGCTTATTTTCAATAGAAATCGTTGTTTTCAGCTTTTATATCACTTAGGGAACGCGAAAAATTGGACGACAATGAAGTTTTAACGATTTTGTATCAATTAATCCTTCTAAGAGTTTTAAAATTCAACAAGCCAAGTATAATCATATTTCATCTACAACGCTTCTTTTATATAGAAATCGTTGTTTGGAGCCTTAACATAACGTAGAGAGCATGGGTAATCGGACGATAATAAAATTTTACCCATTTTATTTTAAATAGTAATCTTAAGTGTTTTGAAATTCAATAAGCCGAGTATAATTATTATTCTGCCACTAAAGCTTATTGTGACTCGAGATTATTTTTTTGATCATTAACTTCACGTTGAGAACGTGGGAAATTGGACGATAATGAAGTTTAACAATTTTTGATCAAATAATCATTGTAAGAGATTTGAAATTCAAGAAGCAAAGCATAATCATATTTCATCTACAACGATTATTTTCAATAGAAATCGGTGTTTTGATCCTTAACTTTAAGTTGGTAACGTTGGAAATTGGACGATAATGAAGTTTTAACGTATTTGTATCAATTAATCGTTCTAAAAGTTTTGAAATTCAACAAGCCATGTATAATCATATTTCATCTACAACGCTTCTTTTCAATAGAAATCGTTATTTAGAGCTTTAACTTCCCGTAGAGAACATGGAAAATTGGACGATAATGAAGTTTTACCCATTTTGTTTCAAATAGTTATCTTAAGTGTTTTGAAATTCAACAAGCTGAGTATAATCATTATTCTGTCACAAAGCTTATTGTGACTAGAAATCGTTGTTTTGAGCATTAACTTCACGTAGAGAACGTAGGAAATTTGACGATAATGAAGTCTTAACTATTTTGTATCAAATAATCATTTTAAGAGATTTGAAATTCAACAAGCCAGGCATACTCATATTTCATTTACAACGCTTATTTTCAATAGAAATCGTTGTTTTCATCTTCTACTTCACTTAGGGAACGCGAAAAATTGGACGATAATGAAGTTTTAACGATTTTGTATCAATTAATCATTTTAAGAGTTTTGAAATTCAACAAGCTAAGTATAATCATATTTCATCTACAACGCTTCTTTTATATAGAAATCGTTGTTTGGAGCCTTAACTTCACATAGAGAGCATGGTAAATCGGACGATAATAAAATTTTACCCATTTTATTTCAAATAATCATATTAAGTGTTTTGAAATTCAACAAACCAAGTATAACTATTATTTTGCCACTAAAGCTTATTGTGACTAGAAATCATTTTTTTGATCATTAACTTCAAGTTGAGAACATGGGAAATTGGACGATAATGAAGTTTTTACGATTTTGTATCAAATAATCATAGTTAGAGATTTGAAATTCAAGAAGCCAAGCATAATCATATTTCATCTACAACGCTTATTTTTAATAGAAATCGTTGTTTTGATCCTTAACTTTAAGTAGGTAACGTTGGAAATTGGATGATAATGAAGTTTTAACATATTTGTATCAATTAATCATTCTAAAAGTTTTGAAATTCAATAAGCCAAGTATAATCATATTTCATCTACAACGCTTCTTTTCAATAGAAATCGTTATTTAGACCTTTAACTTCCCGTAGAGAACATGGGAAATCGGACGATAATGAAGTTTTATCCATTTTGTTTCAAATAGTTATCTTAAGTGTTTTGAAATTCAACAAGCTGAGTATAATCATTATTCTGTCACAAAGCTTATTGTGACTAGAAATCGTTGTTTTGAGCATTAACTTCATGTAGAGAACGTGGGAAATTGGACGATAATGAAGTCTTAACGATTTTGTATCAAATAATTATTTTAAGAGATTTGAAATTAAACAAGCCTGGCATACACATATTTCATCTATAATGCTTATTTTCAATAGAAATCGTTGTTTTCAGCTTTTACTTCACTTAGGGAACGGAAAAAATTGGACGATAATGAAGTTTTAACGATTTTGTATCAATTAATCATTCTAAGAGTTTTGAAATTCAACAAGCCAAGTATAATCATATTTCATCTACAATGCTTCTTTTATATAGAAATCGTTGTTTTGAGCCTTAACTTCACGTAGAGAGCATGGAAATTCGGACGATAAAAAAGTTTTACCCATTTTATTTCAAATATTCATCTTAAGTGTTTTAAATTCAACAAGCCGAGTATAATTATTATTCTGCCACTAAAGCTTATGTGACTAGAAATCGTTTTTTAATCATTATCTTCACGTTGAGAACGTGAAAAATTGGACGATAATTAAGTTTTTATGATTTTGTATCAAATAATCATTGTAAGAGATTTGAAATTCAACAAGCCAAACATAAACATATTTCATCGACAACGCTTATTTTCAATAGAAATCGTTGTTTTGATCCTTATCTTTAAGTAGGTAACGTTGGAAATTGGGCGATAATGAAGTTTTAACGTATTTGTATCAATTAATCATTCTAAAAGTTTTGAAATTCAATAAGCCAAGTTTAATCATATTTCATCTACAATGCTTCTTTTCAATAGAAATCGCTGTTTGGAGCCTTAACTTCACATAGAGAACACGGAAAATCGAATGATAATGAAGTTTTATCCATTTTGTTTCAAATAGTCATCTTAAGTGCTTTGAAATTCAACAAGCCGAGTATAAAAATTATTCAATCACAAAAGCTTATTTGGACTAGAAATCATTTTTTTGATCATTAAACTTCACGTTGAGAACGTGGGAAATTGGATGATAAGGAAGTTTTTATGATTTTGTATCAAATAATCATTGTAAGAGATTTGAAATTCCAGAAGCCAAGCATAATTATATTTCATCTACAACGCTTATTTTCAATAGAAATCGTTGTGTTGATTCTTAACTTTAAGTAGGTAACGTTGGAAATTGGACGATAGTGAAGTTTTAACTTATTTGTATCAATTAATCATTCTAAGAGTTTTGAAATTTAACAAGCCAAGTATAATCACATTTCATCTACAAGGCTTCTTTTCAACAGAAATCATTATTTAGAACTTTAACTTCCCGTAGAAAACATGGAAAATCGGACGATAATGAAGTTTTACCCATTTTGTTTCAAATAGTTATCTTAAGTGTTTTGAAATTCAACAAACCGAGTATAATTATTATTCTGTCACAAAGCTTATTGTGACTAGAAATCGTTGTTTTGAGCATTAACTTCACGTAGAGAACGTGGAAATTTGACGATAATGAAGTTTTAACGATTTTGTATCAAATAATTATTTTAAGAGATTTGAAATTCAACTAGCCAGGCATACTCATATTTCATCTACAATGCTTATTTTCAATAGAAATCGTTGTTTTCAGCTTTTACTTCACTTAGGGAACGCGAAAAATTGGACGATAATAAAGTTTTAACGATTTTGTATCAATTAATCATTCTAAGAGTTTTGAAAATCAACAAGCCAAGTATAATCATATTTCATCTACAACGCTTCTTTTATATAGAAATCATTGTTTTGAGCCTTAACTTCACGTGGAGAGCAATGAAAATTGGACGATAATAAAGACTTACCCATTTTATTAAAAATAGTCATCTTAAGTGTTTTGAAATTCAACAAGCCGAGTATAATTATTATTCTGCCACAAAAGCTTATTGTGACTAGAAATTAATTTTTTGATCATTAACTTGACGTTGAAAACGTGGAAAATTGGACGATAATAAAGTTTTTACGATTTTGTATCAAATAATCATTGTAAGAGATTTTAAATTCAACAAGCCAAACATAAACATATTTCGTTTACAACGCTTCTTTTCATTAGAAATAGTTGTTTTGATCCTTAACTTTAAGTAGGTAACGTTGGAAATTGGGAAATAATGAAGTTTTAACTTATTTGTATCAATTAATCAATCTAAAAGTTTTGAAATTCAACAAGCCAAGTGTAATCATATTTCATCTACAACACTTCTTTTCAATAGAAATCGTTGTTTGGAGCCATAAGTTCACATAGAGAACATGGGAAATCGGACGATAATGAAGTTTTATCCATTTTGTTTCAAATAGTCATTTTATGTGTTTTGAAATTCAACAAGCCGAGTATAAAAATTATTCTATCACAAAAGCTTATTGTAACTAGAAATCGTTTTTTTGTTCATTAACTTCACGTTGAAAACGTGGGAAATTGGACGATAATGAAGTTTTAACGATTTTGTATCAAATAATCATTGTAAGAGATTTGAAATTCAAGAAGCCAAGCATAATCATATTTCATCTACAATGCTTATTTTCATTAGAAATCGTTGTTTTGATCCTTAACTTTAAGCAGATAACGTTGAAAATTGCACGATAATGAAGTTTTAACGATTTTGTATCAAATAATTATTTTAAGAGATTTGAAATTCAACAAGCCAGGCATACTCATATTTCATCTACAATGCTTATTTTAAATAGATATCATTGTTTTTAGCTTTTACATCACTTAGGGAACGCGAAAAATTGGACGATAATAAAGATTTAATGATTTTGTATCAATTAATCATTCTAAGAGTTTTGAAATTCAACAAGCCAACTATAATCATATTTCATCTACAACGCTTCTTTTCAATAGAAATCGTATTTAGAGCTTTAACTTCCCATAGAGAACATAAGAAATCGGACAATAACGAAGTATTACCCATTTTGTTTCAAATAGTTATCTTAAGTGTTTTGAAATTCAACAAGCCGAGTATAATCATTATTCTGTCACAAAGCTTATTTTGACTAGAAATTGTTGTTTTGAGCATTAACTTCACATAGAGAACGTGGAAAATTGGACGATAATGAAGTCTTAACGATTTTGTATCAAATAATCATTTTAAGAGATTTAAAATTCAACAAGCCAGGCAAACTCATATTTCATCTCCAACGCTTATTTTCAATAGAAATCGTTGTTTTCATCTTTTACTTCACTTAGGGAACGCGAAAAATTGGACGATAATGAAGTTTTAACGATTTTGTATCAATTAATCATTCTAAGAGTTTTGAAATTCAACAAGCCAAGTATAATCATATTTCATCTACAACGCTTCTTTTATATAGAAATCGTTGTTTGTTGCCTTAACTTCACATAGAGAGCATGGTAAATCGGACGATAATAAAGTTTTACCCATTTTATTTCAAATAGTCATATTTAGTGTTTTGAAATTCAACAAACTGAGTATAATTATTATTTTGCCACTAAAGCTTATTGTGACTAGAAATCGTTGTTTTGAGCATTAACTTCATGTAGAGAACGTGGAAAATTGGACGATAATAAAGTTTTAACGATTTTGTATCAAATAATCATTTTAAGAGATTTGAAATTCAACAAGCCCGTCATACTCATATTTCATCTACAACGCTTATTTTCAATAGAAATCGTTGTTTTCATCTTTTACATCACTTAGGGAACACAAAAAATTGGACGATAATGAAGTTTTAACGATTTTGTATCAATTAATCATTCTAAGAGTTTTGAAATTGATCAAGCCAAGTATAATCATATTTCATCTACAACGCTTCTTTTCAATAGAAATTGTTATTTAGAGCTTTAATTTCCCGTAGAGAACATGGAAATCGGACGATAACAAAGTTTTACCCATTTTGTTTCAAATAGTTATCATAAGTGTTTTGAAATTCAACAAGCCGAGTATAATCATTATTCTGTCACAAAGCTTATTGTGACTAGTAATCGTTGTTTTGAGCAATAACTTCACATATAGAACGTGGGAAATTGGACAATAGTGAAGTCTTAACGATTTTGTATCAAATAATCATTTTAAGAGATTTGAAATTCAACAAGCCAGGCATACTCATATTTGATCTACAACGCTTATTTTCAATAGAAATCGTTGTTTTCAGCTTTTACTTCACTTAGGGAACACGAAAAAATGAATGATAATGAAGTTTTGACGATTTTGTATCAATTAATCATTCTAAGAGTTTTGAAATTCAACAAGCCAAGTATAATCATATTTCATCTACACCGCTTCTTTTATATAGAAATCATTGTTTTGAGCCTTAACTTCACGTAGAGAGCATGGGAAATCATGCGATAATAAAGTTTTACCCATTTTATTTCAAATAGTAATCTTAAGTGTTTTGAAATTCCACAAGCTAAGTATAATTATTATTCTGCCACAAAAGCTAATTGTGACTAGAAATTGTTTTTTTGATCATTAACTTCACGTTGAGAACGTGGAAAATTGGGCGATAATGAAGTTTTTACGATTTTGTATCAAATAATCATTGTAAGAGATTTGAAATTCAACAAGCCAAACATAAACATATTTCATCTACAACGCTTTTTTTCATTAGAAATCGTTGTTTTGATCCTTAACTTTAAGTAGGTAACATTGGAAATTCAGCGATAATGAAGTTTTAACGTATTTGTATCAATTAATCGTTCTAAAAGTTTTGAAATTCAACAAGCCGAGTATTAAAATTATTATATCACAAAAGCTTATTGTAACTAGAAATCATTTTTTTGATCAATAACTTCACGTTGAGAACTTGGGAAATTGGACGATAATGAAGTTTTTACGATTTTGTAACAAATAATCATTGTAAGAGATTTGAAATTTCAGAAGCCAAGCATAATTATATTTCATCTACAACGCTTATTTTCAATAGAAATCGTTCTGTTGATTCTTAACTTTATGTAGCTAACGTTGGAAATTGGACGATAGTGAAGTTTTAACGTATTTGTATCAATTAATCATTCAAAGAATTTTGAAATTCAACAAGCCAAGTCTCATATTTAATCTACAACGCTTCTTTTCCACAGAAATCGTTATTTAGAAGTTTAACTTCCCGTAGAAAACATGAAAAATCGGACGATAATGAAGTTTTACCCACTTTGTTTCAAATAGTTATCTTAAGTGTTTTAAAATTCAACAAGCCGAGTATAATGATTATTCTGTCACAAAGCTTATTGTGACTAGAAATCGTTGTTTTGAGCATTAACTTCATGTAGAGAACGTGAGAAATTTGACGATAATGAAGTTTTAACGATTTTGCATCAAATAATCATTTTAAGAAATTTGAAATTCAACAAGCCAGGCATATTCATATTTCATTTACAACGCTTATTTTCAATAGAAATCGTTGTTTTCAGCATTTACTTCACTTAGGGAACGCGAAAAATTGGACGATAATGAAGTTTTAACGATTTTGTATCAATTAATCATTCTAAGAGTTTTGAAATTCAACAAGCCAAGTATAATCATATTTCATCTACAACGCTTCTTTTATATAGAAATAGTTGTTTTGAGTATTAACTTCACGTAGAGATCATGGAAAATTGGACGATAATAAAGACTTACCCATTTTATTTCAAATAGTCATCTTAAGTGTTTTGAAATTCAAAAAGCTGAGTATAATTATTATTTTGCCACAAAAGCTTATTGTGACTAGAAATTTTTTTTGATCATTAACTTCACGTTGAGAACGTGGAAAATTGGACGATAATGACGTTTTTATGATTTTGTATCAAATAATCGTTGTAAGAGATTTGAAATTCAAAAAGCCAAACATAAACATATTTCATTTACAACGCTTATTATCATTAGAAATCATTGTTTTGATCCTTAACTTTAAGTAGGTAACATTGGAAATTGGGCGATAATGAAGTTTTAACGTATTTGTATCAATTAATCATTCTAAAAGTTTTGAAATTCAACAAGCCAAGCGTAATCAAATTTCATCTACAACACTTCTTTTCAATAGAAATCGTTGTTTGGAGCTTTAACTTCACATAGAGAACATGAGAAATCGGACGATAATGGAGTTTTATCCATTTTGTTTCAAATAGTCATTTTAAGTGTTTTTGAAATTCAACAAGCTGAGTATAAAAATTATTCTGTCACAAAAGCTTATTGTAACTAGAAATCGTTTTTTGATCATTAACTTCACGTTGAGAACGTGGGAAATTGGGCGATAATGAAGTTTAAACGATTTTGTATCAAATAATCATTATAAGAGATTTGAAATTCAAGAAGCCAAGCATAATCATATTTCATCTACAACGCTTATTTTCAATAGAAAACGTTGTTTTGATCCTTAACTTTAAGTAGGTTATGTTGAAAATTGGACGATAATGAAGTTTTAACGATTTTGTATCAAATAATCATTTTAAGAGATTTGAAATTCAACAACCTAGGCATACTCATATTTCATCTACAATGCTTATTTTCAATAGAAATCGTTGTTTTCAGATTTTACATCACTTAGGGAACGCGAAAAATTGGACGATATTGAAGTTTTTATGATTTTGTATCAGTTAATCATTCTAAGAGTTTTGAAATTCAACAAGCCAAGTATAATCATATTTCATCTACAATGTTTTTTTCAATTGAAATCGTTACTTAGAGCTTTAACTTCCCGTAGAGAACATGGTAAATCGGACGATAACTATGTTTTACCCATTTTGTTTCAAATAGTTATCTTAAGTGTTTTGAAATTCAACAGGCCGAGTATAATCATTATTCTATCACAAAGCTTATTGTGATTAGAAATCGTTGTTTTGAGCATTAACTTCACATAGATAATGTGGGAAATTGGACGATAATGAAGTCTTAACGATTTTGTATCAAATAATCATTTTAAGAGATTTGAAATTCAACAAGCCAGGCATACTCATATTTCACCAACAACGCTTATTTTCAATAGAAATCTTTGTTTTCAGCTTTTACTTCACTTAGGGACGCAAAAAATTGGACGATTATGAAGTTTTGATGACTTTGTATCAATTAATCATTCTAAGAGTTTTGAAATTCAACAACCCAAGTATTATCATATTTCATCTATAATGCTTCTTTTATATAGAAATCGTTGTTTTGAGCCTTAACTTCACGTAGAGAGCATAGAAAATCGGACGATAATAAAGTCTTACCCATTTTATTTCAAATAGCCATCTTAAGTGTTTTCAAATTCAACAAGCCGAGTATAATTATTATTCTGCCACTAAAGCTTATTGTGACTAGAAATCATTTTTTTGATCATTAACTTCACGTTGAGAACATGGGAAATTTTACGATAATGAAGTTTTTACGCTTTTGTATCAAATAATCATTGTAAGAGGTTTGAAATTCAAGAAGCCAAGCATAATTATATTTCATCTATAACCCTTATTTTCAATAGAAATCGTTGTTTTGATCCTTAACTTTAAGTAGGTAACGTTGGAAATTGGACGATAATGAAGTTTTAACATATTTGTATCAATTAATCAATCTAAAAGTTTTGAAATTCAACAAGCCAAGTATAATCATATTTCATTTACAATGCTTCTTTTCAATAAAAATCATTTTTTAGAGCTTTAACTTCCCGTAGAGAACATGGGAAATCGGACGATAATGAAGATTTACCCATTTTGTTTCAAATAGTTATCTTAAGTGTTTTGAAATTCAACAAGCTAAATATAATCATTATTCTATCACAAAGCTTGTTGTGACTAGAAATCGTTGTTTTGAGCATTAAGTTCACGTAGAGAACGTAGAAAATTGGACGATAATGAAGTTTTAACGATTTTGTATCAAATAATCATTTTAAGAGATTTGAAATTCAACAAGCCAGTCATACTCATATTTCATCTACAACGCTTATTTTCAATAGAAATCGTTGTTTTGATCCTTAACTTTAAGTAGGTAACGTTGGAAATTGGACGATAGTGAAGTTTTAACGTATTTGTATCAATTAATTATTCTAAGAGTTTTAAAATTCAACAAGCCAAGTATAATCATATTTCATCTACGACGCTTCTTTTCAATAGAAATCGTTATTTAGAACTTTAACTTCCCGTAGAGAACATGGGAAATCGGACGATAATGAAGTTTTACCCATTTTGTTTCAAATAGTTATCTTAAGTGTTTTGAAATTCAAAAAGCCGAGTATAATCATTATTCTGTCACAAAGCTTATTGTCACTAGAAATCGTTGTTTTGAGCATTTACTTCACGTAGAGAACGTGGGAAATTGGACGATAATGGAGTTTTAACGATTTTGTATCAAATAATCATTCTAAAAGATTTGAAATTCAACAAGCCAGGCATACTCATATTTCATCGACAACGATTATTTTTTATCGAAATCGTTGTTTTTACCTTTTATTTCACTAAGGGAATGCGAAAAATTGGACGGTAATGTAAGTTTAACGATTTTGTATCAATTAATCATTCTAAGAGTTTTGAAATTCAACAAGCCAAGTATAATCATATTTCATCTACAACGCTTCTTTTATAGAAATCGATGTTTGGAGCCTTAACTTCACGTAGAGGGCATGGAAAATCGGACGATAATAAAGTTTTATCCATTTTATTTCAAATAGTCATCTTAAGTGTTTTGAAATTCAACAAGCCGAGTATAATTATTATTCTGCCATAAAAGCTTATTGTGACTAGAAATCGTTTTTTTGATCATTAACTTCACGTTGAGAACGTGAGAAATCTGACGATAATAAAGTTTTTACGATTTTGTATCAAATAATCATTGTAAGAGATTTGAAATTCTACAAGCCAAACATAAACATATTTCATCTACAACGCTTATTTTCATTAGAAATCGTTGTTTTGATCCTTAACTTTAAGTAGGTAACATTGGAAATTGGGCGATAATGAAGTTTTAACGTATTTGTATCAATTAATCATTCTAAAAGTTTTGAAATTCAACAAGCCAAGTATAATCATATTTCATTTACAACACTTGTTTTCAATAGAAATCGTTGTTTGGAGCCTTAACTTCACGTAGAGAACATGGAAAATCGGATGATAATGAAGTTTTATCCCTTTTATTTCAAATAGTCATCTTAAGTGTTTTGAAATTCAACAAGCCGACTATAATAATTATTCTATCACAAAAGCTTATTGTAACTAGAAATCGTTTTTTTGACCATTAACTTCACGTTGATAACGTGGGAAATTGGACGATAATGAAGTTTTTACGATTTTTTATCAAATAATCATTGTAAGAGATTTGAAATTCAAGAAGCCAAGCATAATCATATTTCATCTACAACGCTTATTTTCAATAGAAATCGTTGTTTTGATCCTTAACTTTAAGTAGGTAACGTTGGAAATTGGACGATAATGAAGTTTTAACATATTTGTATCAATTAATCATTCTAAAAGTTGTGAAATTCAACAAGCCAAGTATAATCATATTTCATCTACAACGCTTCTTTTCAATAGAAATCGTTATTTAGAGCTTTAACTTCCCGTAGAGAACATGGGAAATCGGACGATAACGAAGTTTTACCCATTTTGTTTCAAATAGTTATCTTAAGTGTTTTGAAATTTAACAAGCCGAGTATAATCATTATTCTGTCACAAAGCTTATAGTGACTAGAAATCATTGTTTTGAGCATTAACTTCACGTAGAGAACGTGGGAAATTGGATGATAATGAAGTCTTAACGATTTTGTATCAAATAATCATTTTTAGAGATTTAAAATTCAACAAGCCAGGCATTCTCATATTTCATCTACAACGCTTATTTTCAATAGAAATCATTGTTTTCACCTTTTACTTCCTTAGGGAACGCGAAAAATTGGACGATTATGACGTTTTAACGATTTTTTATCAATTAATCATTCTAAGAGTTTTGAAATTCAACAAGCAAAGTATAATCATATTTCATCTACAACGCTTCTTTTATATAGAAATCGTTGTTTGGAGCCTTAACTTCACATTGAGAACATGGAAAATCGGACGATAATAAAGTTTTACCCATTTTATTTCAAATAGTCATCCTAAGTGTTTTGAAATTCAACAAGCCGAGTATAATTATTATTCTGCCACTAAAGCTTATTGTGACTAGAAATCATTTTTTTGATCATTAACTTCACGTTGAGAACATGGGATATTTTACGATAATGAAGTTTTTGCGATTTTGAATCAAATAATCATTGTAAGAGGTTTGAAATTCAAGAAGCCAAGTATAATCATATTTCATCTATAACCCTTATTTTCAATAGAAATTGTTGTTTTGATCCTTAACTTTAAGTAGGTAACATTGGAAATTGGACGATAACGAAGCCAAGTATAATCATATTTGTATCAATTAATCATTCTAAAAGTTTTGAAATTCAACAAGCCAAGTATAATCATATTTCATCTACAATGCTTCTTTTTAATAAAAATCATTTTTTAGAGCTTTAACTTCCCATAGAGAACAAGGGAAATCGGACGATAATGAAGTTTTACCCATTTTGTTTCAAATAGTTATCTTAAGTGTTTTGAAGTTCAACAAGCTGAGTATAATCATGATTCTATCACAAAGCTTATTATGACTAGAAATAATTGTTTTGAGCATTAACTTCACGTAGAGAACGTGGGAAATTGGACGATAATAAAGTTTTAACGATTTTCTATCAAATAATCATTTTAAGAGATTTGAAATTCAACAAGCCAGGACATACTCATATTTCATCTACAACGCTTATTTCTAATAGAAATCGTTGTTTTCAGCTTTTACTTCACTTAGGGAAAGCGAAAATTGAACGATAATGAGTTTTAATGATTTTGTATCAATTAATCATTCTAAGAGTTTTGAAATTCAACAAGCCAAGTATAATCATATTTCATCTACATCGCTTCTTTTATATAGAAATCGTTGTTTTGATCCTTAACTACACATAGAGAGCATGGAAAATCGGACGATAATAAAGTTTTACCCATTTTATTTCAAATAGTCGTCTTAAGTATTTTGAATATCAACAAGCCGAGTATAATTATTATTCTGCCACTAAAGCTTATTGAAACTAGAAATCGGTTTTTTAATCATTAACTTCACGTTGAGAACGTGGAAAATTGGACGATAATGAAGTTTTTACGATTTTGTATCAAATAATCATTATAAGAGATTTGAAATTCAACAAGCCAAACATAAACATATTTCATCTACAATGCTTATTTTCAATAGAAATCGTTGTTTTGATCCACTTTAAGTAGGTAACATTGAAAATTTAGCGATAATGAAGTTTTAACATTTTTGTATCAATTAATCATTCTAAAAGTTTTGAAATTCAACAAGCCAAGTATAATCATATTTCATCTACAACGCTTCTTTTCAATAGAAATCGTTATTTAGAGCTTTAACTTTCCGTAGAGAACATGGGAAATCGGACGATAACGAAGTTTTACTCATTTGTTTCAAATAGTTATCTTAAGTGTTTTGAAATTCAACAAGCCGAGTATAATCATTATTCTGTCACAAAGCTTATTGTGACTAGAAATCATTTTTTTGATCATTAACTTCACGTTGAGAACGTGGGAAATTGGACGATAATGAAGTTTTTATGATTTTGTATCAAATAATCATTGTAAGAGATTTGAAATTCCAGAAGCCAAATATAATCATATTTCATCTACAACGCTTATTTTCAATAGAAATCGTTGTTTTGATACTTAACTTTAAGTAGGTAACGTTGGAAATTGGACGATAGTGAAGTTTTAACGTATTTGTATCAATTAATCATTCTAAGAGTTTTGAAATTCAACAAGCCAAGTATAATCATATTTCAACTACAACGCTTCTTTTCAATAGAAATCGTTATTTAGAACTTTAACTTCCCGTAGAGAACATGGGAAATCGGACGATAATGAAGTTTTACCCATTTTGTTTCAAATAGTTATCTTAAGTGTTTTGAAATTCTTTAAGCCGAGTATAATCATTATTCTATCACAATGCTTATTGTGACTAGAAATCATTGTTTTGAGCATTAACTTCACGTAGAGAATGTGGGAAATTGGACGATAATGGAGTTCTAACGATTTTGTATCAAATAATCTTTTCAAAAGATTTGAAATTCAACAAGCCAGGCATACTCATATTTCATCAACAACGCTTATTTTCAATAGAAATCGTTGTTTTCACCTTTTACTTCACTTAGGGAATGCGAAAAATTAGATGATAATGAAGTTTTAACGATATTGTATCAATTAATCATTCTAAGAGTTTTGAAATTCAACAAGCTAAGTATAATCAAATTTCATCACAACACTTCTTTTATATAGAAATCGTTGCGTGGAGCCTTAACTTCACGTAGAAAGCATGGGAAATCGGACGATAATAAAGTTTTACCCATTTTATTTCAAATAGTCATCTTAAGTTTTTTGAAATTCAACAAGCCGAGTATAATTATTATTCTGCCACAAAAGCTTATTGTGACTAGAAATCATTTTTTTGATCATTAACTTCACGTGGAGGACGTGGAAAATTAGACGATAATAAAGTTTTTACGATTTTGTATCAAATAATCATTGTAAGAGATTTGAAATTCAACAAGCCAAACATAAACATATTTCATTTACAACACTTATTTTCATTAGAAATCGTTGTTTTGATCCTTAACTTTAAGTAGGTAACATTGGAAATTGGGCGATAATGAAGTTTTAATGTATTTGTATCAATTAATCATTTTTAAAGTTTTGAAATTCAACAAGCCAAGTATAATCATATTTCATCTACAACACTTCTTTTCAATAGAAATCGTTGTTTAGAGCCTTAACTTCACATAGAGAACATGGAAAATCGGACGATAATGAAGTTTTATCCATTTTGTTTCAAATAGTCATTTTAAGTATTTTGAAATTCAACAAGCCGAGTATAAAAATTAATCTATCACAAAAGCTTATTTTGACAAGAAATCTTTTTTTGATCATTAACTTCACGTTGAGAACGTGGGAAATAAGAAGATAATGAAGTTTTTAAGATTTTGTATCAAATAATCATTGTAAGAGATTTGAAATTCAAGAAGCCAAGCATAATCATATTTCATCTACAACGCTTATTTTCAATAGAAATCGTTGTTTTGATCCTTAACTTTAAGTAGGTAACGTTGGAAATTGGACGATAAAGAAGTCTTAACGTATTTGTATCAATTAATCATTCTAAAAGTTTTGAAATTCAACAAGCCAAGTATAATCATATTTCATCTACAACGCTTCTTTTCAATAGAAATCGTTATTTAGAACTTTAACTTCCCGTAGAGAACATGAAAAATCGGACGATAATGAAGTTTTACCCATTATGTTTCAAATAGTTATCTTAAGTGTTTTGAAATTCAACAAGCTGAGTATAATACTTATTTTGTCACAAAGCTTATTGTGACCAGAAATTGTTGTTTTGAGCATTAACTTCACGTAGAGAACGTTGGAAATTGGACGATAATGAAGTTTTAACGATTTTGTATCAAATAATCATTTTAAGAGATTTGAAATTCAACAAGTCGGGCACACTCATATTTCATCTACAATGCTTATTTTCAATTGAAATCGTGGTTTTCAGCTTTTACTTCACTTAGGGAACACAAAAAATTAGACGATGATGTAGTTTTAACGATTTTGTATCAATTAATCATTCTAAGAGTTTTGAAACTCAACAAGCCAAGTATAATCATATTTCATCTACAATGCTTCTTTTATATAGAAATCGTTGTTTGGAGCCTTAACTTCACGTAGAGCATGGGAAATCAGACGATAATAAAGTTTTACCCATTTTATTTCAAATAGTCATCTTTAGTGTTTTGAAATTCAACAAGCCGAGTATAATTATTATTCTGCCACAAAAGCTTATTGTGACTAGAAATCGTTTTTTTATCATTAACTTCACGTTGAGAACGTGAGAAAGAGGACGATAATGAAGTTTTTACGATTTCGTATCAAATAATCATTGTAAGTGATTTGAAATTCAACAAGCGAAACATAAACATATTTCATCTACAACGCTTATTTTCGTTAGAAATCGTTGTTTTGTTCCTTAACTTTAAGTAGGTAACGTTGGAAATTGGGCGATAATGAAGTTTTAACGTATTTGCATCAATTAATCATTCTAAAAGTTACGAAATTCAACAAGCCAAGTATAATCATATTTCATCTACAACGCTTCTTTTCAATAGAAATCGTTATTTATAGCTTTAACTTCCCGTAGAGAACATGGGAAATCGGACAATAATGAAGGTTTACCCATTTTGTTTCAAATAGTTATCATAAGTGTTTTGAAATTCAACAAGCCGAGTATAATCATTATTCTGTCACAAAGCTTATTGTGACTAGAAATCGTTGTTTTGAAGCATTAACTTCACGTAGAGAACGTGGGAAATTAGACGATAATGAAGTCTTAACGATTTTGTATCAAATAATCATTTTAAGAGATTTGAAATTCAACAAGCCAGGCATACTCATATTTCATCTACAACGCTTATTGTCAATAGAAATCGTTGTTGTCAGCTTTTACTTCACTTAGGGAACGCGAAAAATTGGACGATAATGAAGTTCTAACGATTTTGTATAAATTAATCATTCTAAAAGTTGTGAAATTTAACAAGCCAAGTATAATCATATTTCATCTACAACGCTTCTTTTCAATAGAAATCGTTATTTAGAGCTTTAACTTCTCGTAGAGAACATGGGAAATCAGACGATAACGAAGTTTTACCCATTTTGTTTTAAATAGTTATCTTAAGTGTTTTGAAATTCAACAAGTCGAGTATAATCATTATTCTGTCACAAAGCTTATTGTGACTAGAAATCATTGTTTTGAGCATTAACTTCACGTAGAGAACGTGGGAAATTGGATGATAATGAAGTCTTAACGATTTTGTATCAAATAATCATTTTTAGAGATTTAAAATTCAACAAGCCAGGCATACTCATATTTCATCTACAACGCTTATTTTCAATAGAAATCATTGTTTTCACCTTTTACTTCCTTAGGGAACGCGAAAAATTGGACAATTATGACGTTTTAACGATTTTTTATCAATTAATCATTCTAAGAGTTTTGAAATTCAACAAGCAAAGTATAATCATATTTCATCTACAACGCTTCTTTTATATAGAAATCGTTGTTTGGAGCCTTAACTTCACATTGAGAACATGGAAAATTGGACGATAATAAAGTTTTACCCATTTTATTTCAAATAGTCATCCTAAGTGTTTTGAAATTCAACAAGCCGAGTATAATTATTATTCTGCCACTAAAGCTTATTGTGACTAGAAATCATTTTTTTGATCATTAACTTCACGTTGAGAACATGGGAAATTTTACGATAATGAAGTTTTTGCGATTTTGAATCAAATAATCATTGTAAGAGGTTTGAAATTCAAGAAGCCAAGTATAATCATATTTCATCTATAACCCTTATTTTCAATAGAAATCGTTGTTTTGATCCTTAACTTTAAGTAGGTAACATTGGAAATTGGACGATAACGAAGTTTTAACATATTTGTATCAATTAATCATTCTAAAAGTTTTGAAATTCAACAAGCCAAGTATAATCATATTTCATCTACAATGCTTCTTTTTAATAAAAATCATTTTTTAGAGCTTTAACTTCCCATAGAGAACATGGGAAATGGACGATAATGAAGTTTTACCCATTTTGTTTCAAATAGTTATCTTAAGTGTTTTGAAGTTCAACAAGCTGAGTATAATCATGATTATATCACAAAGCTTATTATGACTAGAAATAATTGTTTTGAGCATTAACTTCACGTAGAGAACGTGGAAAATTGGACGATAATAAAGTTTTAACGATTTTCTATCAAATAATAATTTTAAGAGATTTGAAATTCAACAAGCCAGGCATACTCATATTTCATATACAACGCTTATTTCTAATAGAAATCGTTGTTTTCAGCTTTTACTTCACTTAGGGAAAGCGAAAATTGAACGATAATGAAGTTTTAATGATTTTGTATCAATTAATCATTCTAAGAGTTTTGAAATTCAACAAGCCAAGTATAATCATATTTCATCTACAACACTTCTTTTATATAGAAATCGTTGTTTTGATCCTTAACTACACATAGAGAGCATGGAAAATCGGACGATAATAAAGTTTTACCCATTTTATTTCAAATAGTCGTCTTAAGTATTTTGAAAATCAACAAGCCGAGTATAATTATTATTCTGCCACTAAAGCTTATTGAAACTAGAAATCGTTTTTTTAATCATTAACTTCACGTTGAGGACGTGGAAAATTAGACGATAATAAAGTTTTTACGATTTTGTATCAAATAATCATTTTAAGAGATTTGAAATTCAACAAGCCAAACATAAACATATTTCATTTACAACGCTTATTTTCATTAGAAATCGTTGTTTTAATCCTTAACTTTAAGTAGGTAACATTGGAAATTGGGCGATAATGAAGTTTTAACGTATTTGTATCAATTAATCATTCTAAAAGTTTTGAAATTCAACAAGCCAAGTATAATCATATTTCATCTACAACACTTCTTTTCAATAGAAATCGTTGTTTAGAGCCTTAACTTCAAATAGAGAACATGGAAAATCGGACGATAATGAAGTTTTATCCATTTTGTTTCAAATAGTCATTTTAAGTATTTTGAAATTCAACAAGCCGAGTATAAAAATTAATCTATCACAAAAGCTTATTTTGACAAGAAATCTTTTTTTGATCATTAACTTCACGTTGAGAACGTGGGAAATAAGAAGATAATGAAGTTTTTAAGATTTTGTATCAAATAATCATTGTAACAGATTTGAAATTCAAGAAGCCAAGCATAATCATATTTCATCTACAACGCTTATTTTCAATAGAAATCGTTGTTTTGATCCTTAACTTTAAGTAGGTAACGTTGGAAATTGGACGATAAAGAAGTCTTAACGTATTTGTATCAATTAATCATTCTAAAAGTTTTGAAATTCAACAAGCCAAGTATAATCATATTTCATCTACAACGCTTCTTTTCAATAGAAATCGTTATTTAGAACTTTAACTTCCCGTAGAGAACATGAAAAATCGGACGATAATGAAGTTTTACCCATTATGTTTCAAATAGTTATCTTAAGTGTTTTGAAATTCAACAAGCTGAGTATAATACCTATTTTGTCACAAAGCTTATTGTGACCAGAAATTGTTGTTTTGAGCATTAACTTCACGTAGAGAACGTTGGAAATTGGACGATAATGAAGTTTTAACGATTTTGTATCAAATAATCATTTTAAGAGATTTAAAATTCAACAAGCCAGGCACACTCATATTTCATCTACAATGCTTATTTTCAATTGAAATCGTGGTTTTCAGCTTTTACTTCACTTAGGGAACGCAAAAAATTAGACGATGATGTAGTTTTAACGATTTTGTATCAATTAATCATTCTAAGAGTTTTGAAACTCAACAAGTCAAGTATAATCATATTTCATCTACATTGCTTCTTTTATATAGAAATCGTTGTTTGGAACCTTAACTTCACGTAGAGAGCATGGGAAATCGGACGATAATAAAGTTTTACCCATTTTATTTCAAATAGTCATCTTTAGTGTTTTGAAATTCAACAAACCGAGTATAATTATTAATCTACCACAAAAGCTTATTGTCACTAGAAATCGTTTTTTATCATTAACTTCACGTTGAGAACGTGAGAAAGAGGACGATAATGAAGTTTTTACGATTTCGTATCAAATAATCATTGTAAGTGATTTGAAATTCAACAAGCGAAACATAAACATATTTCATCTACAACGCTTATTTTCGTTAGAAATCGTTGTTTTGTTCCTTAACTTTAAGTAGGTAACGTTGGAAATTGGGCGATAATGAAGTTTTAACGTATTTGCATCAATTAATCATTCTAAAAGTTATGAAATTCAACAAGCCAAGTATAATCATATTTCATCTATAACGCTTCTTTTCAATAGAAATCGTTATTTATAGCTTTAACTTCCCGTAGAGAACATGGGAAATCGAACAATAATGAAGTTTTACCCATTTTGTTTCAAATAGTTATCATAAGTGTTTTGAAATTCAACAAGCCGAGTATAATCATTATTCTATCACAAAGCTTATTGTGATTAGAAATCGTTGTTTTGAACATTAACTTCACGTAGAGAACGTGGGAAATTAGACGATAATGAAGTCTTAACGATTTTGTATCAAATAATCATTTTAAGAGATTTGAAATTCAACAAGCCAGGCATACTCATATTTCATCTACAACGCTTATTGTCAATAGAAATCGTTGTTGTCAGCTTTTACTTCACTTAGGGAACGCGAAAAATTGGACGATAATGAAGTTCTAACGATTTTGTATAAATTTTATCATTCTAAGAGTTTTGAAATTCAACAAGCCAAGAATAATCATATTTCATCTACAACGCTTCTTTTATATAGAAATCCTTGCTTGGAGCCTTAACTTCACGTAGAGACTATGGGAAATCAGACGATAATAAAGTTTTACCCATTTTATTTCAAATAGTCATCTTAAGTGCTTTGAAATTCAACAAGCCGAGTATAATTATTATTCTGCACTAAAGCTTATTTTGACTAGAAATCGTTTTTTTATCATTAACTTCACGTTGAGAATGTGGAAAATTGGACAATAATGAAGTTTTTATGATTTTGTATCAAATAATCATTGTAAGAGATTTGAAATTCAAGAAGCTAAGAATAATCATATTTCATCTACAACGCTTATTTTCAATAGAAATCGTTGTTTTGATCCTTTACTTTAAGTAGATAATGTTGGAAATTGGACGATAATGAAGTTATAACGTATTTGTATCAATTAATCATTCTAAAAATTTTAAAATTCAACCAAGCCAAGTATAATCATATTTCATCTACAATGCTTCTTTTCGATAGAAATCGTTATTTAGAGCTTTAACTTCCCGTACAGAACATGGGAAATCGGACGATAATGAAGTTTTACCTATTTTGTTCCAAATAGTTATCTTAAGCGTTTTGAAATTCAGCAAGCCGAGTATAATCATTATTCTTTCACAAAGCTTATTGTGACTAGAAATCGTTGTTTTGAGCATTAACTTAACGTTGAGAACGTGGGAGAGAGGACGATAATGAAGTTTTTACGATTTCGTATCAAATAATCATTGTAAGAGATTTGAAATTCAACAAGCGAAACATAAATATATTTCATCTACAACGCTTATTTTCATTAGAAATCGTTGTTTTGTTCCTTAACTTTAAGTAGGTAACGTTGGAAATTGGGCGATAATGAAGTTTTAACGTATTTGTATCAATTAATCATTCTAAAAGTTATGAAATTCAACAAGCCAAGTATAATCATATTTCATCTACAACGCTTCTTTTCAATTGAAATCGTTATTTATAGCTTTAACTTCCCGTAGAGAACATGGGAAATCGGACGATAATAAAGTTTTATCCATTTTGTTTTAAATAATCATTTTAAGTATTTTGAAATTCAACAAGCCGAGTATAAAAATTATTCTATCACAAAAGCTTATTCTAACTAGAAATCGTTTTTTTGATCATTAACTTCAAGTTGAGAACGTGGGAAATTGGACGATAATGAAGTTTTAAAGATTTTGTATCAAATAATCATTGTAAGAGATTTGAAATTCAAGAATACAAGCATAATTATATTTCATCTACAATGCTTATTTTCAATAGAAATCGTTGTTTTCATCTTTAACTTTAAGTAGGTAATGTTGAAAATTGGACGATAATGAAGTTTTAACTATTTTGTATCAAATAATCATTTTAAGTGATTTGAAATTCAACAAGCCAAGCATACTCATATTTCATCTACAACGCTTATTTTCAATAGAAATTGTTGTTTTCAGCTTTTACTTCACTTAGGGAACGCGAAAAATTGGACGATAATAATGTTTTAACGATTTTGTATCAATTAATCATTCTAAGACTTTTGAAATTCAACAAGCCATGTATAATCATATTTCATCTACAACGCTTCTTTTCAATAGAAATAATTATTTAGAGCTTTAACTTCCCGTAGAGAACATGGGAAATCGGACGATAATGAAGTTTTACTCATTCTGTTTCAAATAGTTATCTTAAGTGTTTTGAAATTCAACAAGCCGAGTATAATCATTATTCTGTCACAAAGCTTATTGTGACTAGAAATCGTTGTTTTGAGCATTAACTTCACGTAAAGAACGTGGAAAATTGGACGATAATGAAGTCTTAACGATTTTGTATCAAATAATCATTTTAAGAGATTTGAAATTCAACAAGCTAGGCATATTTATATTTCATCTACAACGCTTATTTTCGATAGAAATCGTTGTTTTCAGCTTTTATTTCACTTAGGGAACGCAAAAAATTGGACGATAATGAAGTTTTAACGATTTTGTATCAATTAATCATTATAAGAGTTTTGAAATTCAACAAGCCAAGTATAATCATTTTTCATCTACAACGTTTCTTTTATATAGAAATCGTTGTTTGGAGCCTTAACTTCACGTAGAGAGCATGGGAAATCGAACGATAATAAAGTTTTACCCATTTTATTTCAAACAGTCATCTTAAGTGTTTTGAAATTCAATAAGCGAGTATAATTATTATTCTGCCACTAAAGCTTGTTGTGACTAGAAATCATTTTTTTGATCATTAACTTCACGTTGAGAACATAGGAAATTGGACGATAATGAAGTTTTACAATTTTGTATCAAATAATCATTGTAAGAGATTTAAAATTCAAGAAGCCAAGTATAATCAAATTTCATCAACAACCCTTATTTCCAATTGAAATCGTTGTTTTGATCCTTAACTTTAAGTAGGTAACGTTGAAAATTGGACGATAATGAAGTTTTAAGATATTTGTATCAATTAATCATTCTAAAAGTTTTGAAATTCACCAAGCCAAGTATAATCATATTTCATCTACAACACTTCTTTTCAATTGAAATCGTTGTTTGAAGCCCTAAACTTCACGTAGAGAACATAAGAAATCGAACAATAATAAAGTTTTATCCATTTTGTTTCAAATACTCATTTTAAGTGATTTGAAATTCAACAAGTCGAGTATAAAAATTATTCTATCACAAAAGCTTATTTTGACAAGAAATCATTTTTTTATCATTAACTTCACGTAGAGAACATAGGAAATTAGACGATAATGAAGTTTTTATGATTTTGTATCAAATAATCATTGTAAGAGATTTGAAATTCAAGAAGCCAAACATAATCATATTTCATCTACAACGCTTATTTTGAATAGAAATCATTGTTTTGATCCTTAACTTTAAGTAGATAACGTTGGAAATTGGACGATAATGAAGTCTTAACGTATTTGTATCAATTAATTATTCTAAAAGTTTTGAAATTCAACAAGCAAAGTATGATCATATTTCATCTACAACGCTTCTTTTCAATAGAAATCGTTATTTAGAACTCTAACTTCCCGTAGAGAACATGGGAAATCGGACGATAATGAAGTTTTACCCATTTTGTTTCAAATAGTTATCTTAAGTGTTTTGAAATTCAACAAGCTGAGTATAATCCTTATTTTGTCACAAAGCTTATTGTGACTAGAAATAATTGTTTTGTATATTAATTTCACGTAGAGAACGTGGGAAATTGGATGATAATGAAGTTTCAACTATTTTATACCAAATAATCATTTTAAGAGATTTGAAATTCAACAAGCCAGGCATACTCATATTTCATCTACAACGCTTATTTTCAATAGAAATCGTTGTTTTCTGCTTTTACTTCACTTAGGGAACGCGAAAAATTGGACGATAATGTAGTTTTAACGATTTTGTATCAATATATCATTTTAAGAGATTTGAAATTCAACAAGCCAAGTATAATCATATTTCATCTACAATGCTTCTTTTATATAGAAATCATTGTTTTGAGCCTTAACTTCACGTAGAGAGAATGGGAAATCGGACGATAATAAAGTTTTACCCATTTTATTTCAAATAGTCATCTTAAGTGTTTTGAAATTCAACAAGCCGAGTATAATTATTATTATGCCACAAAAGCTTATTGTGACTAGAAATTGTTTTTTTATCATTAACTTCATGTTGAGAACGTGGAAATTGGACGATAATGAAGTTTTTACGATTTTGTATCAAATAATTATTGTAAGAGATTTGAAATTCAACAAGCCATACATAAACATATTTTATCTACAACGCTTATTTTCATTAGAAATCGTGGTTTTGTTCCTTAACTTTAAGTAGGTAACGTTGGAAATTGGGCGATAATGAAGTTTTAACGTATTTGTATCAATTAATCATTCTAAAAGTTTTGAAATGCAACAAGCCAAGTATAATCATATTTCATCTACAACGCTTCTTTTCAATAGAAATAGTTGTTTGGAGCTTTAACTTCACATAGAGAATATGGGAAATCAGACGATAATGAAGTTTTATCCATTTTGTTTCAAATAGTCATCTTAAGTGTTTTAGAATTCAACAAGCCGAGTATAAAAATTATTCTATCACAAAAGCTTATTGTAACTAGAAATCGTTTTCTTATCATTAACTTCACGTTGAGAACGTGGGAAATTGGACGATAATGAAGTTTTAACGATTTTGTATTAAATAATCATTGTAAGAGATTTGAAATTCAAGAAGCCAAGCATAATCATATTTCATCTACAACGCTTATTTTCAATAGAAATCGTTGTTTTGATCCTTAACTTTAAGTAGGTAACGTTGGAAATTGGACAATAATGAAGTTTTAACGTATTTGTATCAATTAATCATTCTGAAAGTTATGAAATTCAACAGGCCAAGTATAATCATATTCATCTACAACGCTTCTTTTCAATAGAAATTGTTATTTAGAGCTTTAACTTCCTGTAGAGAACATGGAAAAATGGACGATAACGAAGTTTTACCCATTTTGTTTCAAATAGTTATCTTAAGTGTTTTGAAATTAAACAAGCCGAGTATAATCATTATTCTATCACAAAGCTTATTGTGACTAGAAATCGTTGTTTTGAGCATTAACTTCACGCACGAACGTGGGAAATTGGACGATAATGAAGTCTTAACGATTTTGTATCAAAAAATCATTTTAAGAGATTTGAAATTCCACAAGCCAGGCAAACACATATTTCATCTACAACACTTATTTTCAATTGAAATCGTTGTTTTCGGCTTTTACTTCACTTAGGGAACGCGAAAAATTGGACGATAATAAAGTTTTAACGATTTTGTATCAATTAATCATTCTAAGAGTTTTGAAATTCAACAAGCCAAGTATAATCATATTTCATCACAACGCTTCTTTTATATAGAAATCGTTGTGTGGAGCCTTAACTTCACGTAGAGAGCATGGGAAATCAGACGATAATAAAGTTTTATCCATTTTATTTCAAATAGTCACCTTAAGTTTTTTGAAATTCAACAAGCCGAGTATAATTATTATTTGGCCACAAAAGCTTATTGTGACTAGAAATCGTTTTTTTGATCATTAACTTCACATTGAGAATGTGGAAAATTGGACGATAATGAAGTTTTTATGATTTTGTATCAAATAATCATTGTAAGAGATTTGAAATTCAACAAGCCAAACATAAACATATTTCATTTACAACACTTATTTTCATTTGAAATCGTTGTTTTGATCCTTAACTTTAAGTAGGTAACATTAGAAATTGGGCGATAATGAAGTTTTAACATATTTGTATCAATTAATCATTCTAAGAGTTTTGAAGTTCAACAAGCCAAGTATAATCATAATTCATCTACAACGCTTCTTTTATATAGAAATCGTTGTTTTGATCCTTAACTTCACGTAGAGAGCATGGAGAATCGGACGATAATAAAGTTTTACCCATTTTATTTCAAATAGTCATCTTAAGTGTTTTGAAATTCAATAGCCGAGTATAATTATTATTCTTCCACTAGATCTTATTGTGACTAGAAATCGTTTTTTTAATCATTAACTTCACGTTGAGAACGTGAAAAATTGGACGATAATGAAGTTTTTACGATTTTGTATCAAATAATCATTGTAAGAGATTTGAAATTCAACAAGCCAAACATAAACATATTTCATCTACAACACTTATTTTCAATAGAAATCGTTGTTTCGATCCTTAACTTTAAGTAGGTAACGTTGGAAATTGGGCGATAATGAAGTTTTAACGTATTTGTATCAATTAATCATTCTAAAAGTTTTGAAATTCAACAAGCCAAGTATAATCATATTTCATCTACAACGCTTCTTTTCAATAGAAATCGTTGTTTGGAGCCTTAACTTCACGTAGAGAACATGGGAAATCGAACGATAATGAAGTTTTATTCATTTTGTTTCAAATAGTCATATTAAATGTTTTGAAATTCAACAAGCCGAGTATAAAAATTATTCTATTACAAAAGCTTATTTTGACTAGAAATCGTTATTTTGATCATTAACTTCACGTTGAGAACGTGGGAAATTGGACGATAATGAAGTTTTTATGATTTTGTATCAAATAATCATTGTAAGAGATTTGAAATTCCAGAAGCAAAGCATAATCATATTTCATCGACAACGCTTATTTTCAATAGAAATCGTTGTTTTGATCCTTAACTTTAAGTAGGTAACGTTGGAAATTGGACGATAGTGAAGTTTTAACGTATTTGTATCAATTAATCATTCTAAGAGTTTTGAAATTCAACAAGCCAAGTATAATCATATTTCATCTACAACGCTTCTTTTCAATAGAAATCGTTATTTAGAACTTTAACTTCCCGTAGAGAACATGGGAAATCGGATGATAATGAAGTTTTACCCATTTTTTTCAAATAGTTATCTTAATTGTTTTGAAATTCAACAAGCTCAGTATAATCCTTATTTTGTCACAAAGCTTATTGTGACTAGAAATAATTGTTTTGAGCATTAACTTCACGTAGAGAACGTGGGAAATTGGATGATAATGAAGTTCTAACTATTTTATATCAAATAATCATTTTAAGAGATTTGAAATTCAACAAGCCAGGCATACTCATATTTCATCTACAATGCTTATTTTCAATAGAAATCGTTGTTTTCTGCTTTTACTTCACTTAGGGAACGCGAAAAATTGGACGATAATGTAGTTTTAACGATTTTGTATCAATTAAGCATTTTAAGAGATTTGAAATTCAACAAGCCAAGTATAATCATATTTCATCTACAATGCTTCTTTTATATAGAAATCATTGTTTTGAGCCTTAACTTCACGTAGAGAGAATGGGAAATCGGACGATAATAAAGTTTTACCCATTTTATTTCAAATAGTCATCTTAAGTGTTTTGAAATTCAACAAGCCGAGTATAATTATTATTATGCCACAAAAGCTTATTGTGACTAGAAATTATTTTTTTTATCATTAACTTCACGTTGAGAACGTGGGAAATTGGACGATAATGAAGTTTTTACAATTTTGTATCAAATAATTATTGTAAGAGATTTGAAATTCAACAAGCCAAACATAAACATATTTCATCTACAACGCTTATTTTCATTAGAAATCGTTGTTTTGTTCCTTAACTTTAAGTAGGTAACGTTGGAAATTGGGCGATAATGAAGTTTTAACGTATTTGTATCAATTAATCATTCTAAAAGTTTTGAAATGCAACAAGCCAAGTATAATCATATTTCATCTACAACGCTTCTTTTCAATAGAAATAGTTGTTTGGAGCTTTAACTTCACATAGAGAATATGGGAAATCGGACGATAATGAAGTTTTATCCATTTTGTTTCAAATAGTCATCTTAAGTGTTTTAGAATTCAACAAGCCGAGTATAAAAATTATTCTATCACAAAAGCTTATTGTAACTAGAAATCATTTTTTTATCATTAACTTCACGTTGAGAACGTGGGAAATTGGACGATAATGAAGTTTTAACGATTTTGTATCAAATAATCATTGTAAGAGATTTGAAATTCAAGAAGCCAAGCATAATCATATTTCATCTACAACGCTTATTTTCAATAGAAATCGTTGTTTTGATCCTTAACTTTAAGTAGGTAACGTTGGAAATTGGACGATAATGAAGTTTTAACATATTTGTATCAATTAATCATTCTAAGAGTTTTGAAGTTCAACAAGCCAAGTATAATCATATTTCATCTACAACGCTTCTTTTATATAGAAATCGTTCTTTTGGTCCTTAACTTCACGTAGAGAGCATGGAGAATCGGACGATAATAAAGTTTTACCCATTTTATTTCAAATAGTCATCTTAAGTGTTTTGAAATTCAATACGATTTTGTATCAAATAATCATTGTAAGTATATATTATTATTAACTTTAAGTAGGTAACATTAGAAATTGGGCGATAATGAAGTTTTAACATATTTGCCACTAGAGCTTATTGTGACTAGAAATCGTTTTACCCATTTTTTTTAATCATTAACTTCACGTTGAGAACGTGAAAAATTGGACGATAATGAAGTTTTTACGATTTTGTATCAAATAATCATTGTAAGAGATTTGAAATTCAACAAGCCAAATATAAAACATATTTCATCTACAACGTTTATTTTCAATAGAAATCGTTGTTTTGATCCTTAACTTTAAGTAGATAACGTTGGAAATTGGGCGATAATGAAGTTTTAACGTATTTGTATCAATTAATCATTCTAAAAGTTTTGAAATTCAAGAAGCCAAGTATAATCATATTTCATCTACAACGCTTCTTTTCAATAGAAATCATTGTTAGGAGCCTTAACTTCACGTAGAGAACATGGGAAATCGAACGATAATGAAGTTTTATCTATTTTGTTTCAAATAGTCATATTAAATGTTTTGAAATTCAACAAGCCGAGTATAAAAATTATTCTATCACAAAAGCTTATTTTGACTAGAAATCGTTATTTTGATCATTAACTTCACGTTGAGAACGTGGGAAATTGGACGATAATTAAGTTTTTATGATTTTGTATCAAATAATCATTGTAAGAGATTTGAAATTCCAGAAGCAAAGCATAATCATATTTCATCTACAATGCTTATTTTCAATAGAAATCGTTGTTTTGATCCTTAACTTTAAGTAGGTAACGTTGGAAATTGGACGATAGTGAAGTTTTAACGTATTTGTATCAATTAATCATTCTAAGAGTTTTGAAATTCAACTAGCCAAGTATAATCATATTTCATCTGCAACGCTTCTTTTCAATAGAAATCGTTATTTAGAACTTTAACTTCCCGTAGAGAACATGGGAAATCGGATGATAATGAAGTTTTACCCATTTTTTTTCAAATAGTTATCTTAAGTGTTTTGAAATTCAACAAGCCAAGTATAATCATTATTCTGTCACAAAGCTTATTGTGACTGGAAATCGTTGTTTTGAGCATTAACTTCACGTAGAGAACATGAGAAATTGGATGATAATGGAGTTTTAAGGATTTTGTATCAAATAATTATTTTAAGAGATTTGAAATTCAACAAGCCAGGCATACTCATATTTCATCTACAACGCTTATTTTCAATAGAAATTGTTGTTTTCACCTTTTATTTCACTTAGGGAACCTGAAAAATTGTACGATAATGAAGTTTTAACGATTTTGTATCAATTAATCATTCTAAGAGTTTTAAAATTCAACAAGCCAAGTATAATCATATTTCATCTACAACGCTTCTTTTATATAAAAATCGTTGTTTGGAGCCTTAACTTCACGTAGAGAGAATGGGAAATCGGACGATAATAAAGATTTACCCATTTTATTTCAAATAGTCATCTTAAGTGTTTTAAAATTCAACAAGCCGAGTATAATTATTATTCTGCCACAAAGCTTATTGTGACTAGAAATCATTTTTTTTATCATTAACTTCACGTTGAGAACGTGGAAATTGGACGATAATGAAGTTTTTACGATTTTGTATCAAATAATCATTATAAGAGATTTGAAATTCAACAAGCCAAACATAAACATATTTCATTTACAACGCTTATTTTCATTAGAAATCGTTGTTTTGATCCTTAACTTTAAGTAGGTAACATTGGAAATAGGGCGATAATGAAGTTTTAACGTATTTGCATCAATTAATCATTTTAAAAGTTTTGAAATTCAATAAGCCAAGTATAATCATATTTCATCTACAAAACTTCTTTTCAATAGAAATCGTTGTTTGGAGCCTTAACTTCACATAGAAAACTTGGGAAATCGGACGATAATGACGTTATATCTATTTTGTTTCAAATAGTCATGTTAAGTGTTTTGGAATTCAACAAGCCGAGTATAAAAATTATTCTATCACAAAAGCTTATTTTGACTAGAAATCGTTTTTTTTATTATTAACTTCACGTTGAGAACGTGGGAAGTTGGACGATAATGAAGAATTTACGATTTTGTATCAAATAATCATTGTAAGAGATTTGAAATTCAAGAAGTCAAGCATAAACATATTTCATCTACAACCCTTATTTTCAATAGAAATCGTTGTTTTGATTCTTAACTTTAAGTAGGTAACGTTGGAAATTGGGCGATAATGAAGTTTTTAACGTATTTGTATCAATTAATCATTCTAAAATTTTTGAAATTCAATAAGCCAAGTATAATCATATTTCATCTACAACGCTTCTTTTCAATAGAAATCATTATTTAGAGCCTTAACTTTCCATAGAGAACATGGGAAATCGGACGATAATGAAGTTTTACCCATTTTGTTTCAAATAGTTATCTTAAGTTATTTAAATTCAACAAGCCGAGTACAGTCATTATTCTGTCACAAAGCTTATTGTGACTAGAAATCGTTGTTTTAAGCATTAACATCACGTAGAAAACGTGGGAAATTGAACGATAATGAAGTTATAATGATTTTGTATCAAATAATCATTGTAACAGATTTGAAATTCAACAAGCTAAGCATAATCATATTTCATATACAATGCTTATTTTCAAAAGAAATCGTTGTTTATCTTTAACTGCATGTAGGTAACGTTGAAAATTGGACGATAATGAAGTTTTAACGATTTTGTAAATATTAATTATTCCAAGAGTTTTGAAATATAACAAGCCAAGTATAAATATATTTCTTCTACAAGGTTTTTTTTAATAGAAATTGTTGTTTGGAGCCTTAACTTCACGTAGAGAAAATGGAAAATTGGACGATAATGAAGTTTTACCCATTTTGTTTCAAACAGTCATCTTAAGTATTTTGAAATTCAACAAGCCGAGTAAAAACATTATTCTGTCACAAAGCTTATTGTGGCTATAAATCTTTGTTTTGATCATTAACTTCACATAGAGAACGTGGGAAATTAGACGATAATGAAGTTTCAACGATTTTGTATCAAATAATCATTGTAAGAGATTTGAAATTTAACAAGTTAAGCATTATCATATTTCATCTACAATGCTTATTTTCAAAAGAAATCGTTGTTTTGATCCTTAACTTCACGTTGGTAACGTTAGAAATTGGACGATAATGAAGTTTCAATGATTTTGTATCAAATAATCATTGTAAGAGTTATGAAATTAAACAAGCCAAGCATAATCATGTTTCATCTACAACGCTTATTTTCATTAGAAATTGTTGTTTTGACCCTTAACTTCACTTCGGGAACGTGGAAAATCGGACGATAAAGAAGTTTTATCCTTTTTATTTCAAGTAGTCATGTTAATTGTTTTGAAATTCAACAAGCCGAGTATAATCATTATTCTGCCACAAAGCTTACTGTGACTAGAAATCGTTGTTTTGATCATTAACTTTACGTAGAGAACGTGGGAAATTGGATGATAACGAAGTGTTAACGATTTTGTATCAAATAATTATTGTAAGAGATTTGAAATTCAACAGGCCAAGCATTATCATATTTCATCTACAACGCTTATTTTCAAAAGAAATCGTTATTTTGATCCTTAACTTCACGTAGGTAACGTTAGAAATTGGACGATAATGAATTTTTAACGATTTTGTATCAAATAATCATTATAAGAGATTTGAAATTTAAAAAGTCAAGCATAATCATATTTCATCTACAACGCTTATTTTCATTAGAAATCGTTATTTTGAGCCTTAACTTCACTTAGGGAACGTGGGAAATTGTACGGTAATGAAGTTTTAACGATTTTGTATAAATTAATCATTTTAAGATTTTTGAAATTCAACAAGTCAAGTATAATCGTATTTCATCTACAATGCTTCTTTTCAATTGAAATCATTGTTTGGAGCCTTAACTTCACATAGAAAATATGGGAAATCGGACGATAATGAAATTTTACTCACTTTGTTTCAAATAGTCATCTTAAGTGTTTTAAAATTCAACATGCCGAGTATAATCATTATTCTGTCACAAAAGCTTATTGTGATTCGAAATCGTTGTTTTGATCATTAACTTCATGTTGAGAACATGGGAAATTGGACAATAATGATATTTTAACGATTTTGTATCAAATAATCATTGTAAGAGATTTGAAATTCAACAAGTCAAGCATAATCATATTTCATCTACAACGCTTATTTTCGATAGAAATCGTTGTTTTGATCCTTAACTTCACGTAAGTAACGTTGAAAATTAACAATAATGAAGTTTTAACGTATTTGTATCAATTAATCATTCTAAGTGTTTTGAAATTCAACAAGCTAAATAAAATCATATTTTCATCTACAACGCTTCTTTTAAAAGGAAATCGTTGTTTGGAACATTAACTTCACGTAGAGAACATGGGAAATCGGACGATAATAAAGTTTTAACCATTTTGTTTCAAATAATTATCTTAAGTGTTTTGAAATTCAACAAGCCGAGTATAATCATTATTCCATCACAAAGCTTATTGTGACTAGAAATCGTTGTTTCGATCATTAACTTCACGTAAAGAACGTGAGAAATTCGACGATAATGAAGTTTTAATGATTTATATCTAGTAATCATTTTATGTGATTTAAAATTAAATAAGCCAAACATAATCATATTTCATCTACAACGCTTATTTTCAATAAAATCGTTGTTTTGATCCTTAACTTTAAGTAGATAACGTCGGAAATTGGGCGATAATGAAGTTTTAATGTATTTGTATCAATTAATCATTCTAAAAGTTTTGAAATTCAACAAGCTAAGTATAATCATATTTTATCTACAACGCATCTTTTCAATAGAAATCGTTGTTTGGAGCCTTAACTTCACGTAGAGAACATGGGAAATCAGATGATAATGAAGTTTTACCCATTATGTTTCAAATAATCATCTTAAGTGTTTTGAAATTTAACAAGCCAAGTATAATCAATATTCTTTCCACAAAGCTTATTGTGACTACAAATGGTTTTTTTTTCATTAACTTCACGTAGAGAACGCGGGAAATTGGACAATAATAAAGTTTTAACGATTTTGTATCAAATAATCATTTTAAGAGATTTGAAATTCAACAAGCCAGGCATAATCATATTTCATCTACAACGCTTATTCAACGCTTATTTTTAATAGAAATCGTTATTTTGAGCTTTTACTTCAATTAGGGAACATAGAAAATTGGACGATAATGAAGTTTTAATGATTTTTTAACAATTAATCATTCTAAAGTTTTGAAATTCAACAAGCCAAGTATAATCATATTTCATCTACAACACTCCTTTTCAATAGAAATCGTTGTTTGGATCCTTAAGTTTTACCCATTTTGTTTCAAATAGTCATCTTAAGTGTTTCGAAATTCAATAAGCCGAGTATAATCATTATTCTGTCACAAAGCTTATTGTGACTAGAAATCGTTGTTTTGATTATTAACTTCACGTAAAGAACGTGGGAAATTGGACGGTAGCAAAGTTTTAACGATTTTGTATCAAATAATCATTCTAAGAGATTTGATATTCAACAAGCATAGCATTATCAAATTTCATGTACAACGCTTATTTTCAATAGAAATTATTGTTTTGAGCCTTAACTTCACTTAAAGAATGTGGAAAATTGGACGATAATGAAGTTTTAATGATTTTGTATCATTTAATCATTCTAAGAGTTTTAAAATTCAACAAGCCAAGTATAATCATATTTCATCTACAATGCTTTTTTTCAATAGAAATCATTATTTGGAACCTTAACTTCATGTAGAGAATATGCAAAATCAGACGATAATGAAGTTTTATCCATTTTGTTTTAAATAATTATCTTAAGCGTTTTGAAATTCAACAAGGCGAGTATAATCATTTTTCTGTTACAAAGCTTATTGTGACTAGAAATCATTGTTTCGATCATTAACTTCACGTAAAGATTGTGGGAATTTGGACGATAATGAAGTTTTAACGATTTTCTATCAAATAATCATTTTATGATATTTGAAATTCAAAAAGCCAAGCATAAACATATTTCATTTATAATGCTTATTTTCAATAGAAATCATTGTTTTGAGCCTTAACTTCACTTAGGGAACGTGGAAAATTGGACGATAATGAAGTTGTAATGATTTTGTATTAATTAATCATTCTAAGAGTTTTAAAATGCAACAAGCCAAGTATAATCATATTTCATCTATAACGCTTATTTTCAATAGAAATCGTTGTTTGGAGCCCTAACTTCACGTAGAGAACATGGAAAATCAGACGATAATGAAGTTTTATCCATTTTATTTCAAACAGTCATTTTAAGTGTTTTGAAATTCAACAAGCCGAGTATAATCATTATTCTGTCACAAAGCTTATTATTACTAAAAATCGTTGTTTTTATCATTAACTTCACGTAGAGAACGTGAGAATTTTGATGATAATGAAGTTTTAACAATTTTGTATCAAATAATCATTTTAAGAGATTTGAAATTCAAGCCAGGCATAATCATATTTCATCTACAACGCTTATTTTCAATAGAGATCGTTGTTTTGAGCTTTTACTTCACTTAGGGAACGTGAAAAATTGGACGATAATAAAGTTTTAACGATTTTGTATCAATTAATCGTTCTAAGAGTTTTGAAATTCAACAAGCCAAGTATATTCATATTTCATCCACAATGCTTCTTTTCAATAGAAATTATTATTTGGAGCCTTAACTTCACGTAGAGAACATGGGAAATCGGACGATAACGAAGTTTTACCCATTTTGTTTCAAATAATCATCTTACGTGTTTGAAGATTCAACAAGCCGAGTATAATCATTATTATGTCAGATAGTTTGTTGTGACTAGAAATCGTTGTTTTGATCATTAACTTCACTTAAAGAACGTGGGAAATAGGACGATAATGAAGTTTTAATGATTTAGTATCAATTAATCATTCTATGAGTTTTGAAATTCAACAAGCCTAGCATAATTATATTTCATCTACAATGCTTCTTTTCAATAGAAATCGTTGTTTGGAGCCTTAACTCACGTAGAGAACATGAAAAATTGGACTATAATAAAGTTTTACCTATTTTGTTTCAAATAGTCATCTTAAGTGTTTTGAAATTCAACAAGCCAACTAAAAGCATTATTCTATCACAAAGCTTATTATGACTATAAATAGTTGTTTTGATCATTGACTTCACATAGAGAACGTGGGAAATTGGACGATAATGAAGTTTTAACAATTTTGTATCAAATAATCTTTGTAAGAGATTTGAAATTCAACAAGCCAAGCATAATCATATTTCATCTACATCGCTTATTTTCAAAAGAAATCGTTGTTTTGATCCTTAACTTCATGTAGGTAGCGTTAGAAATTGGACGATAATGAAACTTTTACTATTCTGTATCAAATAATCATTGTAAGAGTTTTGAAATTCAACAAGCCAAGTATAATCATATTTCATCTACGCTTATTTTCATTAGAAATCGTTGTTTTGTGCCTTAACTTCACATAGGGAATATGAGAAATTGGATGATAATGAAGTTTTAACAATTTTGTATCAATTAATCATTCTTAGAGTTTTGAAATGCAACAAGCCAAGTATAATCACATTTCATCTACAATGCTTATTTTCAATAGAAATCGTTGTTTGGAGCCTTAACTTCACGTAGAGAACATGGAAAATCGAACGATAATGATGTTCTATATATTTTGTTTCAAATAGTCATCTTAATTGTTTTGAAATTCAACAAGCCGAGTATAATCATTATTCTGTCACAAAGCTTATTGTGACTAGAAATCATTGTTTTTATCATTAACTTCACATAGAGAACGTGGGAAATTGGACGATAATGAAGTTTTAACGATTTTGTATCAAATAATCATTTTTAGAGATTTGAAATTCAATATGCCAGGCATAATTATATTTCATCTACAACACTTATTTTCAATAGAAATCATTGTATTGAGCTTTTACTTCACTTAGAGAACGTGGAAAATTGGACGATAATGAAGTTTTAATGATTTTATATCAATTAGTCATTCTAAGAGATTTGAAATTCTACAAGCCAAGTATAATAATATTTCATCTACAATGCTCCTTTTCAATAGAAATCGTTGTTTGGATCCTTAACTTCACGTAGAGAACATGGGAAATTGGACGATAATGAAGTTTTACCCATTTTATTTCAAATAGTCATCTTAAGTGTTTTGAAATTCAACAAGCCGAGTATAATAATTATTCTGTCAATAAGCTTATTATGATTAGAAATCATTGTTTTGTTTTTTAACTTCACGTAGATAACGTGAGAAATTGGATGATAATGACGTTTTAACGATATTTTTTCAAATAATCATTCTAAGAGATTTGATATTCAACAAGCCAAGTATAATCATATTTCATGTACAACGCTTATTTTCAAAAGAAATTATTGTTTTGAGCCTTAACTTCACTTAGGAAACGTGAAAAATTGGACGATAATGAAGTTTTAACGATTTTGCATCAATTAGTCATTCTAAGAGTTTTGAAATTCAGTAAGCCAAGTATAATCATATTTCATGTACAACGCTTCTTTTCAATAGAAATAGTTGTTTGAAGCTTTAACATCACGTAGAGAACATGGGAAATCGGACGATAATGAAGTTTTACCTATTTTGTTTTAAATAGTCATCTTAAGTGTTTTAAAATTCAACAAGCCGAGTATAATCATTATTCTGTTACAGAGCTTATTGTGCTTAGAAATCATTGTTTTGATCTTTAACTTCATGAAGATAACGTGGGAAATTAGACGATAATGAAGTTTTAACAATTTTTTATCCAATAATAATTCTAAGAGATTTGATATTCAACAAGCCAAGTATAATCATATTTCATGTACAACGCTTATTTTCAATAGAAATTGTTGTTTTGAGCCTTAACTTCACTTAGGGAACGTGAAAAATTGGACGATAATGAAGTTTTAACGATTTTGTATCAATTAGTCATTCTAAGAATTGTGAAATTCAACAAGCCAAGTATAATTATATTTCAAGTACAACGTTTCTTTTCAATAGAAATCGTTGTTTAAAGCCTTAAGTTTACGTAGAGAACATGGGAAATCGGACGATAATGTAGTTTTACCCATTTTGTTTCAAATAGTCATCTTAAGTGTTTTGAAATTCAACTAGCCGAGTATAATCATTATTCCGTCACAAAGCTTATTGTGACTAGAAATCATTGTTTTGTTCATTAACTTCACATAAAGAATGTGAGAAATTAGACGATAATGAAGTTTTAACGATTTTGTATCAAATAATTAATTTAAGAGATTTGAAATTCAAAAAGCCAAGCATAATCATATTTCATCTACAACGCTTATTTTCAATAGAAATCATTGTTTTGAGCCTTAACATCACTTAGGGAAGGTGGAAAATTGGACGATAATGAAGTTTTAACGATTTTGTATCAATTAATAATTCTAAGAGTTTTGAAATTCAAAAAGCCAAGCATAATCATATTTCATGTATAATGCTTATTTTCAATAGAAATCGTTATTTGGAGCCTTAACTTCACTTCGGGAACGTGGAAAATTAGACAATAATGAAGTTTTAACTATTTTGTATCAATTAGTAATTCTATGAGTTTTGAAATTCAACAAGCCAAGTATAATCATATTTCATGTACAACGCTTCTTTTCAATAGAAATCGTTGTTGTTTAGAGCCGATAATGAAGTTTTATCCATTTTGTTTTAAATAACTTAAGTGTTTTCACGTATAATAGAGAACATGGATCATTAAAATGGGGACGATAATGAAGTTTTATCCATTTTTTGTTTTAAATAGTCATCTTAAGTGTTTTGAAATTTTAAAATTCAACAAGCCAAATATAATCATACTTCATCTACAGCGTTTCTTTTCAATAAAAATCGTTGTTTGGAGCCTTAACTTCACGTAGAGAACATGAGAAATCGGACGATAATGAAGTTTTACCCATTTTGTTTAAGTGAGTATAATCATTATTCTGTACAAAGCTTATTGTGACTAGAAATCGTTGTTTTGATCATTAACTTCACATAGAGAACATGAGAAATTAGACGATAATGAAGTTTTAACGATTTTGTATCAAATAATCATTTTAAGAGATTTGAAATTCAAAAAGCCAAGCATAATCATATTTCATTTACAACGCTTATTTTCAATAGAAATCGTTGTTTTGAGCCTTAACTTCACTTAGGAAAAGTGAGAAATTGGACGATAATGAAGTTTTAAAGATTTTGTATCAATTAATCATTCTAAGAGTTTTGAAATTCAACAAGCCAATTATAATCATATTTCATCTACAACGCTTCTTTTCAATAGAAATCATTTTTTGGAGTCTTAACTTCACGTAAAGAATATGGAAAATCGGACGATAATTAAGTTTTACCCATTTTGTTTCAAATAGTCATCTTAAGTGTTTTGAAATTCAAAAGCCGACTATAATCATTATTCTGTCGCAAAGCTTATTGTTACTAGAAATCGTTGTTTTGATCATTAACTTCACGTAGAGAATGTGGGAAATTGGACGATAATAAATTTTTAACTATTTTGTATGAAATAATCATTTTAAGAGATTTGAAATTCAAAAAACCAAGTATAAAGATATTTCATCTACAACACTTATTTTCGATAGGAATCGTTGTTTTGAGCCTTAACTTCACTTAGGGAACGTGGGAAATTGGATGATAATGAAGTTTTAACGATTTTTTATCAATTAATCATTTTATGAGTTTTAAAATTCAACAAGCCAAGTATAATCATATTTCTTCTAAAACGCTTCTTTTCAATAGAAATCTTTGTTTAGAGCCTTAACTTCCCATATTGAACATGGGAAATTGGACGAGAATGAAGTTTTACCAATTTTATTTCAAATAATCATCTTAAGTGTTTTGAAATACAACAAGCCAAATATGATCATTATTCTGTTACAAAACTTATTGTGATTATAAGTCGTTGTTTTGAGCCTTAACTTCATGTAGAAAACGTGAGAAATTGGACTATAATGAAGTTTTACCTATTTTATTTCAAATAATCATCATAAGTGTTTTGAAATTCAACAAGCCGAGTATAATCATCATTCTATTACAAAACTTATTGTGACTAGAAATCGTTGTTTTGAGCCTTAACTTCACGTAGGGAATATGGGAAATATAATGAAGTTTTATCCATTTTATTTCAAATAATCATCCTAAGAGTTTTTAAATTCAACAAGCCGAATATAATCATTATTCTTTTACAAAGCTTATTGTGATTAGAAATCGTTGTTTTGAGCCTTAACTTCATGTTGGGAACGTGGAAAATCGGACGATAGTGAAGTTTGACCCATTTTGTTTCAAATAATCATCCTAAGAATTTTGAAATTCAACAAGCCGAGTATAATCATTATTCTGTCACAAAGTTTATTGTAACTAAAAATCATTATTTTGAGCCTTAACTTCACATAGGGAATGTGAGAAATCGGACAATAATGAAGTTTTATCCATTTTGTTTCAAATAAGCATCCTAAGAGTTTTGAAATTCAACAAGCCGAGTATAATCATTATTCTGTCACAAAGCTTATTGTGACAAGAAATCATTGTTTTGATCCTTAACTTCACGTAGGGAACATGGGAAATTGTACAATAATAAAGTTTTAATGATTTTCTATCAATTAATCATTCTAATATTTTTGAAATTCAACAAGCCGAGCATAATCATATTTTATCTACAATGCCTATTTTTAATAGAAGTCGTTGTTTTGAGCCTTAACTTCACTTAGGCAACATGGGAAATCGAACGATAATGTAATTTTACCCATTTTGTTTAAAATAATCAACCTAAGAGTTTTGAATTTCAACAAGCCGAATACAATCATTATTCTAACACAAAGCCTATTGTGACTAGAAATCATTGTTTTGATCATTAACTTCATGTAGGAAACGTGGGAAATTTGAAGATAATGAAGTTTTAACGATTTTGTATTAAATAATCATTCTGAGAGTTTTTAAATTCAACAATCCGAGCATAATTATATTTTGTCTACAAAAGCTTATTTTGAATAAAAATCATTGTTTCGAGCCTTAACTTCACGTTGGGAATGTGGAAAATCGGACAATAATGATGTTTTATCCATTTTGTTTCAAATAATCATCATATAAGTTTTGCAATTAAACAAGCAGACAATAATCATAATTCTGCCACAAAGCTTATTGTGACTAAAAATCGTTATTTTGAGCCTTAGCTTTACGTAGGAAACGTGAAAAATTGGAAGATAATGACGTTTCAACGATTTTGTATCAAATAATCATTCTAAGAGTTTTAAATTTTAACAAGTCGAGCATATTCATATTTTATCTACAAACGCTTATTTTGAATAGAAATTGTTGTTTTAAGCCTTAACTTCAATTAGGGAAGGTGAGAAATCGGACGATAATGAAGTTTTACCTATTTATTTTAAATAATCATCCTAAGAGTTTTGAAATTTAACAAGCTGAGTAAAATCATTATTCTGTTACAAAGCTTATTGTAACTAGAAATTATTTTTTGAGCCCTAACTTCACATAGGGAAATTGGAGAACCGGACGATAATGAAGTTTTACCCATTTTGTTTCAAACAATCATTCTAAGAATCTTGAAATTCAACTAGCCGAGTATAATTATTATTCTATTGCAAAGCTTATTGTTAATATAAATTGTTGTTTTGAGCGTTAACTTCACATAGCGATCGTTGAAAATTGAACGATAAAGAAGTTTTAACGATTTTGTATCAAATAATCATTCTAAGAGTTTTGAAATTCAACAAGCCGAGCATAATCATATTCCATCTACAACGCTTATTTTCAATAGAAATCGTAGTTTTGAGCCTAAACTTCACTAAGGGAACGTGGGAAATTGGACGATAATAATGTTTTACCCATTTTGTTTCAAATAATCATCCTAAGAATTTTGAAAGTAAACAAGCCGAGTTTAATTATTATTTCTTCACTAAGCTTATTGTGACTAGAAATCATTATTTTGAGACTTAACTTCACATAGGAACATGAGAAATTGTACGATAATGAAGTTTTACCCTTTTTGTTTCAAATAATCATCCTAAAAGTTTTAAAATTCAACAAGCCGAGTATAATCATTTTTTTTATCACAAAACTTATTGTAACTAGAAATCGTTGTTTTGAGCCTTAACTTCACATAGGGAACGTGAAAAATTGGACGCTAATGAAGTTTCAACGATTTTGTATTAAATAATCATTCTAAGAGTTTTAAAATTTGACCAGACGAGCATAATCATATTTTATCTACAAACGCTTATTTTGAATAGAAATCGTTGTTTTAATCCTTAACTTCATTTAGAAAATATGAGAAATTTGACGATAATGAAGTTTTACCCATTATGTTTCAAATAATCATCCTAAGAGTTTGAAATTCAACAAGCCGAGTATAATTATTATTCTGTCACAAAGCTTATTATGAGTAGAAATTGTTGTTTTGAGCCTTAACTTCACATAGGGAAAATGAAAAATTGGACGATAATGAAGTTTTAATGATTTTGTATAAATTAATCATTATAAAAGTTTTGGAATTGAACAAGCCGAGAATAATCATATTTCATCTACAACGCTCATTTTCAATAGAAATCGTTGTTTTGAGCCTTAACTTCACGTAGAAAACATGGAAAATTGGACGATAATGAAGTTTTACCCATTTTATTTCAAATAATCATTTTAAGTGTTTTGAAATTCAACAAGCCGAGTACAATCATTATTCTATTACAAAACTTATTGTGACTAGAAATCGTTGTTTTGATCCTTAACTTCATGTAGAGAACGTGGATAATTGGACGATAATGAAGTTTTACCCATTTTGTTTCAAATAATCATCTTAAGTGTTTTGAAATTTAACAAGCCGAATATAATCATTATTCTTTTACAAAGCTTATTGTGACTAATCTCTACTGGAACTCTCTCAACTAGGCTATTAAGGTAAACCCTATCTCCGGCAGCGGTACTCAACATTAAATGTACTCCAAGCCTAATCGGTGTCAGTCCTAGTATGCCTATCATGCGTCCAGAAATGAAAGAAATAGTGGAACCCGAATCAAATAAAACATAAGACTCTCTACCAGTGATAGAAATCATACCCTCGATGAGACTCCGTGGGGCGTTAGTATATGGATGTGCTACCATGTGAGCTACCTCTCGACTCTGTGGTGGATACACTACTGCTGGCTGTGGACACTCCCTCACCAAATGCCCCACCTGTTTGCACCTGTAACATGAAACCCGTCTACGCTGACCGGACTGTGGCTGTCCTTGAACTGGAGTCTGTCTCTATCCCTGACGGGGTCCCTCTCGGTCTCCACCCCTGCCTCGGCCTCTACCACCCTGCTGATGCTGTCGTGGTGCTGATGGTGCCGGAAGAGCAAGTCTTTCTGGCACTAGTAATGCTGGCATAATCGATGGTGGTGGTAATGAACGTCCTCTCCCTGAGCTCTATGCTGACGCAACATAAGACACTTAAAGTACCATCGATGTGAAGCGTGAAGTCACCCCGATCCTTGGGATCCTCTATTGTAAGGACCCAAATTTATTTAATTGAGTATTTGTGTTAATCACGATGATTAACGGTTAATTCGGGCGTTACGTGGACAGCTAGGTGACTCAGATATGGAACCCAGGTTATATTTATGCTATTTGTGCATGGTGTGATGTCTAATATTGCGATGTGGGGTGTATTAATTATGTTTATGTATATAAATATCGCATGTGTTAGCAATGATATCGGGCAAGGTCACGAGTCGGGTATATGTCTCGAAATGTGTGTCAGGGACCGGGTACTGGGTATTGGGTAACCGAGGTAGGGGACATGAGTTTTTGGATAGCTGAGAGCTAGTGTGACCTCACCTATGATTTTTATATGATGTATTAGGTGGCCTAACCTAAGGTTGAAAAGTGAATAAATGGATTAATTGAAGTCCTATAGTTTGGATAGGAAAAATCAGGATGCATAGGATGATCCTCGAGATGCATAACATTGTGAATCAAGGACTGCAGTGTCATGATATGGTGTCTAAAACTGGAGTGACATAGGGGATCAATGACCATTAGATCGTCCTCGAGATGCGTGCACACATTAGATTAGAACAAGCACCTATAAATAGACGTTTGATCGATGGAACATGCAAAAACCATTTTTCTCAACAAATTTTAGAGGCTCTGTGATTAGAAATCGGACTGGGGAAGGGTGAAATCTAAGCTTGGAGAGTGAATTGTGGACATTCAACAACGGTTTCAAGGTAATCTATCCTTTCTAAATGAAAATTTTTATAAAAACATGGTTTTGTGGGTTGAGGATAAAATGGATTTGCATGTGGATTTTATCATTGTTTTTGTTGAAAAATTGGTTTAATTGGTGTTTTGGAGAGGGATTTGATGTTGTTAGAGGGTATGTATTGATCTTATGGTGTTTGTGAGGTGTTAGGAACCAATTAAGCTCAGAATTCATTTCTGGATTTTCTGGGCATTGTGCAATTAGCGTGCTAGGTGATGAACACTAGAGCGCTAATCACGCTAGGAAAGATGAAGATCTTCGTGCACGAACAGTGCACCAAGATCAATTAGCGCGCTAATTCCCCTGACTAGCGCGCTAATACCAGACCCCTAAAAATTTATAAAAGTGAAAATCGAACTTAGCTTGGAACCTTAGCTTGGACACCGGGGAGCTAGGTGGATTGGATTGGATTGATTGATCCGGGAAGTCGGAGTGCATGTTTACAGGTGGGTAAAACCCTTGAGAATGTTACACTTTAAATTCATGCGTGGTTTGTCCATTTAAATGAGTGTTTATTTAGTTATTCATTTATCGCTTTGGTTACTAATTGGATTGCCATGTTTATGCACTATGATCATGTGTTGGTCGGTGTTTGATTTGTTCACATGGTCAGAGGTTAATCGAGATGGTTGTGTTACAGAATTGAGCAGGCTAGATTGTAGAGCATGTACTGGGCTCAACCGGTGAATAGCTACCCACGTAGTGGGGTGCATATGTTCAATGGGTTGTGATGTGTTTCCAGTCACCGTTAGTAGTTCGGGTGTTGTCTAGGCTTGATGTGCTCAGCCGGTGCATCCGAATCTACAAAGTACGATCTAGTTTTTTTAAACTTTGTCACACCTCTATCTAGTTTTAATTGATATCGATGTTGAACCGGATTACTCGAATGTTGTTTTATTTCTACTGTGTTATCGATATATTTGCTGTAAATGTTGTTTGCTGCCAGCCATGGGAATATGATTCCGATTGCTAGGATCATATTCACATGTCTCGCAGGTTATTATGGTTTTCATGATTATCGTGTAAACTTCTCTTGGGAATTTACTCACTGGGCTTGTTGTTGTATGTGTTGGGCAACTGAGCACAGATCCTGGTACGAGCAAGAGCAAGGGAAAAGAGGTACTAGGCGACTATCTCTGAGGTCGTTGTTGCTGACAACTCGTGTTTTGACTATGCAGTATGTATATTTTGTTTTGTTGGATTTTGGGGACTTTAGAACTTTATCACATGTATATAGATTTCTGTTTACTTCATCTCAGTTATATACGTGGTGTTTATTTTCGAGTTTTCTACGACTTAGGTTTAATAAATTCTCATAAAATATGCAATAAAGGCTTCCGCTATAATTAACTAACCTACTAGATGTTTAGGAGAATTTAACAATTCAATATAGTAGGATTAGTTAAACGGAGCGTCATTTCACAGAGCTGCGAACATGGTAGAAGTGATGACGTATCCGGTGACGTGACAGGCGCTGTTGGGCTTATGAGCCGAGGGCGTGGGTCACGGGATGACTTAGGAAATTGGGGCCGTCACATCTATCCCATGTCTTGGGTGCCTTGGCACTCCGCCGCCTCCTCTCGAAATCTGCGACTGCTCTAATGTCAATCTCTATCTAACGACCCGTTACTTTAAGCACGTGATTAATAGTAATCCGAATCTAAATTAATCCCGAGTTAGGCTCATGGTTAAGCCCAGTTTGTCTCGATTAACATGTGTGTGGATTTATGTGATTTATTGTGTTTGTTTGGTGTGTAGTAATACGTATACGTGAATAAATGAATAATCGAACCAATGAGAGAATGTCTAATATCATGTGTGGGTCATGTGGACACACATAACATGCGAGATAGCGTTGATGCTCGAGTGTGCTCGGCGGCGAAAATTACGTAATTATTGGTGTAATTATAAGCATAAACATATATTTATATATATTATGGATATATATAAATATATATATTAAAATGAAAAATAAATAAATAATGATGAATTTTCATGATGCCGAGTAATACGCGGGGTCACGGGTGACACGCGTAGGACGTACGGAGGGTGTGAACGCCCGAGAGTTCTTGTTGGCATGCCAACCGGATTTTTAGGCGCAATATATCGATAAATATATATATATATATATTTATCAATAAATCAGCATATATATAAATATATATATATAATATATTGGAAAACAAGTGAAATTACCATAAAGGGTAATGGAGTGAAGAAAGAAATGAGATAAGCACAAGGGTATTTTGATCATTTCCCCCACCTAAATCGCCTCATTTCTTCTTTAAAATCGAAGAAGAAAGAGAACAGAGAGAACGAAGAGAAAACAGGGAGAAGAGAAGGAGAGAATGGAGAGGAAGAGAGGGAGAAGACGATGGCGAGATTGTGGAGTCAGGCTCGCGTGACTGAGGTGAGTTGTTTGGGTAGTTATCGTTGGTTGTTGTTGTGTATGGTGTGGTGAAACTAAACCAAGAATGGCCGAGGGTAAAGATAGCAAGGGAGTGACCTCCCTTGCCAAATCGAGTTGGGGCTGGGGTTGGGAGCCAACCCCAATCGATGAAGAAGATAAAAAAAAAAAAAAAATAAACGAACAGAGCAGGTGCTCTGTTCATGAAGAAGACGATGAACAATGTCTAAACCGAGCCGATTCGACTCGGTTGAGCCGAACCCGGTTCGGCCCGGTTCAGACCTGAACCAAAAGAAAAAAAGAGAAAATGGAAAAGAAAATCCAAAAAAATATGGAAAAATAGTATTTTGACCAAACAAATAGAAATTGAGGGATTTCTTTAGAAAATGAGAAATTCAAAAGTCAGAGGAGACTTTATACCAGGGTTTTTTACCTCGAAAAACGTGAAATGGTCATAATATGTTAGAAACTAGATCCCGGGATTCCGGATTCGAATGTGACTAGTTTAGAAGTATTAGTAAATGAATATTAGACTTAAATTGATAAGAAATGGCCTATTTTAGGTAATGGACCGATGTGGAAAGGTTTGAGGACTCCGGGGAGTCGTACGAGTAAGTAAAACATCTAAAGTTCAAGACAGGTAAGTGGGACTCGTATTTGTTATCAATTATGCAATGTAAATTAGTATTATTAGAGCATGTAGTGTACTGGACTGGGAAAGGGGCAATGTACCATGATTTGGTTTTGTTTTACACAAATTGCTTTGAAATGAAAATGGAATTCGAAAAGAGGTTTGAAGGGACAGATCGGCCTGGGGTTTAGAACTGTGGTGGAGTTGCTAACCATCACCATGCCCCCAGTGACTTGGGAATTATCCCAAACAATGCTTTCCATTTGAGTTGGCAACTCATCAATCATAAACCAATCAGATGAGCAGTGATTGGTTTAGTGATGATGAGGGAGTGCGACTCTATGTTTTATGAGTTGGCGGCACATTGACAAGAACTGGTTAGATGCCCAGTGACTGGTTCTTGAAGAATGTGAGAGGGCGACTCAAGTTAAATACTGAGATTGAAAGTACAAATCATGGGTACATTGCAATAGACCAATGACTTGCATCAGTTATATATATTATTTATATTGATTCATATGCTCCTATAGATATGCATTTGATTCATGTTGTTATACATTACCTTGATATTAATTGGTAGTTGATGTTTGGTATGAGAGTAACTTACTGAGCATGTAGGAGCTCACCCACCTTAATATCTCCAGGTATGAATATACGTTAGGACTTGGAACTCAAGAAAGGAGAAGACCAGGGGTTTAGTATCTTCTCTATGGTGCAGTGAGTTTCCTGTTATATATATATATATATATATTGTAATGTTTTATAATTTTTTAATAATTGGGGTGGGAATACGAGTTCAACACCGATGTTAATGCTGGTATTTCATATCTTGTGTTTTATCAAAAAAGTTTTAAAGTTTCCACTGCATTTGTTTTATTTTGTTTTTTGATATCGAGATATACAGGTTATTGTCAGGGTAATGAAATAAGGCTGCTGGCTCTAATTAGGTTCGATCTGGTTTACCAGGGCTTAATTAGGGTTTCAGGCCGAACATTCTCTAATTGTAATTAGGGCTGTTATAGTTGGTATCAGAGCCAAGGCTTTACAAACCTTAGTTTATTATTGGTCTCGAAGTAAGAGACAGTTTTGATATAGTGTTATATCAGTGATTGGTTAGTAAAGTTAGGCATAATTATTCCACTGATCAGTTGATGGAATCACTTTGATAAAGTATCATAGACTGAGGTTATGACTTTCGAATCGATTAGAATGGTGTAATAACTCTGATACATAAGAATTGATGCTTAAAAGTTGTACCTGTATATTAAAATGAAAATTTAGGTTAACTGACTTGGAGATTGGTTCTCAAGTCAGGGATAACCTAGGACTAAATAAATGGTTTTTATTAATGTTTTGGGGGGTAATGAAAGATAAAAGCTTGAATATGTATTTTTGAGTTCATATTATATCTATGCAATAGATATAGTCGTACTGTCTTGCCAGGAATGAATTTAGAAGTCTTATATCACATCTATGACTTGGTAAGTCAAAGTAAAATTGATGGTGAGGGTTTTTGGAAACCTGAACTTCAGAGATAATGAGATAAAGGAAGACAGTGAAATGATAATAAGATGGTTCGTATCCATCTGTTGCTCAAGAGATGAGAATATGTATATATATTGAGGGTTAGGGTTTTTGGAACCCCCAATCCTAATGATAAGGAAAGGAAAGAGTTTAAATATAACTTTTCAATGGAATAGTCTCTAATGGTCTTGATTCTCACTGATATTGTCTAATGAGAAATAGTCAGTGTTGAAGGAATAATGGGTCCTGGACTTAGAGACGTATGTCAAGTGAATTGACTTTAAAAATGGAATGAATGACCATAAAAGGTGAATGAAATATGAAATGAATGACTTATATGAAACTCAAAGGTGATGAGTCACTTTGAGTAGAAAATGTACTAGTGTTGAAACTAGTGGAGTCGGATGAAAGGTTATTCAATGAGGAAAATAGTTGTGAATGATGATAAGAACCTAGTTGTGGTTAGATAATCATAGTTGAGCATACTTCATGAATGATTATGAAGTATACGATTCCATATATGGTGTTAGTCTATATTAGAATAGTGAGAAGGAAACATGTATGTATAGTTGTGGTATAGCCGCATATACCGAAAGTAAGGTCAGAGAGAGGTTTATTAGTGTTGTTGCGATGTAACTGCACGCACTAACAATATGATAATAAGGAAGCCTGTCAGTATAGTTGAGATATAGTTGCGAATACTTAAGGCAGAATATAAAGGATTTATTAGTGTTGTTGTGGGTAACTGCACTCATTAATAGAGCAATGAAGAGAAATGAATGATGATGTGGAAGAACCATACATAGAGAAATGAAATATGAGGATACTAGAATGAGGTGTAGCTCAATGTTGAGATGGTAAGGAAATGACGAAGTCACTTTAAAAGTGAACAATTACAACAAGAGTTGAGAGTTGAAGGATTTGAGAGAAATTTATGTTTTTGATCAACTCTAACTTGTTGAGGAAGTAGAATCACTTGAAAGGTAAGGGTAAGTTACAAATACGTAAGCCTAGCGACTGGTAAAGTTAAGGATAGAGATTTAACATCAACTCATTTAGGAGCTTTCTCGGCATGGAAGTAAAAAGATTTACAAACCTGATAATCTTGTTATCGGAGATACTAGATAGGTACAATAAGTTGTATTGTTTGAGTAAGTTGAGAAAAATATAGCAGTGAGCTAGTGAGTTATTCAATGTGAACATTTGGACTGGTACAGTCTAAATTGGGGAGAATGAGTTGTCAATAAAGTTAAGGATTGAGAATTCAGATAATGATGTACAATACTGGGAATGAATAGGTGAGCAGTATATCAATAGGTTGGCATTGACTGCAATATATGATGAAAAATATTGAAATTTATAAATTTTGCAAATGATGATTTTTGGAAATTCAGTAATCACTCGAAATTCAAATATTTTGGGGTAAGAAAGTAGTAGGTCGGTAATGGAGAAGCAAGCTTAATGAATGTAAGATTGTGAATTTAAGGTTTCAAGTAATGTGTTTAGTAGAAATTGCTTGGAATTTTATCACAACTTAAGTTAAGAATTCATTAAGTTACTTGAAATTATTGATACCAAACCAATAATCAATTATATTGTACTTTGAGGTATTATGAAAATTGAATGAGTTTGAGAGTTCAATTTGAGTGATAAATTAATTTAAAGTAGATCGCAAAGGAATAGTTATTTTCCAGAATGGACAACTCAAGTGTTTAACTAAATGAAACCAATTGTTCTCAAGAGTTTAATGAGAATTTGGTTATCATGGAGTAAAGATCAAAATCTAAGAGTATATGACCAAGCAATGGCTTGATAATGTAAAAGATTATGGTGCAAACCAAAGAAACTCACTAGAGCTCATGCTATGTTTAGTGATAGAAAGATATAGAGTTGTTGAACTCTATTGAGATAAGATTATCATTAAGTTGACAATGATGACGAATGGGAAAATAGTTGAAATTGTATCCAAAGCACAAAAATACTATCGTAGAGTTAAGCGAACTTTGACGATGGTGTGGAGTATATCAAAAGCTGTAGGTGCAATGGATAAGTTTCAACTATAAATCCCTAAGATATGTGTTGAATTTTAAATTATTAGTCAAGGAACTTGACTGAGATAAGACAATTAGAGAATTGTCTTATATTCAACACAAGAATAGAAAAGTAGTTAAATGTGAAATGATTGAAGCATACAAACAACTTATACAGAGAGTTGAGATATAGTTGTATTGTGTGATCAAATAACTTTAGAATAAAATGAGGATGAGTTGTACATGATACAAAGGATGCCTTGGGAAAGATGAAATGTAGTTTAACTATAATAGCTGCTTAATTATACTTGGATTAGAGAAAAGTTAGAGTTAGAGGTGTATCTTAATATTTTTATCCAAGTTATTGTTTGTTGACGCAATAAAGCAAGAGATTGTAGTAAATACATTTGATATAGTTCATGAGGAACTAATGTAAAATAATTGTGTTAGTAAGAGTGCCAAACTATTGTATGGCATCAACTGATAATGAAAAAGTTGAGAATATGTACTTCAAATGATGGATTGAATGAATTGCAAGAATAAGTCTTAGATGAAAGACTTGAATATGATAAGATCGGGATGAGGATCCCAGTATTAGTATAGATTTAGTTGATTGGATAGAACGTACAAGTTCATTAATTCATTAAGAGGTTTTGAAGTATATTTGTATCATGTACAAGGGTTTGAAGGGTATGAATGTCGTTTAGTATTCCTAAGATTAGAATATTTTAGAGGAATCACTAAATAATGGATGAGAAATTTTGAGAACCAGTGAAGCTGGTGAAAAGTGAATTGAGGAAAACTTCAAACTATGAGAGTTTGAAGAAAATAATTTTGTCAAAGTGAAAATAATTGAAGTGAAATAAGTCACCAGAAGGTGAAAAATAATATATTCACTCTGAGTAATCACCTATATAAAGTGATTGATGCGGGTCAATACTTTAAATAAGAAAAAGAGGTATGTGATGTAATGAGTTACTAGATGGTGAAAGATGATATATTCACTCTGAGGAATCACTCATATAAAGTAATTAACGATAGTTAATAGTTGAATGAAAGAAAGGGCAAGAGAGGTAATTATAATAGGAACTTCTCAGTATTATCTCATCAGAGAGATAGATAAAATTGATGAATAAGGGAAGTCTGCAGACATATTATCAATTGAGAGGTTGGAATTGATAATTACCAGTCCTTTCTTTGGAGTTCAGAATGAGACTGAACTCAGTAAATGAATAAATTAATGAGTGATGGGATTGATTAAGAAATATAATTGGAACTATTCAATATGTTAGAGATTGATTATGAATGAGTAGTGTCCATAGTAGATGTTTTAATGGAAATTGTGCTGGACGTATTAAATTCTGAAATGAAAATTTGATTCATGAGGACGGTTAGACAAGAATAATTCTGAATATCTCGGGAATCACTTTATGTTATTGATATATGTACTGCCATATCATATTTGGGTATATGAATGAATTATAAATGGGTTGAGATGATGATATATAGGGAGATTATAAAGAGATATGAGATGTATTTAGTATGTGATATGGAGTAGTGAAACCTAAAGAGTTAGGTAGATTCTTATCTATACCTGTTAAGAGAAAAGAAACATGATAGTAGATTTTGAAATGTAAAATAAACGTCAGCACAATGAATGATAGTTGATGAGGGAATCTAGTCTGCTAGATTCTTGTCAGTGAGGGCATATGTTATGTTCAAAAGGATTGGGCAAAATAGTTGTATTGGAGATGTGAGATGGTATAATATTAAAAATATTCCAGATAAAGATCCGAGACTTGCTTCCACTGAGGGAAGAAGTTATTATTATAAAATAAAAACCAGTCTCAATCTTAGTACAATATATTTCCTTCGTGTTGACGAAGAGATTGTGTTACTAATTTTAATTCAACGAGTATTATTGAGTTTGTGTCTCATCATGATAATCACTGAAAGAATCAATTTAACTGTGTGAGTTCTCTAATGATCTTAATAATCTGAAGGTTTATGGACTGAAGTATGCTCTTTCTTATTCTACCATAGGGGTGAGAGGTAAGAATGCGAGATATTGTACTAGAATGAAGGAAGTAATAAAGAACTACACAGAAGAAATAAAGCAGACTAGATAAAGTATAATTACAATATAAAGGAAACAAATAATATAAGGATAAAGTTGTAGTGTATAGATTGATGAAATCTATAAGTTTCAAGCGAGTATCGGAATAAAAAAAATGATGATGATGAAAATGTGGTGTGATTGACCTTGCCATTCATCGATGGGTTGAATGGAGATAGGAAACACATATATATTGACCTTGTTGTTCATTTATGGTGGACATAGGTAGGAAATGTGATGCATACATATATTGACCTTGTCGTTCAGTTATGGGATAGATGGAGGTAGGAGACATGATACTGTTGATCCTTAATGGATTCGTCAATGCTTGAGCTACAAAAATCCTTAAGAAAAAGAGAGAACGTGACAAATACCATAGGTTAGAGATGTATAAAAAGATATATGAGATCTTTTGGAAATCTTACCTATGAATGGGCTATAGAGATTTGGATTAAGTGAAATTAATTGAATAGTGTTATTCACATTTCATTAAAGCTGAAAGAGAAGAATGAAACGATAATTTAGTTACGTTTATTCTTCAAAGTAAAGTTGAGATAAGCTTTATGTTAGTGATAGGGTGGTACAACCACATATATTAGACAAGCAAGAAATGAGAAAGCTATGGAATAGGAAATATAGTGGAATAATGAACTTTATTACTCTTCAAAATTTTTGGTGACTTGTACGTACCTTAATTTCCGGAACAAAATTGTTGCTAAATTGGGGAGACTGTAATGACCCGTTACTTTAAGCACGTGATTAATAGTAATCCGAATCTAAATTAATCCGAGTCAGACTCGTGGTTAAGCCCAGTTTGTCTCGATTAACGTATGTGTGGATTTGCATAATGTATTTGTGTTTGTTTGGTGTATAGTAATACGTATACGTGAATAAATGAATAATCGGACCAATGAAAGAATGTCTAATATCATGTGTGGGACATGTGGACACACATGAAACGCGAGATAGCGTTGATGCTTGAGTGTGCTCGGCAGCGAAAGTTACGTAATTATTGGTGTAATTATAAGCATAAACATATATTTATATATATTATAGATATATATATATATTAAAATGAAAAATAAATAAATAATGATGAATTGTCTTGATGTCGAGTGATACGCGGGGTCACGAGTGATACGCGTAGGACGTACGGAGGGTGTGCACGCCCGAAAGTTCTCGTTGGCGTGCCAACCGAATTTTAGGCGCAATATATCGATAAATATATATATTTATATATAAATCAGTATATGTAAATATATATATATATATATATATATTGGAAAAAATGTGAAATTACCATAAAGGGTAATGGAGTAAAGAAAGAAATGAGATAAGCACAAGGGTATTTTGGTCATTTCCCCCACCTAAACTGCCTCATTTCTTCTTTAAAATCGAAGAAGAAAAAAAGCAGAGAGATCGAAGAGCAAACAGGGAGAAGAGAAGGAGAGAATGGAGAGGAAGAGAGGGAGAAGGTGATGGCGAGATTGTGGAGTCGGGCTCGCGTGACTAAGGTGAGTTGTTTTGGTAGTTATCGTTGGTTGTTGTTGTTGTGTATGGTGTGGTGAAGCTGAACCAGGAATGGCCGAGGGTGGAGACGGCAAGGGAGTGATCTCCCTTGCCAAATCGAGTTGGGCTTGGGGTTGAAAGCCAACCCCAATCGACGAAGAAGATAAAAAAAATAAAACAAATAAATGAACAGAGCAGACGCTCTGTTCTTGAAGAAGACGATGAATAGTGTCTGGGCCGGCCCGGTTCGGTGCAGTTAAGCCGAACCCGGTTCGGCCCGGTTTAGACCTGAACCAAAAGAAAAAGAAAAAAAAAGAGAAAATGGAAAAGAAAATCCAAAAAAATAGGAAAAAATATGAAAAAATAGTATTTTGACCAAACAAATAGAAATTGAGCAATTTTATATGGAAAATGAGAAATTCGAAAGTGGAGGAGACTTCATGCCGAGGTTTTTACCTCGAAAAGTGTGAAATAGTCATAATATATTAGAAACTAGATCCCGGGATTCTGGATTCAAATGGGACTAGTTTAAAAGTACTAGTAAATGAATATTAGACTTACATTGATAAGAAATGGTCTATTTTAGGTAATGGACTGATGTGGAAAGGTTTGAGGACTCCGGGGAGTCATACAAGTCGGTAAAACATAGAAAGCTTAGGACAGGTAAGTGGGACTCGTATTTGTTATCAATTATGCAATGTAAATTAGTATTATTAGAGCATGTAGTGTAGTAGATTGGGAATGGGACAATGTACCATGATTTGATTTTGTTTTACACAAATTGTTTTGAAATGAAAATGAAATTCGGAAAGAGGTTTGATGGGACGGATTGGCCTGGGGTTTTGAACTGTGGTGGAGTTGCTAACCATCATCGCTCCCCCGATGACTTGGGAATTATCCCGAACAATGCTTTCCATTTGAGTTGGTGGCTCATCAATCATAAACCAATCAGATGAGCAGTGATTGGTTTAGTGATGATGAGGGAGTGCGACTTTATGTTTTACGAGTTGGCGGCACATTGATAAGAACTGGTTAGATACCCAGTGACTGGTTCTTGAAGAATGTGAGAGGGCGACCAAGTTAAATACTGAGATTGAAAGTACAAATCATGGGTACATTGCAATAGACCAATGACTTGCATCTGTTATATATATTGTTTATATTGATTCATATGCTCTTGTAGATATGCATTTGATTCATGTTGTTATACATTGCCTTGATATTAATTGGTTGTTGATGGTTGGATGAGAGTCACTTACTGAGCATGTAGGAGCTCACCCACCTTAATATCTCTAGGTATGGATGTACGTTAGGACTTGGAACTTAGGAAAGAAGAAGACCAGGGGTTTAGTATCTTCTCTACGGTGCAGTGAGTTTCCTATTATATATATATATGTATATATATATTGTAATGTTTTATAATTTTTTAATAATTGAGTTGGGAATACGAGTTCAATACCGATGTTAATGTCGGTATTTTCATATCTTGTGTTATCGAAAAAGTTTTAAATTTTCCGTTGCGTTTGTTTTTTTTTTTTTTATTGATATCGAGATATACAGGTTATTGTCAGGGTAATGAAATAAGGCTGCTGGCTCTAATTAGGTCTGATCTATTTTACCGGGGATTAATTAGGGTTTCAGGCCGAACATTCTCTAATTGAAATTAGGGGTTGTTGCACTCTGCCCCATGGCTGCCCTGTCAGCTATTATACCAAGGTAGTAGGTCTCGTGGGAAAGTGCACGCTCGCATATCTCGGTGAGTGTCCTAGTGTCTGTGCTGACTATGCGGTAGCCAATGTTTTTCTCTCAGACCTGCCCCAAAGTGATACATATCTCCCAACTCATCTCGGACCAAATCACCCGTAAACTGCCTCAGATACCCGTATCTGTCCTGGTACTCCATAACTGACTCATCTGCTCTCTGCCTCAAACTCATAAACTCTTTCCTCAGCCTCATCATGACTGCCGATAGGAAGTACTGTTGATAGAACTTGGCCTTAAAGGTCGTCCATGACTCAAAATCTCCATCAGTAGCTATGGTGGTACGTCACCAGACGTCAGCGTCTCTCTGCAGTGTATAAGAAGACAAATCTGGGCGTAATCTATCCTTGATCCCCAAAATTCAATGTAGCTTCTCCTATGATAGTTTCCATCCCTCAATCTTCTAAAAGTTTCTTTCCCCGTCGAAGTACACTGGTTGAAGGCGAAGAAAATCCTTCACCAGTTGAATCCCTACTAATGAGCCTGAAGGTGTGGGTGTGGGAGTCGGAGTCATCCTTGCTACCTCTGTCGTCGAAACGGTCAGTATCGGAAGAGGCATCGTCGCTATTGTGCCCTAAATAATAGGAACGTCTGGTACAGGCGCAGTCGCTGGAATGGTGGATGGTACAGTAGTAGGTCCGGTCGTCGGAAGTGTAGTAGTCGCAGGAGTAGTGGCAACAGCATGAGTAAGTGCGGTGATCTGTGTTGTCATGAAGGTCATGAAATCAGCCATCTGTTGTCCCTATGCCGCTACTCGATCCGCCAACCTCTAATAGTCATCGTCTGACGTAGTAGGAAGATGACTACTGCTAGCACCCACATCACTTGTCTCGCATGCGTCCGTCATCATCATCTGCATATGGATAACGATTTCCTATTAGCTACTACGAAGTCTACAACGTATATACATATACATACTGAAAAATGTAGCATATATATACTAATCCCCAACTCACTACACTCAATTCCCAACAAAATAATTTCTAGGCAAGGTTCATCTGGTTTTCACTTCTAGGGTGTGTATTTTATTCAAATTTATGCTTTACTCCTTGATAACATGATCTTTGATACCAATCGGGAAATTGGTATCAAAATCCTTAGTCAACACTATACTTTGTCCCTAATATTCTAAAGCCTATGCTCTGATATCAACTGTGATAACCACACTACTAATCTATGGCACCGCCCGGCCTAATCCCGTAATCAAGCCCTAACACGACACGTAAGACCTAATTGCGTATTAGTCAGCCTTTACTACCTATGTTCTCAATTTTAAACAATTAATTTAGTTAGCAGAAGTCTTAATTATTTAAGCGAGAATTTTTTTTTATTCTAAGTGTGGAATCCAGGAAATAATAATCACCATATATATGCAAGTAAACGACGAACATATATAAACAAAGTGAAAACCAAAAGTCGGGTAATCTAACACTCATCCTAAAAACATCCCAAAAAGATAAAGACGTAAGTAAATATACTACAAAAAAGTACCCTACATGTACGGGCAGCTATGTGCTCAGAGCTATGAGGTAGTCATCGATCTTCTCCTTGCCCAGCCTGCTGCTCGACGAACCTACACCCACCGTCACAAACTAGACGGTGAGTATAGTGATATTTAAGTGATAACTGGGGAAATCTAATACTACATTTCCAATTTAAAAAAAAGGTGCTTAAAATCATACGTAGCTGAAGAAATGCTGAATAATATTGCAATTAAATACCAACGTCAACTGATGCACATAAACTGACACAGGCTAAGTTGAGATGATCTACGTCCGGTCGGCGGTGAGAACTATCACCTAGCCTTCTCTACTACTGTATGGAGGTGTGCTCAACATATAATAATAATATCTTTTTTTTAACCTTAAGTGGTGGAGTTGTGCTCTGCGCGTATAAATTATTCATACTTGCCAACAACCCCGTAACCCATGCCACGTGTGCCCAAGTGTAGTGGCGAGTGCCGGAGACCTCGAAAGATCGAAATCCCCGTGAATCCGCGCATCTCGTGTGCAATGGACACTAGATAATCCGTACTTTAGATTTCAAAAATTAATATCCTATAATTACTATGATTTCAACATAAGTTAGGCTACAAAGCCCCAAGGAAATAGAACACAAGTCCAACATAACCCTATAGCATGCATCTTCTAAATATCTATTAGCCATATTTCAAGACAAACATCGAGCATGTAAGGAAGCATGGAGTCAATGATATATCAAACAAGGCATCATGCTATATCAATATTCATAATGAATAGAAACAAGGAAAGCATGATGTGGGAAATAAATCAGCTAGTCTACAAATAGACTGAAAAATGATAAATGGCTGGAATGAAATAAAGTAATGAGTTCCTACAGTTTCACTTACAGTCAACGCAGTAGCCCTAGTTATTTGGCTCCCCGACACTCCGACTCGTGCACCCGAACTCCCAAGAATTCCCTTTAGTTCCTGAGGTTCATTTTTATATCATTTTAATTGGTTTAAGCCACAATAAGTGGATTCATGATATTTAACCAAAAATTAGAATTTTATGTCAATCTTTAATTGTGGCACATTTTTCGAGTTATATTGGGGTACCAAAAATATTCGAAAAGTCCTGAAACCACTTTTCTACCTTTTTCTCAATTTCTTATATTTTCTATAATTTTTTCCAAATTTTCAAGAATTTTCCAACTATTTTCCTTATTTTCCAAAAAATAAATTAATATATAAAATATATATTTTATTTAATTTTTATTAATTTAATTTTAATTAATTAAAATTTTTAATTAATTAATTAATTAAGTTTTTATTATTATTTAAAGGACTGGGCCCCACCTGGTGGTTGGACCGGACCGACTGGTCTAGTTCAGGTGGTTGGGAAAACCATGTTTTTATCAAAAATCCGTTTTATCATCATCAAATCCGTTTTATCAAATCCATTTTATCATCAGGTGGTTGGAAAAAACATGTTTTTTTATCATTATCAAATCCGTTTTATCCTCAACCCACAAAAACTATATTTTTATCAAAAATTCAAGTTTATGAGGGATAGATTACCTTGGATCTATGTTGTTCCTCCTCGAATTCACTCTTCAATGACTGATTTCTCTCCTCCAACACTAGATTTCCTCTCACAGAGCTCTCAAAATATTTGGAAATGCTTAGTTTTGCATGCCTCCATCGATCAATTATGTATTTATAGGTGTTTGTTCTAATCTGATGTGTGCACGCATCTCGAGGCTGATCTAATGGTCACTGATCATGTAACGACCCAAATATTCTCGACCTATTTTAAAGGTATTTTATTAATTTTATATTAAAGTATTGTGAACAAATGAAATTGTTACACAAAATTAAAATTAACAAGATTTGGACTAAGTGAAAATAGTTTGAATGGGCTTAATGAGGAAATTGGGCCCATAGGGGTGTTTGTGTCATTTGGATTGAATTTGTGAACAACTCTACTTTAAAACCCTACCTATATAAACCTTTTATAAAGTTTTAGCCTCTTTTGTGTTGAAACTCTAAACTTGGAGAAAGAGGAGAAGAAGAGGAGGCATTGAACAATCAAGGATAGGTAATTTTTTGGTGGTGATTCTTCTTTTACTTTTCTTTTCTTTCTTCTTTTTCTTCTTTTCTTTTTCTTTGGTTTGTTTTGTTTTTGAAGAAGAAGGAAATAGGGGTGGCGGCTCCAAAGGGTGGCGGAGATACCCTCGACAATAGCCAATTAAAAAAAAATTTAATAAAATAAAATAAAAATAGGATAAACCTACGAGGGGCGTCGATGCCCTCGACAAAGCCTATAAACGACACATCACGTGGGACTTACACAATTCGGGTCACTTTAAATGAGTAAAATGCTTATATAGTATTATATAAATTGTTTAGATTCGCGAGGCGGTTCACGTGGGCCCCAAACACGTGAGGAGTCGGTATAAACGTCGCGACGAGACCAGGTAAGTGGGGAGCTTCGCTCATGCATTAAATATGGCTTGATTATTAGATAATTAGGAATGCATGTTTTGAATGTAAGGACTTGGGAATGGGTTGCATCGTGATATTGGTTTGGATCTATATTATCTATGGATTGTGAATACATTATTTTGCCTTTTATGTTATTCGGTGCCCCAGAGTGTGTGGAGTTCCACCGCGGGCTAAATTAGCAAGTGGTTTATATCTTGGACACCCTAGAGTGTGTGGTAGTTAACCACCGAGGGTTTGCTTGACTAATTGAATGCATAAGGTGAATTATTCGAGGGTAAGGGTTTGGAGTTCCATCCTTTGCTACTTGATGATTCTTTGAGACGTGTAGCGATGACGGCTTGGATGAATCTATCTTTGTTTTGGTACAATTATTTAGAGGGCATAACGGCCATTGTGTTTCCACTGGTTATTGTACCAATTCGAAAATAGATGATTCGATCACCGGATCCTTACCAATATCTAGTTCGCATTGAATGGAACAACGGCTTATATTAATATTTATATCTATCGCATTTCATTTAAATCTTTCATTTGACTTTATATATATATATATGTCGCGTGTAAATTTATAAATGAAAAGTGATGAATATTATTATGCATGACATAAATGAATGTTTATCAAATGTGTTGTAGAACTGTTATGCTTTTATGTTTAGTATGGTGAATGGAATACGATTTGAAATATTGATACATAGAATTATTGAATATCTAATTTAGATATGGAAATAATATTTATACGTTTATTCTTAGAATATAATTCCATTTTTCATAACTACGATGATCATGAACAATACCTTTACTGGTATCGAATTAGGTGTTCATTTAAATGTTTATATTTGGTCATGATTTACATTTATTTGGTTATTATATGATGTGTTATGAGTATGGATTTGATGTCATGTAGAATTTGCATGAGTACTAGGTAGTACTTGCATATTTAATGTTTGAGCGAGTCTTTCCTCTTATTGAGCATCGTTGGTTCTTTAGCTCACCCCACTCTACCCCATAGGTCCCTCTACCAACGCGATAGACAAGAAAGGCAAGGGAAAGGATTTATCTTGAAGTGCCTTCGTATGTGAGACTCGTATAATATTAGTTTCTTATTAATATTAATCATTTTGTAAACCTCGTATGTGGGTTTTAAATTGAAAATTAGTTAATGGGTAGTTTTGAACCTTTAGAATATTATTATGAAGTTGTATGAGACATTTAAATATTTGAGATGATAGATCTTATTATGATATACGGGATTATATGGTTTTGTTGCGATTATTTTTCACACACTTATTATTATATATATTGTTTAGAATGATTATTCTACAGGATTACTTAGGCGTGCCAAGCCGTTACTTGGGCCTGGTTCAGGTATCGGGTTTAGGTAACGGTTTGGGCTGGGCGACTTGACCCTGGGTCAGGGAAGGGTCGTCACAGTTGGTATCAGAGCCTAGGGATTAGAACCTAGGGAAACATTAGGTTGGAAAAACCTAAGTTGTAGAGCCTTTTAAAAAAAATCAAGTTTAAGTCGAACAAATCCATGGTATGGGACATCGGTTTGAGTCGACTTAATGTGCACAAATGTCAAAATTCTAGATTGGGAAGGGATCAAAAACCAAAGATAAAATGTTAATATATCGTTATATGTTTGTGAATGTAATATATTTATAACGTTAGATATTTTTTGCAAATACCTCAAATTATTGGACTAACCACTTGTTGCTCTACAGTGCACTATGAGCAACCATGGGGGAAGTTCTCATAATTTGAGGGATGCCCAGGACAGAGATGATAGTCATTGGCGTAGGGAAATGGAGCAGCGCATCTTTTCCCTAACAGAGTCACATCAAAAAGCCCTACAAGAAATGGCGTCTGCTCAAGAAAGGAATATGGCTCGTATTATGGAACTTATTCAAACACAAGGAAATGCTAGATCAGCCGAGCAAGTGCAGGTAGGACAGGGGCCTAATCCTCCACTAGAACTTGTCCATGAGCATCAAGTAGCAGAGGAAGGCGCGGATTCCGTCACTAATACGGTTGCAGCAGCCGTACATGGAGGAGACAATGATACAGAGGCATATCGGAGAGAAAATTACAAAAGGAGTTCATGAAGTATGACATACCTCGTTTCTATGGGGATAGGGATCCCGTAGAGGCTGAAGCATGGATCTTGCACATGGATAAGAGGATGAAGACTTTAAGTATTGATGAGTGGACTATGGTACCTCTAGTGTCTTTCTTGTTGGAGCATCGAGCCCACAAATGGTGGTTGTCCATCAAAAGAGCTCAAGGGACTAATATGTCTTGGACACAGTTTAAGAAATTGTTTTACGATGAGTGGTTTCCTGAATCAGTAAAGGCAGCTAAGATTCAAGAATTTCTTGACTTAGTGCAAGGCAGCATGAGTGTAGCAGATTATGCAGCAAAGTACAGTGAATTAGCGGAGTTTGCGCACGAGTATGTTCCATCTGAGACGACACGGAGGAGACGTTTTGTTGATGGGTTGACGAGAGGAGATTCACTCCCTAGTGGCAGCATCAGGGGCAGAGACATTTCAGCAAGCGTATAACCGGGCACTCGACTGTGAGGATGCACTCCGCATTGATGAGACATGATCTAGTCGGTATGGTCAAGGCAAAAGAAACTTTGATAGTTATCAGAGGGGACCTGAGAAAAACACAAAGAAACTTCGGTTTGGAGGAGCATCAAGCGCACCAACACACTCAGTGGTAGCATCGAAGGTTACACACCTTTGACGGGGACCACCACACCTTCTCATGCTTCCGCACCTTCAACTAACTAGGGTGTGACATTTAAACAGCCACATCCACCACAACAAAGTAAGAATAGTGGCAGGGGATCAGTAGGGCCAAGGCCGAGTGTATCAGGAAGTGTCGCGTAGCCACAGCTGAATGTGCAGAAGCCACATATTGTATGTTTTCAGTGCAAGATGCCGGGGCATTACAGAAATTAATGTCCATATCCACCATCATCTGAGGAGAATGAAGCCCCAGTTGCTCGAGGAAGAGTTCATGCTATGGCGGAACAGGATCAGAGAGCCGCGCGACAGTTAGTCGCAAGTACGGTTTTAATTAATGGTCGTAACATGCATACATTATTTGATTCTGGTTCTACTATTTCTCTTATCTCGGGGGCTATGGTACATGCTTTGGGATTGACACCAATTAGAGCATACACATACTTGATTTTAAGCACAGTCTCCACCGAAAAGATTTACCCTAATATGACATATGAGGGGTGCAAAATTAAAATTGGGGATCACATTATGTCGTTTGATTTGCGAGTGTTAGAATGTTTAGAATATGATGCACTATTGAGAATGGACTGGTTAGAGACGTATCACGCTAAGATAGATTGTTTCAATAAAACGGTGACTTTTCAGATTCAGGGCACTACTCCATTTGAGTTTAGAGGTTGTTCTTTAGCTAATGTTATTAGCCGAAGTAGAATTGCGACTTTTGATGAGATAGAGACAATTGCGAGTCTAACTTCTATGGGAAAGGAGGGACAAGAAGTTTTAATTGAGAAGATTCTTATTGTTAGGGATTTTCTAGATGTTTTTCCTTCTAACCTTCCAGGACTTCCTCCACATCGAGATATTGATTTTATGATTGACCTAATTCCCGATACTAGACCAGTTTCTAAGGCACCTTATTATATGGTGGCTACCGAGTTGAAAGAGTTGAAGAAGCAACTAGAGGAGTTGACTCAGAAAGGTTTAATTTCCCCAAGCATCTCGCCATGGGAGCACCCGTGTTATTCGTGAAGAAGAAGGACGGCAGTTTGAGAATGTGTATTGACTACCAACAGTTGAATAAGGTGACTATTCGGAACAAGTATCCGCTTCCCAGGATCGATGATTTATTTGACCAACTGAGGGGAGCAAGATTCTTTTCGAAAATAGATTTGAGATCGGGGTACCATCAGCTGCGCATACAAGAAGAAGACATACCAAAGACAGCATTCAGTACACGATATGGTCACTTTCAGTTCACAGTAATGCCGTTTGGACTTACCAATGCGCCAGCCATGTTCATGGATTTGATGCACCGTGTTTTCAAACCGTTCCTCGATCAGTTTGTGATTATATTTATCGATGACATCATGATATATTCTAAGACTGAGTTGGATCATAGAAAACATCTTAGGAAAGTGTTGCAGACATTAAGGAAACATAAACTTTACGCTAAGCTAAGCAAGTGTGAGTTTTGGGCGTCCAAAGTGAAATTTTTGGGCCATGTGGTGAATGCGGAAGGTGTAACAGTTAAGAGATGATTTACTCAAAGAAGCTCATAGATCATGGTTTACAGTGCATCCGGGAGGCAATAAAATGCACCAAGATATGAAATGAAGGTATTGGTGGCCGGGGATGAAAGTTGACATCGCTACTTACATTCAGAACTGCGAGATCTGTCAGCTAGTAAAAGCAGATCACCAAAAGTCGAGAGGATTATTGCAACCATTGCCTATTCCACAATGGAAGTGGGAACACATAGCCATGGATTTTGTTTCGGGGTTGCCGAACACACAAAAAGGACATGATGCGGTTTGGGTGGTTGTAGATCGTTTGACTAAGTCAGCACACTTTATTCCTATCTCCATGGGATATTCAGCATACAGACTTGGAGGCATGTACGTCAATGAAATTGTCAGATTACATGGAGTTCCGGTGACTATAGTGTTGGATCGTGATCCGAGATTTACCTCTCAGTTTTGGAGAGGGTTTCAGCACCAGATGGGAACTCAACTCAATCTCAGTACGGCCTTTCACCCTCAGACTGATGGGCAGACCGAGAGATTGATCCAGATACTTGAAGACATGCTTCGAGCCTGTGTATTGGATTTCGATGGAAGTTGGGAAAAATACATTTCGTTGTGCGAGTTCGCATACAATAACAGTTTTCAAGCAAGCATTGGTATGGCACCATTTGAAGCTCTTTATGGGAGACCGTGTAGATCTCCAGTTTGTTGGACCGAGGTCAGAGATGTGGTGTTGCTCGGACCAGAAATGGTTCATGATCAAACAGAAAGAGTTAAGATTATTAGGCAACGAGTAGAAACCGCCCAAAGCCGTCAGAAAAAGTATGCCGATAAGGACCATCGAGATGTAGTATTCAAGGAAGGGGAATTCGTGCTTTTGAAAGTTTCTCCTATGAAAGGGCATCATCGATTCGAGTTAAAAGAAAAGTTATCTCCAAGATTCATTGGACCATTCGAGATCAAGAAAAAAGTGGGACCAGTAGCCTTTCGTCTCAAGTTACCACCACAGTTAGCGGGAGTACATGATGTTTTTCATATCTCCATGTTGAAAAAGGCACATAATAAACACGCACCGAGGATTGATTGGGGGCAAGTTGATCTAAGGGAGGACGTGTCATATGATGAGCAGCCGATCCAGATAATGGATAGGAAAATAAGAAAATTACGTAATAAGGAATATACAATAGTGCAAGTCCGATGGCAATTACATGGGGAACAAGAGTTAACTTGGGAGCGGGAGGATTACATGATAGAGAATTTTCCATTTCTCTTTGAATCTTGAGGTATGACTTTGATTTAATTTCGAGGACGAAATTCTTTAAATTGGGGATATTGTAACGACCCAAATATTCTCCGACCCATTTTAAAGGTATTTTATTAATTTTATATTAAAGTATTGTGAACAAATGAAATTGTTACACAAAATTAATATTAACAAGATTTGGACTAAGTGAAAATAGTTTGAATGGGCTTAATGAGGAAATTGGGCCCATAGGGGTGTTTGTGTCATTTGGATTGAATTTGTGAATAACCCTACTTTAAAACCCTACCTATATAAACCTTTTATAAAGTTGCAGCCTCTTTTGTGTTGAAACCCTAAACTTGGAGAAAGAGGAGAAGAAGAGGAAGCATTGAACAATCAAGGATAGGTAATCTTTTGGTGGTGATTCTTCTTTTTCTTTTCTTTTCTTTCTTCTTTTTCTTCTTTTCTTCTTCTTTGGTTTGTTTTGTTTTTGAAGAAGAAGGAAATAGGGGTGGCGGCTCCAAGGGGAGCCGCTGGATTGGGGGTAGCGCCTTGTGGCGCCGCCGGAGAAGACAACGGCGCCGCCGCCTAATATGGGGGGTGGCTTTAGCTACCCCATTATGGTGAGGAAGAAGGGGTGGCAATAGCCAATTAAAAAAAATTTAATAAAATAAAATAAAAATAGGATAAACCTACGAGGGGCGTCGATGCCCTCGACAAAGCCTATAAACGGCACATCACGTGGGACTCATACAATTCGGGTCCCTAAATATAAATTAATAATTAAAATACTCAACTTTAAATGAGTAAAATGCTTATGTAGTATTATATAAATTGTTTAGATTCGTGAGGCGGTTCACGTGGGACCCCAAACGCGCGAGGAGTCGGTATAGGCGTCGCGACGGGTCCAGGTAAGTGGGGAGCTTCACTCATGCATTAAATATGGCTTGATTATTAGATAATTCGGAATGCATGTTTTGAATGTAACGACTTGGGAATGGTTGCGTCATGATATTGGTTTGGATCTCTATTATCTATGGAATTGTGAATACATTGTTTTGCCTTTTATGTTATTCGGTGCCCCAGAGTGTATGGAGTTCTACCACGGGCCAAATTAGCAAGTGGTTTATATCTTGGACGCCCCAGAGTGTGTGGTAGTTAACCACCGAGGGTTTACTTGACTAATTAAATGCATAAGGTGAATTATTCGAGGGTAAGGGTTTGGAGCTCCATCCTTTGCTACTTGATGATTCTTTGAGACGTGTAGCGGTGACGGCTTGGATGAATCTATCTTTGTTTTAGTGCAATTATTTAGAGGGCGTAACGGCCATTGCGTTTCCACTGGTTATTGTACCAATTTGAAAATAGATGATTTGGTCACCGGATCCTTACCAATATCTAGTTCGCATTGAATGGAACAACGGCTTATATTAATATTTATATCTATCGCATTTCATTTAAATCTTTCATTTGACTTTATATGTATATCGTGTGTAAATTTATAAATGAAAAGTGATGAATATTATTATGCATGACATAAATGAATGTTTATCAAATGTGTTGTAGAACTGTTATGCTTTTATGTTTAGTATGGTGAATGGAATACGATTTGAAATATTGATACATAGAATTATTGAATATCTAATTTAGATATGGAAATAATATTTATACTTTTATTCTTAGAATATAATTCCATTTTTCATAACTACGATGATCATGAACAATACCTTTACTGGTATCAAATTAGGTGTTCATTTAAATGTTTATATTTGGTTATGATTTACATTTATTCGGTTATTATATGATGTGTTATGAGTATGGATTTGATGTCATGTAGAATTTGCATGAGTACTAGGTAGTACTTACATATTTAATGTTTGAGCGAGTCTTTTTTCTTATTGAGCATCGTTGGTTCTTTTGCTCACCCCACTCTACCCCACAGGTCCCTCTACCAACGCGATAGACAAGAAAGGCAAGGGAAAGGATTTATCTTGAAGTGCCTTCGTATGTGAGACTCGTATAATATTAGTTTATTATTAATGTTAATCGTTTTGTAAACCTCGTATGTGGGTTTTAAATTGAGAATTAGTTAATGGGTAGTTTTGAACCTTTAGAATATTATTATGTAGTTGTATGAGACATTTAAATATTTGAGATGAAAGATCTTATTATGATATACGGGATTATATGGTTTTGTTGTGATTATTTTTCACACACTTATTATTATATATATTGTTTAGAATGATTATTCCGCAGGATTACTTAGGCGTGCCAAGCCGTTACTTGGGCCTGGTTCAGGTATCGGGTTTAGGTAACCATTTGGGCCGGGCGACTTGACCCTTGGTCAGGGAAGGGTCGTCACAAATCACCTTATGTCACTCAAGTCTTAACGCCTTGTCATGACACTGCAGTCCTTGTATGTACCCTGTTGTGCATCTCAAGGATCATCCTATGCACCCTGATTTTCCTAGCTACAAACTTAGGAAATGAATTAGTAACTTTGATTTGGCTCACATACCTTAGACTTGACCACCAAATAAATCATAAAAATCATATGTGAGGTTGCACTAGCTCTCAGCTACCTGATAACCCATGTCTCGTACCTCAGTTACCTGACTCGCAAGCAACTCGAGGTACTTTTCCCGTGCGTCGAACGTTGTATTTTCCAACTTAATGATATAATTTAATTCATGCTAAGGTACATTTGAAATTAATTACTATTTCCTAGCCTAGTCTCGCAACTCCGAGAAATTCCACTAGGTACCCATACTTGCAAGCACTCCAAGGCGTGTCCCCGCTCGCGTCAACTCGGCGTTTATGGTTTGCAAACAAATTGACTTAATTAGTCTATACACATACACAACACTAGGCATACACTAGTACAAATATTACATTTACCTCGGCCACGTGCCTCGATCAGTGTGCGCATCTCATGTGGCCCTACGTCACGGGTCGATAATCTTGATTAAGCAAGTAAATCAAAATTAGGAAATTAGGCCGTGACATATATATACAACTTTTTCATCTAGCCAACCACTCTAACATAACAAAATGACTCCACTAGGTGACTTTGTTTTCAAATCTACTCCATTTCTCACTCAAAACACATGTTAACGGATCTGTTTCAACTCACAACTCGTACCACGTACATTCCCAGACATAATCTCGCTCCCACATTTTATTTAATTATTTATTATTTTTGATAATTCACTAATTATCATTTTTCGGTGTTTAATTATCCGTTTTATATCCTAAATTTCTATTTTTTCCTTGTCGAATCTCAAACAGAAATTCGTGACAATTATAAATGAAAACCACGCACTAGGACACACACAGAGTTCTCATTCGGGTATAAATAATAATACAAACATCACAGAAGAATAAAATATATCTCAGCGTCGACTCCCGATGCTTGAGTAATATGACAAATCACGATGGTAAGTCATGGTCCTGTAAAACACACGACACGTCTCACCAATTAAATTTGAGGGTCATTACAGCTTTGGAAGATAGAACACCATTTGAGGCTTGATTTGGGTATAAACCTTCACTTGGCTTCCTTAAAGTTTTTGGCTGCGTATGTTTTGTTCATATACCATAAGTCAAGCGTGACAAACTTGACAAGAAAGCAATTCTAGGCATCTTTGTGGGTTACAGTTCAATCTCAAATGCTTATAAAGTGTATCATCCTCAAACTAAAAAAATGACCATCACTAGAGATGTGCACTTTAATGAGGATGAGCAATGGGATTGAAAGAATCTACAAGGAACTATTGAACTCTCTCAAGATTTAAAAGAGAAGATTTCTGAAGAACAAGCAACAAGTGGATGTTTGAATGATTCAATAGATGATCCTCCAGTCCGAGGTACAAGGCTACTTTCAGATATCTATAAAAGATGTAATATAGCAATGTGTGAACCTGCTAGTTCTGAAGAAGCACTTAAAGATGCAAAATGGATGAAAGCAATGGAGGAGGAGATGTTAATGATTTAGAAAAATAAAACTTGGGAGTTTGTTGAGAGGCCTGAAGATAGAAAAGTTATTGAAGTAAAAAGGGTGTTTAGAACAAAGTTGAATGCAGATAGCTCCATCAACATGTACAAAGCTAGGTTTGTTGTTAAATGATATGCATAAATTTTTGGTGTTGATTATTCTGACACGTTTGCTCCAGTTGCAAGATTAGACACTATAAGGCTACTACTAGCAGTAGCAGTGCAAAAAGGCTGGAAAGTGTTCCAGTTAGATGTCAAATTAGCTTTTTTATATGGTGTTCTAGAAGAAGAAATATATGTTGAGCAGACTAAGGGATTTGTGAAGCAAGGTGAAGAACATAAAGTCTACTTGCTTAAGAAAGCTCTTTATGGCTGAAAACAGGCACCAAGACCTTGGTACAGCAGGATAGACAAGCACTCGATCAACCTTGGCTTTATTAAAAGCCTATCAAAGTCCACTCTTTATGTGAAATATGGACAATTGCATTCTCATAGTATCCCTCTATGTTGATGATATTTTGGTGATTGGGAATGACTCAAGGCATATTGAGAAGTTCAAGCAAGAAATGATGCAAGTCTTTGAAATGACTGATCTTGGCCTTATGACCTATTTTCTTGGCATGAAAATCAAACAAAGCAAATTTGAAGTATTTATCAGTCAGAAGAAGTATGCAAAAGAAATATTAAAGAAGTTTCGGATGGAGGAGTGCAAACCAATAAGCACCCTAATGAATCAAAAAGAAAAGTTGAGCAAGGAAGATGGTACAAATAAAGTTGATGAAGGAAACTATAGAAGCTTGATTGGATGCCTAATGTATCTTACCGCAACAAGACCAGATATTCAATTCGCTGTGAGTTTTTTATCTCGATTCATGCATTGTGCTAGTTTAATGCATTTAACAACATCAAATAGAATACTGAGGTATGTCAAAGGCACTATTGACTATGGTGTTAAGTTTGAAAAATGTCAAAGCTTCAAGTTGTGTGGATTTTCCAGACAGTGACTGGGCTGGATCAATTGATGACATGAAGAGTACTTCGGGGTATTGTTTCAGCTTAGGTTCAGGTTCTTTCTCATGGTGTTCAAAGAAGCAATGATAGTAGCACAGTCCACAACTGAAGCGAGTTAATTGCAACAACTACAACAATAAATCAAGCATTGTGGTTGAAGAAACTCCTATGTGATCTACATATGGAGCAAAAAGAAGGCATAAAGGTTTTTGTAGACAATCAAACAACCATTGCAATCTTTAATAATTCAGTATTCCATGGAAAGACTAATCATTTCAACATTAAGCTTTATTTCTTAAGGGAGTGCAGAAAATGGTAAAGTTTAGTTCACTGCAAGACTGAAGATCAACTAGCAGACCTTTTTACAAAACCACTTCAGGTTAGCAAGTTTGAGCTTCTAAGGCAGAAGATTGGAATTTGAAGTTCTCAAAGCAAGGAGTGTTAAGATTTGTTTTCAAACTCCAATTTTTAGAAACACTGCTCACCAGGAACTTATCCCTATATTTTAGGGACTTTTTATTTTCTAATGCTTTGTTTATATAAGGTAGAATTAGATAAGGATAAGGAATCATAGTTGGCTTAGAATTCAATTTTTATTCTCTATATATGTGTAAGCAGAATTAAGTTTTTGTAAGCAATTAAAATCTAATTTCAGTTTAGTGTGAGTGCACAGAAAATTCATACACAACAGAAACAATTTGCTCTTTCTCTCTTCCTTCCTTTTTATTAAATTACTTTTAAACCTTCATTAACAAGTGAAGAAGAAAAGAAGCAAGGTAGGTTGGCAACTTACGTGGCAGATAATTCCTTAAATTTCATTAATTGAAACAATATTTCTGAAAGAAAATTTAGGTTGCAACATAGTAGCCTGAGAAGCGAACTAGTATATGATATCAAACTTTTGAAATGCCTCACAGAACAAGAGCAAAATTTCTTAAAATCTTGACTTTCTGTCCCAAGAAAGATCACTCCTTCCCCACAACAGGAACACAATCCAAAAAAATTATTAAAAGGCTGACTAACAAAACAAAAAAATAAAATAAAATTGAACTTCACCTGTACTACTACTGATTTGAGTTCAAAGAACTAAAAAACTACAATGAACTAAGAAAAAAAAAGCAGTTTAACATTCAAGCAACCAAACAATAAAAGGTCATTGATACAACAATGGATTAAAAGATTTGGAAAAAAGTTTTGCTTAAGTTGGCTGTGCTCAGAACATCAATGTGCAAGATTGATTCCATCGACTTGAATCTACTTGTCAGTGAACTTAGGATCATCTATACATCCTTATTTTCTCCTCTCCCCTCAATTGCGTCTTTTGCCTGCATGAATGACATTAAATGCTAGTTAGCAGATTGGCAGTTGAATACACCGTCTATAATCTTATAGATATCCAAATACAACCATACCATTTTAATGAGTTGATCAAAAGCATTTATTCCACATTTACTTCCAAAAGTAAGCTAGGCATTATCTTCTACTCCAGAATCTTAGCCAATTGAAATCAGAAAGCATGTTTTCCTCGCATTAATTAGTGGCAAGATGTTTGAAAGAAAGCTGCAAGTGAAAAACGATGCTCTACGAGAATAACATGAACATACCGAGATAGAAAATCAATTGAAAATCAAGTGTATCATTTTACAACCTTGATAGATATCTCTACATCCATGCACAACCCACATCATCTGGGTAACGGACAAACTTGAGTAGTGGAAGAGCACAATTTGTCAAAACCTCACACGACACCTTTGTCCCGTGAAAGATCACTTCATTATGTATCCTACATAACACAATTCCACAATAATGAGTTGAAGGAAATAAATGGCATTTTTTGCTAAAGAAAAATAAATTATGAATTACAAAAAAAAAAAGAGATAAAAGAAAAAGAAATTGCTGCAAATTCTTCATCCATGACCATGATAGTGAAATATGGAAAGCCTTGTTTTGGAGAAGAAGATGCATGCTGATAGAAACATATTTATTCAAACAGAAGGACAGGGAGGGCATACATATATAACGGCACATACCTCATGTTAATCTCATATTACTACACATGGAATATGAGATATCTTGGGCCACTCTGGACCATATGTAAAGAAATTAGAGTGCAAGCGGCCACATTCACCACCAATAGACAACTCCTTGAGAGTAAGGTGAGTCAATGCATCTGTTCCTTGGAAGGTAGAGATATGTCAAGTTTCCACAGTCCCAAATCTTCAAGGTTACAAGGGATGCAAGGTTTCTGAGCCACTCTGGTAATTCCTTCAAACCATTAAAGTGACGTATAGAGAGAGAGGTGAGCATTGTGAGGTGTTGAAGGTCATGAGGTAGGGATTGGATAGCAGGCACCCCTTAATCTCTAACTCACGAAGGGAGAGGAGGAGGGGAGTAATTAGCATTACCTCACCACTGTTATCATCATTGTCAGCACCAAGTAGTAATAATGGGAAGCAATCCAAGTCCTCCAAAAATGGGCCAAGCACTAGTTTCTCAAGGGCAGGCAGGAATGGTAAGCCTTCCAAGGCCTTGACTCCACTACAACGGGTAACTTCCGATTGACGAAGAGAAGCAAAGCTTCCTACGTCAATAGATGAGATAGCAGGGCACAAAGAAATATCCAACTGCTTGAGGAAGGTGAGTCATTGCATTTGTTCCTTGGATAGTAAATGTCTCAGATTCTCCCAACTCAGAATCTTCAATTTTTCAAGGGATGCAAGGTTTCCAAGACACTCAGGCAGAGATTGGAGAGTATTCCAGTCCCAAATCCACAAGTCACGAAGGGAGGGGAGAAGGGGATTGTTGGAACCTACTCCTACTGCATCATCATCATCATCATCATCATCATCATCCTCACTGATTAATGGCGGGAAGTAACACAACGCAGTAGAGAAGCCACCAATTATCAGTGTCTCAAGGGCAGTCAGGAATGATAAGCCTTGCAATGCTTGTAGTCCACTGCAGTGCATGATATCCAATTTACGAAGAGAAGCAAAGCTTTGCATGTCAATAGATGAGATAGCATCACAAAACCCTATCTCTAACGTTAGTTTAACATTCAAGCAACACAATAGCAAGCAAACCTTGAAAGGTCATTGATAACAGCAATGGAATCAAAGTTTTGCTTGATGAAAATGCAAAATCCTTAAAGCAATCCAAATGAGGAATTCCTCATGCTTACCTGCTGGTATTAGTTTCTAGCAAGATGTTTGAAAGAAGCCTGCAATGAAAAAACACATGCCTTCAAACCAAGGATTGCAAGGCGTTGAGGCGATCCTGAGGCGATTTCCCTGGTCTAGGCGAGGCGTTGCCTAGACGCCTAGACGATGCCTAGGTGAATGAAATAATATTTATTTAGAGGTCTCCGTATAAGTATTTATTTAGTCATAGGTCCTTAAATAACACTAAGTATCTATTAATCAATGTAGTTATTACTTATTTTACACTTCAAAAATACTAATAAGTCTTTAGGTTCTTATGTAGAATTAATTGTGTCAAGAGTTTATGTTCGGGTAGGCATTTTGTTATCAAACATAATTGTAAATAGCCCCTTCAAATTTCAAAAAATTATTTAGAAGGACACCGCCCGTTTAGGCGATTTTGTTCCAAAACGCCTAGGCGACGCCTTGAAATTACTGCCTCAGACTAACATATGCATACCAATAATAGAAAATCAATTGAGAAGCAATTGTATCATTTCATCACCTTGATATATATCTCTCCATCCATGCGCAGCTATATCATCTGACTAATGGAGAAACTTCGGTGCAAGAGCACAATTTGTCAAAACTGTGACTCTTCTGTCCTGTGAAAGATCACTTCATTATATATCGTACAACAAGAACATAATTCTAGAAGAATGATAAAGGCTAAGTAAAGATACAACTTAAAAAAGAAAATTACATTTAATTTTCTACTACCAATTAATGCTCTGAGTTCAAAGAGCTAAATGTTAGATTCCATATATGATATATATGTTTGAGTCATATGTTTTGTGATTGTAAAAATAAGTAGAGTATGAATCTGTTTTTTAAACGGCAAGAGACTTCTCTTTTTTACTTTTAAAAAAAACCATTTTTATCATAAAAAAAAGAAATAGTTGCAAATTATTCATACATGACAATATAGTTTTGGTGAAGATGCATGCGTTCAAAGTCTTAGAGATGTCATAGATATATTTATTGATACATACAGAGAGGGCATAAATATATAAAGCAACACATCATATACCTCATGTTAATCTACAATGTGTAAACGTGGAATATGGGATATCTTGGGCCATTCTGGACCATCACTGTTGCATCTTTCCTTCAAGTAGGGACAACGAATCAACTGCTTGAGGAAGGTGAGTTGTTGCATTTAATTCTTGGAAGGTAAATGTGTCAGATTTACACACTGCAAAATGTCCAACCTTTCAAGGGATGCAAGGTTTCCAATCCACTATGGCAATTTCGGCAAATTTGTAAAGAACCCTAACGAGGATTTTAATCATGGTTAGGTGTTGAAGGTTATGAGGCCGAGATTGGAGAGTATGCCACCCCCAAATCTCTAACTCGTGAAGAGAGGGGAAGAGATTGTTGAACTCTATTGCATGTTGAATGCCAAATTCATGCCTTTGATTTCACCATTTCTATATCCTGGTTTATTCAGTTTCAAGCAATTAAGTAACACAATGTGATCACTAAGCCAAAAAGGAAACAAACAAATTCACATATTACATGAGATATCATCAAAGAGCAATTCAGTGATAGATCATGTAACCTTTTTTTACCTATAACATCTTAGCCAATCTAATCTCAACAAGCTAGGGCTCCATGTAATAATTTAGAAGGATGTTGGAGAGCTACCAACAAAGAATGTAACGTTTAGCTCATTCAGAAACTAGATAGCCTCTGTGATGCACAAAATAAAATTATCATGTTTGGTATACTTACCAGAGGACTTCAAGATAGCAATGGATCATTTCGTCACCTTGGCGTCTCCATGAACAATGCAAAACCATCAAAATAGTTGCGGAGAAGTTACAAAGCATGAGTAAAATCATGCCAAATCCGTCTTATAGACAATTCATCATGACAGTAGCCCTTTCCTAGGGCAGGAGCATAATAAAAATAAAGGTATTTAACAAGTGAAGAAACAAGTATACAACAAGGAAGGTTAGCAACTTACTTAGAGACGATTCCTCGGATTTCCATTGGAACAATATTCCTGAAAGAAGATTTGGCATTCAACACAATAGTCCGACACTACAACAGAAATAACCTTTTGTGACGGTTTAAAACCTGTCACAAAAGGCTTTCGTGACAGTTTTAAACCGTCACGAAGTCCGTCATGTTATGAGATGTTACAAAAGCTCAAGGCCTTTTGTGACGGTTTAAAACCGTCATCTTATCTAAAATATTGTATCAAATTTGTGGGCTTTTGTGACGGTTTAAAACCGTCACAAAAGGGTTTTGAATTTTTTTTAAAAAAGTAACCGTTATTTTCCTGCAAAATAATTTTTTTCCTGCAACATATATAAACCATCACCATTACTACACATAAAATAAGATCACAAAATTATTCTTTTGAACTTTTATAAGCAAATGCCACACTTAATTGTCTTGGAAGAAAAGAAACAAAACAAAAAGCAAGAACACCTTGGAACTTACCTAAAACATTACAAGCATAGTAAATAGTACAGTTGATCTTCTCTTCATAAACTAAAAAAAATGGCACATCATCTCTACAAACTCTCAACTTTCTACGAGACCATAGAAGAGTTGAAACAGAACTCCTAATAGCATGCCCATTTGGGAGAATGAGAAGGGCAATGTGAGTAGCACATGAGCCACCTGGTCACATAAAACATACAAAAAATGCACACTTCATAGGTACAATAAATCAACCAAAATGTTAAGCACTTCCTTTTTTTTAATAGATGGAATATTTAATCTCCACTTCACAACTATCAGATCAATTCAAGAAAATTGGAAAAAAAAATTTTGAGGTTTGTTGCTAGTAAAGAAAGGTGAGATAATTTTGGAAAATGTTGGATGGAAACTTTTTTAGTTACATACATTTGTACATCGGTGAGGGACCAAGCATCGGCCTAGCAAGGTCAAGTGGTTGGCATCCATTAGACACATTGGAATTTGTTACCCAAAAACTGCAATTTCCCTAACACTATAAACTGACCTGAATAGAGAATTTAGGATAGAGAGATTATATTAAGCAAGGAGTCAAGCTCTCTCTCAAAAGAAAAGGGCAGAATTAATTTACCATTGGTCTTTTTTAACCCAAAATAAAGCAGTGGAAAAGGAAACATCATATTCTCACACAAATTGGAAAGACCATCAAATTCATGTTGTTAGACAACTAGGAAAGGCACTAAACTAATTAGTTTTGCTAATAATAGAGAAAAAAAATTCTTAAGGCAATAAGTTTCTAATAATACCTGCATTCTATAGATAGCCCATTTTCGATGTTCTGACAGCAGTCCTTGATGTTTCCCAGGGTATATGAGAAATATATCCTACTTTATAATATGCTTATTATAAAACAAAAAATAGAGATTAAAACTTGTAGGTACAAGTGAAAAACCTTACATACAGAAATTATAGGCCTGCTTTCAAAGAAGAAAAAAAGAAAAAGAAAAAAATAAAAATAAACAAAAATAAAGAACTCACTTACACATTTCACACCCATGAACTGCAACAGAGGTTTTGTTGCTATGACGAGGAATATGGCCTGAAGGAGGCCTAGCACTCCACCAAAAAATAGTGCAGATGAAGCAGATGGCATGTTTCTAGTTCCATCAAAGATCTCGCGTCGTCCTGGATGCTTAGAATTACTAATAAGTGATAATGCACTCACTATTATAGAAATATGCATGCTTGTGTGGAGCAAACAGGATATCCTACATGCATGTTAAGAATAAGATGTACTGGAGGTTGTGTGCAAATGTTAATATCATTAATATACCAGTAACAATGATTTAGATCAAATAATGAATTCACGGAGTTGCACGAAAAGTTCTCAAACAATCAAGGTGTGCACTCTTTGGTGAATCATAAATACAAAATAAAGATAGTATGTGCATATGTTCATACATAAACACTTATTCATGCAAGAAAAAAAAGACAGAAAAAAGTAAAGAGGAGATTAAATATAGCAAAACCCTTTAAGTATATAAAACTGGTAACAAGAGTTGAGCATAGAAAATTTTAGATTTTCGAAAGTATCTGTTGATGTACTCAAGGATCTTTGTAGTTGAATAAAATTTGTCGGTAGGGTTTTCAAAAATAAATAGCATATATCTAGACTTTAGCTGATGCCAATACAATACCTACACAGCCAATAATTTGTAGGATGAAGCATAAAGAATTACAGAACAGGAAAATTTTTAATTTTAGCTTACCAAGCATCAACATAGCAGTTTAATTTATTAGTGAACCAAGGCCCTCCCTTTTTGAGTTCTACGTAACTCATGGACATGTAGAAGCCATGTCAAATTTTTGAGTTTGTAATGATTAGACAAAGATGGCCCCAGAATAAGTCCAAAACTCTTGAAAGTAATGGAAGAAGACAAGCGAGTTGCATGGAAGAAGGCGTGAAAAGGATAAGGTTGTGAGATTAATGGAGGAAAGGTGAGCCGACGACATGAAATTTGGATCGACGCATGGACTAGAAAAGCCTTGATGAACACAATTTCACATGGAAAATGCAGATGATGGGCCAGTTCATGAAGTATGATTCATTACAAAATAGTTTAGGCAGCCATAGAAATTTGGAATTGAAATTTGGAATTGAAACATACCCAAGTGAGTTTCACAACTAGGATAAGCTGAAACTGCAACAACTGATCAATTGAGTTCAGATGGAAATGCTAAGTCCTGAAAAAACATTCTATACAGCTTAGGAATCACTGTAATTGTAAGCAGAAATGTGAATTTTACCTTTTCGCTGTGGTTAGAGCTCGCTGGAGAAACTTGCAAGCCATCTAGTACCACCCTTTTATGAGGATCACTGTAATTGTAAGCAGAAATGCTCCCAAATCAATAGAAGATGGCACAAGAGTAGTGGCAAGGTGTTCTATATATAAACCACAAATTAGTGAGGATGGTGAAGGAGCACAACCTGATTGAATTGAGTGTGCTTCTAATCGATCCTCGAAGTGTTGTTGAGATTCTCATTATATGGAGATCCATAACCTGATCATGTAGATTATATGTTCAAATATTATTCAATCAGTGAGGAGATCTAATTACTCTGATAAGTGATTACACCTGCAATAACAAATATATCTTTAAAGTGATTACACCTGCAATAACAAATATATCTTTGTCCTTGATATGGGGATTAAAAATTTTATGCATGCACCAGTTGGTTTAAACTGCTATAAAAGAAAAATGCAAAAGAAGATTACCATTGCCAAAAGAACTGTTGCAGTTACTAAACTAAAAAAAAAGAAAAGAAATTAAACAGGGCAATCTATCAAACAAGCTAATTATGAGAAACACTTAAAACAAGTATTTAATTATTCAAATCGCATACATCATACATTAGAAGGAAATTAACCAACCCTTTATTTTATCTTTAATTGCAATGAAGGGGTAAAATGGATAAGAAAAAGGTACAGAAAGTTCTCTAGAATTATGAAAAACGACTTATATTTTTTGACAAAGAGTTTTTATACGATGACTTATAAAGATGACCATATGGAGAATATTAGAAAGAAAGAAAGAAAGAAAGGATTAATTTTTTTTTGACTAAAAAGAATTAATCAATTAAACCTGAAAGATTGGAGCAGATAAATGATGGGAACAAACATGGCAATTGAACAACTCGGGCATAGCAACGACAATCTCATCATCATCAGTTGTGGCACAACTACTCTGCTCCTTCATATTGGAACCACAGCTTTCCATATCGATCGATCAAACACAACTGATCCGCAAACAAAGCGTAATGAAAGATAAGAAGAATAAAAGTGAAAATTTAATTTCACAAGGAGAGAAATCAAAAACTATAATCAAGATAAGAAGAAGAAAGGAGAGATTAAGGTCGCCCACTCACTGGGCGAGTTTACTTTTATGTATGAATGTCCACGGGAGTGGAGAGATTGTTCTAGACAAGGTCGACTTTTCCTTTTCCAAGCTTTTATCAAAATAGAACTTCTGCACTGCAAAACTATAATCAAGATTTCCTTTGCATTCAACTTTCAGTTAAAAGATTAATGCAATTGTGGACTCCCTACGCTTTAACAGCAATGCAATTGGACTGAATTGAACTTGAATAACCAGCCCTAGATCTGACTCGTTAAGTCTCAAAAATACATCGGCTATTCGGTGACTCAATAGAAAACATATACGATTGTATCTTGCTTAAACCATACACGAGCATTCTACATTCGCGAAGAGATAACTCTTTGCCCTAACTAAAAATGAAGGTCTGAAGGAATCAACGAGTGCAGAGAACACAGTGTTGTACAACGAAATCCTTCGATATCGAGAGAACAAAGAGCAATCGTGGTCATCTAACAAAATAGATAGTCTTTTCAACGAAAACGGACAGAAATCTGGGTTTAACGCTCACAAATTCACAAGAAACGAAGTAGCTTCCACAATTAGGGCAACCAAAGAACATCTATTCGATTGAACTAATTTTGACAAATAAGAACCCTAAAAGAGGTGATTTTCCATAAACACGTCAGAGAAACACAGATTCAGAACAAATCTCAAAACCTAAACAAGAAATCTACCAAATAGTCAACTGATTCCAACAAAACAAATCTCGACAAAAAAGAGGAATCCGAAGAGATGAACAAATCAACGAAAACTGAGCGAGTGACTGACCTCTTTACCGGAGTGGTGAGACGAAAACCACAGATCCATACCTATAACTACAAAAATCTGAAGAGTGGAAACCAAGATATGGAGTGATCGCACAAGAGAGAAATTTGGCGATGGCAAGAGAAAAACAAGATCTGGTAAATTCGAGAAGGGTTTAGGGTTTCAGAGAGAGAGGTTTTCACGAGCGAGAAAGTGAGCAAGAGAGAGAGAGATTCGCGAGAAGGGTTTGTGAAGTGGGAGAGTTGTTCGACGGGTTGATGAAGTGGTATATATATAATCACTATAATAACGGTAACCGTTATCTATTCCTGTCTTTCATGACGGTTTTTTCACACCATCATTAATAGTTATGTTATAAAAACACATCACTGTTGTAGTGCGAGAGGCAAACTAGTTTATGATGTCGAACGCTGGACAGGAATTACTCCACTGAGCAATAACAAAATTTCTTAAAATCTTGACTTTTTGTCCCACGAAAGATTACTCCTTTTTATTTTTGGTAAAACAGATTACTCCTTTTCCCACAACAGGTACATGAATCCAAAATAATTATTAAAGACCAACTAAAAAGACAAATAAAAACAAAACTTCATCCTGTACTATCACTGATTTGAGCTCAAAGAACTAAACTGTTTAGATTCCATGCATATATACATATTCTCACTCAAAAGCTATAATGAACTAAGAAAAAAAAAGCAGTTTAATATTCACGCAATCAAACAATAAAAGGTGATTGATATCAACAATGGATTAAAAGATTTGGAAAATAGTTTTGCTTAATTTGGCTGCATCAATGTGCAAAATTGATTCCATTGACTTGAAGCCACTCATTAATCAATGCACATGATTGATTTCAAAGATGTTCCTGATAAACTGTTACATACTTACATAGGTCTTCAAGGAATATGGTTCAAGCAGCTTCATCAATGGTCTTTATTTTCATCCAATAGCTTTGATCCTCCATCTACAACACATTTGCCAATCCAATCTCAGAAAGCTAGGACTCCGTGTCATAATTTAGAAGGTTGTTTGAGAGCTACCAACTAAAGAATGTAACTTTCTTGAGCTCATTCAGAAACTGGATAGCCTGTGCAAAGTAGAAAATAAAATTATTATCTTTGGTATACTAACCAAAGGACTTCAAGATAGCATTGGATCATTTAGCAGAGATTCCTTAGACTTCCATTGGAACAATATTCCCTGACGTAAGATTTGGCTTTCAACATACAAGAGCTTTGAGAGGAAATTAAACTAGTTTATGATGTTGAACTCTTGACATGAATTATACATTTCTCTCGAAAAGAGCAGGAATTTCTCAAAATCTTGACTCTCTATTCCATGAAAGATTACCCGTTTTTCTTACGGCGGGAACATATATAATCTAAAATAATTATAAAAGGCTAACTAAAAAAAATAAAACAAAACTCCATCTGTACTACTAATGTTGTGAGTTCAAAGAACTAAACAAGCAACATATTTAGATTCCATATATATGCTCACAAAACACAATAGCTACAATGTTCTAAGAACAAATAAAAATAAAAATAAAAATAGAAAGCTAGTTTAACATTGAAGCAACCAAACCTGGAAAGGTCATTGATAACAACATTGGAGTCAAAAGTTTTGGTTGATGAAAATGCAAAATCTATACAGGAATCTCTGGCATTAATCCAAATGAGGAAGCATGCTTTCCTGCTGATATTAATTTCTAGCAAGATGTTTGAAAGAAGACTGCAAATGAAAAAATACATGCTCTATGAGACTAACATATATGTACCAAGAAATAGAAAATCAATTGAGATGAAATTGAATCATTTCATCCCCTTGATATATATCTCTCCATCCATGCACAACCAAATCATCAGAGAATTGGAGAAACTTGAGTAGTGCAAGAGCACAATTTCTCAAAACCTTGTACGACACTTGTCCCATGAAGATCACTTCGTTATGTATCCTATAAAAACAAGAACATAATTCCAGAATAATGAGTAAACATACAACATATATAACATATATAAATGTTGAAAATTGTTCATAGATGATAGTAAATAATGATATTGAATCTGTACTTTTATCTGTGGTAGGCTTGTCTTTTTTACTAAGGAAAAAGAAAAAGAAATTGTTGCAAATTGTTCATCTATGTTTCAGGGTTGTGTTTTATTGTTATTTTAATTAACTGCATATGAGAAATCTGCATTTTATCTATGTGACAAACTAATAAATTTCACTAGAGAAAAGGGACTTATAGTGTAAGTTTCTTTACTTCAAACTTCATGGTAAAAGACAATGTTAAGCAAACAGATTTTATTTTACTTTATTTTCCATTTGAACTTAAAAGGCAACCAATGAGATTAGAAAAGAAATTTGAGCATACCTCCATACATAAGTGAATCAACTTGCTACGAGACTTTAGAAACTCCTGAATTCATGTTGATTGCCAAATTCATGCCTTTGGTTTCACCATTTCTATCTCCTGGTTTATTCAGTTTCTAGCAAGTAAGCAATGTGAACACCAAGCCAAAAAGGAAACAAAAAAAAACACATAGGACATGAGATATCAACAAAGAGCAATTCGGTGATAGATCATGTAACCTTTTTTTACCCATAACAACTTAGCCAATCCAATCTCAAAAAGCTGGGGCTCCATGTCATAATTTAGAAGGATGTTGGAGAACTGCCAACTAAGCATGTAACGTTTTTAAGCTCATTCAGAAACTAGGTAGCCTCAGTGAAGCACAAAAAAAATTACCAGAGGACTTCAAGATAGCAATGGATCATTTCGTCATATTGGCGCAGCTCCATGAACAATGCAAAACCATCTGTATAGTTGCGGAGAAGTTTCAAAGCACGAGTAAAATCTTGCCAAATCTACTCTTGTAGACAATTCATCATGACTGAAGCTTTTTTCTAGATCAGGAGCATAATAAAAATAAAGGTATTTAACAAGTGAAGAAACAACTATACAACAAGGAAGGTTAGTGAATAACATGGCAAATGATTCCTCAGATTTCCATTGGAACAATATTCCTGAAAGAAGATTTGGTTTTCAACAAAATAGCCCGAGAGGCGAACTAGTTTATGATATCATACGCTGGACAGGAATTACTCCTTTGACGACCCTTCCCTGACCTAAGGTCAAGTCGCCCAGCCCAAACCGTTACCTAAACCCGATACCTGAACCAGGCCCAAGTAACGGCTTGGCACGCCTAAGTAAACATGCGGAATAATCATTCTAAACAATATATATAATAATAAGTGTATGAAAAATAATAACAACAAAACCATATAATCCTGTATATCATAATAATATCTATCATCTTTAATATTTAAATGTCTCACACAACTTCATAATAATATTATAAAGGTTCAAAACTACCCATTAACTAATTCTCAAGTTATAACCCACGTACGAGGTTTACAAAACGATTAATATTAATAATAAACTAATATTATACGAGTCTCACATATGAAGGCACTTCAAGATAAATCATTTCCCTTGCCTTTCTTATCTATCGCGCTGGTAGAGGGACCTGTGGGGTAGAGTGGGGTGAGCTAAAGAACCAACGATGCTCAATAAGAGGAAAGACTCACTCAAACATTAAATATACAAGTACTACCTAGTACTCATACAAATTCTACATGACATCAAATTCATACTCATAACACATCATATAATAACCGAATAAATGTAAATCATAACCAAATATAAACATTTAAATGAACACCTAATTCAATACAAGTAAAGGTATTGTTCATGATCATCGTAGTTATGAAAAATGGAATTATATTCTAAGAATAAACGTATAAATATTATTTCCATATCTAAATTAGATATTCAATAATTCTATGTATCAATATTTCAAATCGTATTCCATTCACCATACTAAACATAAAAGCATAACAATTTTACAACACATTTGATAAACATTCATTTATGTCATACATAATAATATTCATCACTTTTCATTTATAAATTTACACATGACATACATATAAAGTCAAATGAAAGATTTAAATGAAATGCGATAGATATAAATATTAATATAAGTCGTTGTTCCATTCAATGCGAACTAGATATTGGTAAGGATCTGGTGACCGAATCATCTATTTTCGAATTGGTACAATAACCAGTGGAAACGCAATGGTCGTTACACCCTCTAAATAATTGCACCAAAACAAAGATAGATTCATCCAAGCCGTCACCGCTACACGTCTCAAAGAATCATCAAGTAGCAAAGGATGGAACTCTAAACCCTTACCCTCGAATAATTTACCTTATGCATTCAATTAGTCAAGCAAACCCTCGGTGGTTAACTACCACACACTCTGGGGCGTCCAAGATATAAACCACTTGCTAATTTGGCCCGCGGTGGAACTCCACACATTCTGTGGCACCGAATAACATAAAAGGCAAAACAATGTATTCACAATTCCATAGATAATAGAGATCCAAACCAATATCACGATGCAACCCATTCCCAAGTCATTACATTCAAAACATGCATTCCTAGTTATCTAATAATCAAGCCATATTTAATGCATGAGCGAAACACCCCACTTATCTGGACCCGTCACGATGCCTATACCAACTCCTCGCGTGTTTGGGGTCCCACGTGAACTGCCTCGCGAATCTAAACAATTCATATAATACTACATAAGCATTTTACTCATTTAAGGTTGAGTATTTTAATTATTAATTTTATATTTGGGGACCCCAAATGGTGTGGGTCCTACGTGATGTGCCGTTTAAGGACTTTGTCGAGGTTGTCGATGCCCATCGTAGGTTTTCCTATTTTATTTTATTTTATTTTATTTTTTTATCTTTTTTCAATTTATTTTGGCCAGGGACCAATTTGGTCCCTGTTTAATTGAATAGGGACCAAATCGATCCCTGTTTGGGTTGACCAGGGGCTCCCAGCCCCTGATTAATCGATCCACCTTGACCCCAGGGGTGGATCGCCCGGGAAAGGTCCAGGGGCCTGTCAGCCCCTGGAACCAAACCAGGGGCAGACGCCCCTAGCGTCGGCCTCCACGGGTGAGGTTGTCCCCCACCCCACCAACCCTCGGATCTAGGTTCGAGGGTGGTCCCCAGTGCTCGCCGGTACTGGGGACCCCTCCATCGCGGCTCACCGGCCGCGGTGGCAGTGGTGGTGGCGGTGATGGAGGAAGTGGGGTGGCTCTTGCCACCCCCTTCTTCCTCACTGTTTTGGGGTGGCTAAAGCCACCCCCCCATACAAACGGCGGCGTTGTCTTCTCCGGCGGCGCCACCAGGCGTCGCCCCCAAACCAGCGGCTCCCATTGGAGCCGCCACCCCTCTTCCCTACAACACAAACCAAAGAAGAAGAAAAGAAAAAAAAAAAGAAAGAAAAGAAAAAAGAAAAATCACCACCAAAAGATTACCTCTCTTTGATTGATCAATGCCTCCTCTTCTTCTCCTCTCTCTTAAACTTGTTGAAACAACAAAAAAAAGGGGTGACTAGGGTTTACAACATATCCTTATATAGTTAGAGTTTCTCACAAATTCAATCTAAATGACACAAACACCCCTATGGGCCCAATTTCCTCGTTAAGCCCATTCAAACTATTTCACTTAGTCCAAGTCTTGTAAATATTAATTTTGTGTAACAATTTCATTTGTTCACAATACTTTAATATAAAATTAATAAAATACCTTTAAAATGGGTCGAAGAATATTTGGGTCGTTACAATATCCCCAATTTAAAGAATTTCGTCCTCGAAATTAAATCAAAGTCATACCTCAAGATTCAAAAAGAAATAGAAAATTCTCTATCATGTAATCCTCCCGCTCCCAAGTCAACTCTTGTTCCCCATGAAATTGCCATCGGACTTACACTATTATGTATTCCTTATTACGTAATTTTCTTATTTTCCTATCCATTATCTGGATCGGCTGCTCATCATATGACACGCCCTCCCTTAGATCAACTTGCCCCCAATCAATCCTCGGTGCGTGTTTATTATGTGCCTTTCTCAACATGGAGATATGAAAAACATCATGTACTCCCGCTAACTGTGGTGGTAACTTGAGATGAAATGCTTTTGGTCCCACTTTTTTCTTGATCTCGAATGGTCCGATAAATCTTGGAGATAACTTTCCTTTTAACCTGAATCGGTGATGCCCTTTCATAGGAGAAACTTTCAAAAGCACGAATTCCCCTTCCTTGAATACAACATCGCGATGGTCCTTATCGGCATACTTTTTCTGACGGCTTTGGGCGGTTTCTAGTCGTTGCCTAATAATCTTAATTCTTTTTGTTTGATCATGAACCATTTCTGGTCCGAGCAACACCACATCTCCGACCTCGGTCCAACAAACTGGAGATTTACATGGTCTCCCATAAAGAGCTTCAAATGGTGCCATACCAATGCTTGCTTGAAAACTGTTATTGTATGCGAACTCGCACAACGAAATGTATTTTTCCCAACTTCCACCGAAATCCAATACACAGGCTCGAAGCATGTCCTCAAGTATCTGGATTAATCTCTTGGTCGGCCCATCAGTCTGAGGGTGAAAGGCCGTACTGAGATTGAGTTGAGTTCCCATCTGGTGCTGAAACCCTCTCCAAAACTGAAAGGTAAATTTCGGATCACGATCCGACACTATAGTCACCGAAACCCCATGTAACCTGACAATTTCATTGATGTACATGCCTCCAAGTCTGTATGCTGAATATCCCATGGAGATAGGAATAAAGTGTGCCGACTTAGTCAAACGATCTACATCCACCTAAACCGCATCATGTCCTTTTTGTGTGTTCGGCAGCCCCGAAACAAAATCCATGACTATGTGTTCCCACTTCCATTGTGGAATAGGCAATGGTTGTAATAATCCTCCTGGCTTTTGGTGATCTGCTTTTACTAGCTGACAGATCTCACAGTTCTGAATGTAAGTAGCGATGTCAACTTTCATCCCCGGCCACCAATACATTCGTTTCATATCTTGGTACATTTTATTGCCTCCCGGATGCACTGTAAACCATGATCTATGAGCTTCTTTGAGTAAATCATCTCTTAGCTGTTTATGAGATTGTATCCATACTCTGTCTCGGAACCTCAACGCCCCATCACCTGACAGTCTCCAATCCTTATCATCATCACTGTTTTCTGCCAATGACCTGTACCATCCATAATCAGAATTAGCCCTCTGACAGTCAATAACTCTAAACAATGCCACTGGCTCCACTCTCATTTGAACATGCTCTTGACTCCTAATGACATCTAAGTGTTCAACAGGTACTTCATGTATTTGCATTACAACCTCAGACTCTGACTCCAATCGTATACGGCTCAAAGCATCTGCCACTACATTTGCTTTCCCTGGGTGATACTCAAGTGTGAATTCGTAGTCTTTCAAGAATTCCAACCACCACCTCTGTCTCATGTTCAAATCACTCTGAGTAAACAGGTACTTCAAACTTTTGTGATCTGAATAAACAGTAAACTTTTCCCCATACAGATAATGTCTCCATAATTTCAAAGCAAACACCACTACTGCTAATTCTAAGTCATGCACCGGATAATTCTTCTCGTGAATCTTCAGTTGGCGTGAAGCGTAGGTGATTACCTTCTTGTCTTGCATTAGTACTCCTCCCAATCCAATCCCCGATGCGTCGGTGTACACTGACAATTCCTTACCGGACTCTGGTAGGACCAAAATAGGTGCGGTGGTCAAACACTCCTTCAACAATTTAAAAGCTTTTTCGCATGCATCACTCCAAACATAAGTAACATCCTTCCGCGTTAACTCAGTAAGCAGTGAAGCAATCGACGAGAAATTTTGCACAAAACGTCGATAATATCATGCTAGTCCTAGGAAACTTCGTATTTCTGAAGCATTTTTAGGTTGTGGCCATCTAAGGATTGCCTCAATCTTCATGGGATCAACTGTTACACCTTCCGCATTCACCACATGGCCAAAAAATTTTACTTCGGAAGCCCAAAACTCACACTTGCTTAGCTTAGCGTAAAGTTTATGTTCCCTTAATGTCTGTAACACTTTCCTAAGATGCTTTCTATAGTCCGACTCAGTCTTAGAATATATCATGATGTCATCGATAAATACAATCACAAACTGATCGAGGAACGATTTGAAAACACGGTGCATCAAATCCATGAACATGGCTGGCGCATTGGTAAGTCCAAACGGCATCACTGTGAACTGAAAGTGACTATATCGTGTACTAAATGATGTCTTTGGTATGTCTTCTTCTCGTATGCGCAGTTGACGGTACCCCGATCTCAAATCTATTTTCGAAAAGAATCTTGCTCCCCTCAGTTGGTCAAATAAATCATCGATCCTGGGAAGCGGATACTTGTTCCGAATAGTCACCTTATTCAACTGTCGGTAATCAATACACATTCTCAAACTACCATCCTTCTTCTTCACGAATAACACGGGTGCTCCCCATGGTGAGATGCTTGGGGAAATTAAACCTTTCTGAGTCAACTCCTCTAGTTGTTTCTTCAACTCTTTCAACTCGGTAGCAGCCATACGATAAGGTGCCTTAAAAACTAGTCTAGTACCGGGAATAAGGTCAATCACAAAATCAATGTCTCGATGTGGAGGAAGTCCTGGAAGGTCAGATGGAAAAACATCTGGAAAATCCCTAACAATAGGAATCTTCTCAATTAGAACTTCTTGTCCTTCCTCTCCCATAGAAGTTAGACTCGCAATAGTCTCTATCTCATCAAAAGTTGCAACTCTACTTCGGCTGATAACATTAGCCAAAGAACAACCTCTAAACTCAAATGGAATAGTGCCCGAAATCTGAAAGATCACCGTCTTATTGAAACAATCTATCTTAGCGTGATACTTCTCTAACCAGTCCATTCCCAATAGTGCATCATATTCTAAACATTCTAACACTCGCAAATCAAACGACATAGTGTGATCCCCGATTTTAATTATGCACCCCTCACATGTCATATTAGGGTAAATTTTTTCGGTGGAGATTGTGCTCAAAATCAAGTATGTGTGTGCTCTAATTGGTGTCAATCCCAAAGCATGTACCATAGCCCCCGAGATAAGAGAAATAGTAGAACCAGAATCAAATAATGTATGCATGTTACGACCATTAATTGAAACTGTACCTGCGACTAACTGTCGCGCGGCTCTCTGATCCTGTTCCGCCATAGCATGAACTCTTCCTCGAGCAACTGGGGCTGCACTCTCCTCTGATGATGGTGGATATGGACATTGATTCTTGTAATGCCCCGGCGCCTTGCACCGAAAACATACAATATGTGACTTCTGAGCATTCGGCTGTGGCTGCGCGACACTTCCTGATACACTCGGCCTTGGCGCTACTGATCCCCTACCACTATTCTTACTTTGTCGCGGTGGACGTGGTTGTTTAAATGTCACACCCTGGTTAGTCGAAGGTGCGGAAACATGGGAAGGTATGGTGGTCCCCGTCAAAGGGTGTGTGGCCTTCGATGCTATCACTGAGTGTGTCGGTGCGCTTGATGCTCCTCCAAACCAAAATTTCTTTGAGTTTTTCTCAGGTCCCCTCTGATAACTGTCAAAGTTTCTTTTGCCTTGACCATACCGACTAGATCGTGTCTCATCAATGCGGTGTGCATCTTTACAGCCCTGTTATACGCTTGCTGAAATGTCTCTACCCCTGATGCTGCCACTAGGGAGTGAATCTCCTCCGTCAACCCATCAACGAAACATCTCCTCCGTGTCGTCTCAGATGGAAAGTACTCATGCGCAAACTCTGCTAATTCATTGTACTTCGCTGCATAATCTGCTACACTCATGCTGCCTTGCACTAAGTCAAGAAATTCTCGAATCTTAGCTGCCTTTACTGATTCAGGAAACCACTCATCATAAAACAATTTCTTGAACTGTGTCCAAGACATATTAGTCCTTTGAGCTCTTTCGATGGACAACCACCATTTGTGGGCTCGATGCTCCAACAAGAAAGACACTAGAGGTACCATAGTCTACTCATTAATACTTAAAGTCTTCATCCTCTTATCCATGTACAAGATCTATGCTTCAGCCTCTACGGGATCCCTATCCCATAGAAACGAGGTATGTCATACTTCATGAACTCCTTTTGTAATTTCCCTCTCCGATATGCCTCTGTATCCTTGTCTCCTCCATGTACGGCTACTACAACCGTATTAGTAACGGAATCCGCACCTTCCTCTACTACTTGGTGCTCATGGACAGGTTCTAGCGGAGGATTAGGACTCTATCCTACCTGCACTTGCTCAGCTGATCTAGCATTTCCTTGTGTTTGTATAAGTTCCATAATACGGGCCATATTCCTTTCTTAAGCAGACGCCATTTCTTACAGGGCTTTTTGATGTGACTCCGTCAGTGAAGAGATGCGTTGCTCCATTTCCCTACGCCAATGGCTATCATCTCTGTCCTGAGCATCCCTCAAATTATGCGAACTTCCCCATGGTTACTCATAGTGCACTGTAGAGCAACAAGTGGTTAGTCCAATAATTTGAGGAATTTGCAAAAAAATATCTAACGTTATAAATATATTACATTCATAAACATATAACAATATATTAACATTTTATCTTTGGTTTTCTATCCCTTCCCAATCTAGAATTTTGACATTTGTGCACATTAAGTCGACTCAAACCGATGTCCCATACCATGGATTTGTTCGACTTAAACTTGATTTTTTTTAAGAGGCTCTACAACTTAGGTTTTCTAACCTAATGTTTCCCTAGGTTCTAATCCCTAGGCTCTGATACCAACTATGACGATCCTTCCCTGACCTAAGGTCAAGTCGTCCAGCCCAAACCGTTACCTAAACCCGATACCTGAACCAGGCCCATGTAACGGCTTGACACACCTAAGTAAACCTGCGGAATAATCATTCTAAACAATATATATAATAATAAGTGTGTGAAAAATAATCACAACAAAACTATATAATCCTGTATATCGTAATAATATCTATCATCTTTAATATTTAAATGTCTCATACAACTTCGTAATAATATTATAAAAGTTCAAAACTACCCATTAACTAATTCTCAAGTTATAACCCACGTACGAGGTTTACAAAACGATTAATATTAATAATAAACTAATATTATACGAGTCTCACATATGAAGGCACTTCAAGATAAATCCTTTCCCTTGCCTTTCTTGTCTATCGCGCTGGTAGAGGAACCTGTGGGGTAGAGTGGGGTAAGCTAAAGAACCAACGATGCTCAATAAGAGGAAAGACTCGCTCAAACATTAAATATGCAAGTACTACCTAGTACTCATACAAATTCTACATGACATCAAATCCATACTCATAACACATCATATAACAACCGAATAAATGTAAATCATAACCAAATATAAACATTTAAATGAACACCTAATTTAATACAAGTAAAGGTAATGTTCATGATCATCGTAGTTATGAAAAATGGAATTATATTCTAAGAATAAACGTATAAATATTATTTCCATATCTAAATTAGATATTCAATAATTCTATGTATCAATATTTCAAATCGTATTCCATTCACCATACTAAACATAAAAGCATAACAGTTTTACAACACATTTGATAAACATTCATTTATGTCATAGATAATAATATTCATCACTTTTCATTTATAAATTTACACATGACATACATATAAAGTCAAATGAAAGATTTAAATGAAATGCGATAGATATAAATATTAATATAAGTCGTTGTTCCATTCAATGCGAACTAGATATTGGTAAGGATTCGGTGACCGAATCATCTATTTTGAATTGGTACAATAACCAGTGGAAACGCAATGGCCGTTACGCCATCTAAATAATTGCACCAATACAAAGATAGATTCATCCAAGCCGTCACCGCTACACGTCTCAAAGAATCATCAAGTAGCAAAGGATGGAACTCCAAACCCTTACCCTCGAATAATTCACCTTATGCATTCAATTAGTCAAGCAAACCCTCCGTGGTTAACTACCACACATTCTGGGGCGTCCAAGATATAAACCACTTGCTAATTTGGCCCGCGGTGGAACTCCACACATTCTGTGGCACCGAATAACATAAAAGGCAAAACAATGTATTCACAATTCCATAGATAATGGAGATCCAAACCAATATCACGACGCAACCCATTCCCAAGTCATTACATTCAAAACATGCATTCCTAGTTATCTAATAATCAAGCCATATTTAATGCATGAGCGAAGCTCCCCACTTACCTGGACCCGTCGCGATGCCTATACCGACTCCTCGCGCGTTTGGGGTCCCACGTGAACCGCCTCGCGAATCTAAACAATTCATATAATACTACATAAGCATTTTACTCATTTAAAATTGAGTATTTTAATTATTAATTTTATATTTGGGGACCCCAAATGGTGTGGGTCCCACGTGATGTGTCGTTTAAGGGCTTTGTCGAGGTTGTCGACGCCCATCGTAGGTTTTCCTATTTTATTTTTTTTTATTTTTTTATTTTTTTTCAATTTATTTTGGCCAGGGACCCATTTGGTCCCTGTTTAATTGAACAGGGACCAAATCGGTCCCTGTTTGGGTGGACCAGGGGGTCCCAACCCCTGGTCAACGGTCCATCGAGCCCAGGGGACGGTGGCCCCTGGAAAGGTCCAGGGGCCTGTCTGTCCCTGGAACCAAGCAAGGGGCAAACGCCCCTGGCGTCGGCCTCCACGGGTGGGGGTTGTCCCCCACCCCACCAACCCTCGGATCTAGGTCCGAGGGTGGTCCCCAGTGCTCGCCGGCACTGGGGACCCCTCCACCGCGCCACCGGCCTGTGGCGGTGGTGGTGGCAGTGATGGAGGAAGTGGGGTGGCTCTTGCCACCCCCTTCATCCTCACTGTTTTGGGGTGGCTAAAGGCACCCCCCCATACAAACGGCGGCGTCTTTTTCGGCGGCGCCGGCCCCAAACCAGCGGCTCCCATTGGAGCCGCCACCCCTCTTCCCTACAACACAAACCAAAGAAGAAGAAAAAAAGAAAAAAATAGAAAGAAAAGAAAAAAAAAATTACCACCAAAAGATTACCTCTCCTTGATTGATGAATGCCTCCTCTTCTTCTCCTCTCTCAAACTTGTTGAAACAAAAAAAAAAGGGTGACTAGGGTTTACAACATATCCTTATATAGTCAGGGTTTCTCACAAATTCAATCCAAATGACACAAACACCCCTATGGGCCCAATTTCCTCGTTAAGCCCATTCAAACTATTTTCACTTAGTCCAAGTCTTGTAAATATTAATTTTGTGTAACAATTTCATTTGTTCACAATACTTTAATATAAAATTAATAAAATACCTTTAAAATGGATCGAGAGAATATTTGGGTCGTTACAACTCCACTGAGCAAAAACAGAATTTCTTAAAATCTTGACTTCCTGTCCCATGAAAGATTACTCCCTTTTCCCACAACAGGTACATAATCCAAAATAATTATTAAAGACTAACTAAAAAGACAAATAAAAATAGAAATTCATCCTGTTCTATCACTGATTTGAGTTCAAAGAACTAAACTGTTTAGATTCCACGAATATATACATATGCTCACTCAAAAGCTATAAAGAACTATGAAAAAAAACAGTTTAATATTCACGCAACCAAACAATAAAAGGTGTTTGATATCAACAATGGATTGAAAGATTTGGAAAATAGTTTTGCTTAATTTGGCTGCACGTAGAACATCCCTATTTTCTACTCATCCCTCGATTACATCTTTTGCCTGCATGAATGAGAATACATATGCTAGTTAGAAAATTATCAGTAGAATACAACGCCTATAGTCTTATAGATAACCAAATACAAACATACCATTCTAATGAGTTGATCAAAAGCATTTATTCCACATTGTTAAGTTAATGTCATGTTCAAACTTGTAAGATAATGATGCGAGAACTATAGACATTACTCCCAGATAGTAAGCTAGACATTATCTTCTGCTTCAGGATCTTAGCCAATTGAAATGAGAAAGCATGTTTGGAAGAAGGCTGCAAGTGAAAAAAGATGCTCTATCAGACTAACATAGACATACCGAGAAATAGAAAATGAATTGAGAAGATTGTACCATTTCATAACCTGGATTGATACCTCTCCATGGCACAATGACATAATTTGAGTAATGGAGAAATTTTATCACTTCATTATATATCCTGCAAGAACAAGAACATAATTCCAAAAAAATGAGTAAAGAGTACTTAGTAAACAAACAACATATATAAAAGAGAAAATAGCAGTTGATGATCTTCTACTACCAATTAATGCTCCGAGTTGAATGCAAAGAAAGAAAAGGCATTTTAAGATTCCATGTATATTTGAATCATGTGTATTGTGATTGTAAGAAGGAAAAAACCAAATGAGATGGAATCTGAATTTTAAACCATGACAGACTACTATTCTTTTTTCCTAAATAAAAAAGAGATTGTGAATTGTAAACAAAAAAAAGAAAAGAAAAGAAAAGAAAAAGAAATTGTTCCAAATTGTTCATCCATGACCATGAGCATGAAAGTAAAATATGGATAGTTTTGCTTTGGTGAAGAAGATGGCATGCATTCAGAGGCACTATAGAAACATATTTATTCAACATACCTCAAATTTATCTTTTATGAATAAATTTGGAATGTGGGGTATTTTGAGCCACTCTGGATCATCTCTTCTGCATCTTTCCTTCAAGTGGGGACATTCCCAAATAGACAACTTCTTGAGGAAGGTGAGTCGCTGCATTTGTTCCTTGGAAGGTAGATGTGTCAGATTGTCACACCAACAAATCTTCAATTCTTCAAGGGATGCAAGGTTTCCGAGCCACTCCGGCAATACAGTCAGAGTTGGGAAGTTCGATATAGAGAGGGCTTTAAGCATGGTGAAGTGTTGAAGGCGATGAGGGAGGGATTGCAGAGCAGCCCACCCCTCAATTGATAACTTGCGAAGGGAGGGGAAGAGATTGTTGAACTGTACTACATTTTCGTCGTCGTCATCCTCACCGAAGAATGGGAAGTAACGCAACGCAGGAGAGAAGCCACCAATGCTCAGTGTCTCAAGTGCAGTCAGGAATGGCAAGTCTTGCAAGGCATCATACTCCGATATCATCAATTCACGAAGAACAGAGCTACTATTGACAACCATCATCCCATCATTTGCTAATAATAATCCCTCCTCTTCTCGAAAACCTTGGAGTTTAGGGCAATTCTTCACCCAAACATTATCCAACTACTTATTGTTCCTCAGCAGCCCTTCTGGGAGGAATTCTAGATCTTTACATTCTGCTATTTTGAGATAAGTGAGAGAGGTAAGAGAGCAGCTTGTTATTGACACCACTCCCGCCCCACCCACACTTTTCAATTTCAATGATTGTAGTAAAGGGAACAAATGAGGCGCCCTCCCTAAATTTGGGCAACCCTTGATGTACAACTCCTCCAAGCAAGGGAACAATATTCCTGCTTCTTTTTCTGACCATTCTTCCAAACTTCCCATGCCTTCTAGCCTTAGCTTTTTTAGGGAACCATATGTACTAGTGTCCATGCCCATGCCATCATCTTTTGAACTTCCAATGCTCTTCACATTTCTCATATACCTTATCTCCAACCTCTCCAAACTAGGCAACTCACCAAAGCTCGGGATGTGCTCGCAACGACTACAATCGCTTATCTTCATTGCCACCAAGTTAGAAACTAGTGAACCATTTGACACCCATCCAAGAAATTCAACTCCTCCAAAACCTTCAATTGATAGCTCCTTCAGATTCCGATGAGGCTGTAGCTCTTTCAACACTTATGAATCACCAACACAAGATTGTCCATAGTCACTATCCCAGTGAAGACTTAATTCCCGTAAGTTTCACTTGTCACTTAGTTTGGCTCCTTTAGCTCAGCTTACTTCTTTCACGAGACAAAGACGATGAATTTTCAATGAATCTCGAAGATTGTTCAAGTTTTTCAACGTTGAAATCCTACGTCCAGCATCTTCTTCGCATACCACAAATAATGGCAATGTTTGAAGCTGATGTAGTTCACCTACTGCTTCTGCTACTTTCTTCCATTTTTTATAATCATCTATCAACAAATGCCTCAACTTCTTTAAATTCATCAAATCTCCAGGGAGCTCCTTAAGCTTATAGCAATTAATTAATGTTAACGTTTGCAATTGGTAAAGCTGAGTAACCCACTTTGGCAACGACTCGATGCTCGTTTTAGAGAGGTCGAGGTATCTCAAGTGTTTCAACTTACCAAGTGAAGAAGAAAAATCAAAATCTCTAAAGCCGCTCAAATCTAGAACTTGTAATAACTTGAATTTAAAGAATGTGTTAATTTTAGTAGTCCCCACCGTACCTCCATCATCGAACTCCTCCTCATCAGAATCCAATTCCCAACCAAAAATTGTACGCACCTTCTTGGCTTTACATAAGGTTCCTATCCTCGTTGGTGAAATAAAAGAAACATGTCAACATTTGGTGAATTCTATAGAAGTCGATACCTAACCAAAAATTGTACACATCTTCATAGCTTTACACAAGTCTTTTACTATCACTGGTGAAATAACAGGAGGATGTCGACATTTGGAGAAATCTACAGCCATCATCGTATTGCTCTCTCCAAAATTTTGGCATTCAAACTTGCAAATGGATTGAGCAAGATCATTCACAAGATCATGCATCTTGCATCTTATTACCTCTCTGTATTCATTTATTTCTGCCTCTTGAAAGAAAGATTTTGAATGCAAGATATTGAAATAAGTGTTACCTACATCCGCCATGCCTTCTCCTACTCCAAGAAGTCCTTGTGCCATCCAAAGCTCAATCAGTAATGCCTTTGAAATCCAATAATCTTTAGGAAATATTGCACAGTAGGAAAAACACGGCTTCAATGCCGATGGCAAATTATAGTAACTAAACTTTAAGATCTCCAAAATTTGTTTTGTACCATCTCGACGACAAATTCCAAAATTCAAAGCATCGCGCACGCCTTCCATTCCCGATCTTCTTTTTTGGACTGCAACAAACCACCAAGGACTTTTGCGGCTAGAGGCACGCCCTTGCACTTATTGGAAATCTGTTTTCCAATTTCCACCAAAGAGGCCTTTTCCCCCTCACCTTTCTTGAATGCTTGACTTTTAATAATATCCCAACAACTATCTTCAAATAAGCCTTGTATTTGATGCACATGCACGGTTTGAGCTCCTCTAATGGGTGCAACATTAGAGTCGCGAGAAGTAACGATAATTCTACTTCCTGTAGCAACAATGTTTCTTAATGGTAATGCAAAATCTTCCCACTTCCTTTGGTCTTCATTCCAGTCGTCATCGAGTGCAAGCAAGAATTTCTTCGTCCCTTATTGCTTTAGCTTACTTTCAAGTTCATTCAGCACGACTTCCTTACTCAATGTTTTTGCTATGCTATTGTTTCCATTGATCTATTGCAAGATCTGTTGCAAGATTTGGATGTAAAGATTTGTGGTCTCAAAGTTAGTAGAAACACAAATCCAAACTTTCAATTGAAAGTGCTTCTTCACCGCATCATTATTGTACACTAACTGAGCAAGTGTGGTCTTGCCAAGGCCTCCAAGACCAGCAATAGCTACGACCGGAAGAGCCATGTTGTTGCCGATGTCGATTCATGATGATCTTGTCTTTGCTTGACCCATCGTCATTGATGAGCTTTTTAATTATCGCTTCCGTTTCGCTCTCCCTCCCGAACATATTGGAGTAGTCTTTCACACGTGAAGTGGATTCTCGATCACAAGTAGTGTTCATTGGACCCAAGCCAGACGAACCACTCTGATTATAATTAGACTGCTCCAGTTGGAACTCGTTCTTCTTCTTCTTCTTAATGACATCCAACCTCCCATTAATGGCTTTGATTTTATGAGCCATCTTTACACGCACAATAAGTCGACTAGGAGAAAACCATCTGGATGCCTTGTTGATGATCTCGTACTTCAACTTTTTATATGCGATCTCGTCGAGTACGTCTTCGGCATCTTCTGTTGGAATATACGTACGCACATAAAGTGGTTTGGGTAGTTTTTGTAACTGATTAAATAACTACTTAGTAGTTATCTATATTAGAGATAAATAAGGAGATTGTGTAAATCTCCCAACAAGAATTTTCAACGCACAAACTTTCTTATTTTTCTCTCTAATTTTTGCAAGAGTATTTAGGCTGTGATTATTGGGCATTTTTCTCTCTTGGTGATTTTGCCTGTGACAAGTGAACAAGTAAAGGTTATCTTTTGCTTCCGTTTCGGGTATGTGATTTTATTATTTGATCTTTGGAATACAACATTGGTATCAGAGCATGATTTACTTGTTCCTTGTCTGTTATCATAGCGGTTTAATCTTAGTGGGTATGATGCCATGAATTGATCCAAATAAAAAAAAATACTTACAAAATTGGCAGAGGAGGTATAATTAATACATGAATTGTTCGCAATAGCTCTTTCTTATTCAAGTACTTTGTGTGTGCACCGTTTTGCTTTAAACATATATGTATGGTGTGTCTTGCTTTTTGAGAAAACTGGATCCAGTGATAGGATGGGAAGAACAGATAGAACACATAGTGTGAATCCTGTGCAAGCGAAGAAAGAACAATCCATGTCTCTTTGGAGACATCTGATAAAATTGGAATTCAACAAATAACTCACATAAACAATCGCCATAATATGCAAGATAGCAGTTTGAGTAAATTAATGTAAATGAATTTTTAACTTCGTCAATTATTTTTCTCATTTTTTCCTCAAACTGGCCATGATATAATGTACCTGCAACTAGAAGTCCCATGTCGATAGAAATCACCTATCAAAAAAAAAAAGAAGCTAAGGGCAAATATTTCACGGAATTAATTTTGAAGACTTGAGTATATATTTTGTCTTGTTCACTTTAATGTCAAGTGTTGTTGACATTAAAGTATGCATGCAATTAATTGATGACAACATTGTTGAGTATTAGTTGCATGCATATGCATAATAGAATATATATTTTGTACAATTCGATATGACATGTTTACATGATTTCTTTCTTACATGCTTATGACATGTTTACATGATTGCATACATATAGTATTTATATGTTTGTAGGAAAATTATATGATGAAATTTTGCACAATTCGATAGACTAAAAATAATTACACACATAAATATAGATGATGATTGTGACATTTAATTTGTGCACTTTTGACTCTATACTATGTGAATAATTATAAATTATCTATTTGAATTGTGACAAAATAACTGAGTGTGGTATGCTAGGCATTAATTGATATGTGCATATATGTCTTTATTCAGATACATATTTCTTTGTGAAAATGGCAAGTGCTAGCAAGAACATTGTTGTTGAGCTCAATAAGGGTGAAAAATTGAACGGGACAATTACGAAATCTGGAGTTTGAAAATTCAGTATGTCCTAGAAGAGCAAGAGGCTCTTGAAGTTCTGAACAATATCTGACTGAGCCTGAAGATGGCAACACAGTCCAATATAGAAGGGACCGTGAGGCATTTGAGGTCTTGAAAAAGAAAAACTCAACGGCTCGCATTACATTGCTTAGTAGCATGGAAAATGATATAATGCGAGAGTTCAAGAGTTATGATGTTGGCAAAGTAATGTGGGAGGCCTTAAAGAAGAAGTTTGGTGGAACCTCTGTCACCAAGCTTCGACAGCTCACTATTAAGTTTGACACATACAAGAAACGCCCTAACCATAACATGAGGCAACACTTAAGGGAGCTATCAAACATGATCAGTGAGTTAAGGGAGGCTGGGCACATTCTGACTGATGAACAACAGGTTCAGGCTGTTATACGATCCTTACCTCACAACTGGGAGCATATGAAGGTTAATTTGACCCATAATGAGAACATCAAGACCCTTAATGATGTTGGGCGTCATTTGGAACTTGAGGAAGACCGCATTGAGGCTTCAAGGCCTGATACTGATGTGTATATGGCTAGCTCAAGTAATAAAAGGGGTCATAGTGGCTATAAACGCAACCCTTATGGTGGCTACAAAAGGCAAGGATCAAAGAGAGCTAATGGTGATCATCATTATGCAAAATATGATCATCATGGAAAGGGTAAAGCTCCTATGGCTCATCAGAAGAAGAACAAGGCTAAACTCAAGTGCTACAACTGTGGAAAAAAGGGTCACTTTGCTCGTGAGTGCAACGAGCCAAAGAAGGTACAAACCCTTGATGCATTTTCTATAAATAATGTTTTTAGAAGTGCAAATTTTGTTTCTAGTTCTGTTTATTTGACTGAATCTCATCCTTTGTGGACTGTAGACTCAGGAGCAACAGACCATGTAGCTAATGATCGTGATGTGTTCGTGGAATTTCGTCGAGTACCTCGTGGAACAAAATGGATATATATAGGAAACAACTCACGTGTTGAAGTAAAAGGGATTGGCACCTGCAAGTTGAGCATGCATGGTGGACGACCTCTTATCCTATATGATGTGTTATATGCTCCAGAGATTCGACGAAATTTAGTTTCTGTTTTTGTTCTTCTACAGTGTGGATTTATTATGAACTTCTATGGTACTAGTGTGAATTTGTTTCTAGAACAAACTTATTATGGTTGTGGCTATGTGTCAGATGGTTTTATTGTATTGGATATTGACTATGTTTCGAATAGTAATATTTATCGTGCTTGTTTTTCCCTTGTTACATCTTCTATTGATTCAAATGTTGATGTGAATATTTGGCATGCTAGACTTGGCCATATAGGTCAACAAAGAATGGATAGAATAGCAAAAGAGGGCATATTGGGGTACCTTGAAAATGTTAATTTACCAATGTGTGAAAATTGTCTAGCGAGAAAAATGGCAAGAAAACCATTTGGCAAAGGAATAAGAGCTGAATTCCCATTGCAACTGATTCATTCGAATATTTGTGGTCCGATGAATTTGAGATCCCGGCATGGAGGTGTTTATTTCATTACTTTCATTGATGACTACACACGTTTCGGTTATGTTTATTTGATTTCTCATAAATCTGAAGCTTTAGAGTGCTTCAAGAAATACATTAATCTTGTTGAAAATCAATTAGATAAAAAAATAAAAATGTTGAGAACGGACCAAGGACGTGAATATTTGTCTGATCAGTTCAAACAATTATGTGATGAAAAGGAATAGATAGGCAGTTAACTATTCCATACACTCTACAACAAAATGGAGTACCCGAAAGAAGAAATAGAACTCTTCTTGAAATGGTTAGGTCTATGATGGCCCAAGCCAATTTACCAATCACCTTTTGGGGTGATGCTTTGTTAACTGCCACTTATATTCTCAATCGAATACCCTCCAAATCAGTTTCATCCACTCCTTATGAGTTATGGACCAATAGAAAACCAGAATTATCTAATCTAAGACCTTGGGGTTATGGTGCCTATGTTCATGATTTACATCATCAACATGGAAAATTAGGTCCAAGAGGAAAAAAGAGTATATTTATAAGATACTCTGAACATTCAAAAGGTTATGTGTTCATTGGTGAACATTCGAGTGGGAGCATAACTGAATTTGATTCTCGGGATTCTACTTTTATGGAAAATGATTTTCCAACAAAGGGTGAGATAAATCAATCTTTATCTCTCTATGAGATACAAAATCAAGAAGATTCTACTTTGATGAATCGTTTGGTTCATGTGTCCGAACAAATGCCGATAGTATCTCATCCAAGTGGGAGCAAGACAAAATATGTTGAATCTGTTTCAACTGAATCACAAATAAGGCGTAGCAATTGTGGCAATATCCCCAAACGTCATTTTCCTATTGAAAATGAGGTTTATATGATTGCACCTCAAGATGAGGATGAGCCTAAAACTGTTCAAGAAGCTCTTACTTGTCCTGCTAAAGAGAAATGGAAAATTGCAATGGAAGAGGATATGGAGTCCATGAGATCAAACAATGTTTAGGAATTGGTTGACCTCCCTGAAGGACGTAAAGCTATTGGGAACAAATGGGTTCTCAAAATTAAACGAAAGACTGGTGGTTCTATTGAAAGGTACAAGGCACGACTTGTAGCCAAGGGGTATACACAACAAGAGGGAATTGATTATGAAGAAACCTTTTCCCCAGTTGTGAGATTTGCTTCTATAAGGTTAATTCTAGCCATAGTGGCAAATTTAGATTTGGAGTTACATCAAATGGATGTAAAAACTGCATTTCTAAATGGAGAACTGGAAGAGAAATCTATATGGAACAACCTATAGGTTTCATAGTTGAAGGTCAAGAGCACAAAGTGTGCAGACTATTAAGATCTATTTATGGTCTTAAACAATCTTCTAGGCAGTGGTACATAAGATTTAATCAAGCAATTATTTCTTATGATTTTGTGATGATTGATGAAGACCACTGTGTGTATGTCAAGAGATCTAATAGTAAATTTGTGATTCTTTCACTTTATGTGGATGGCATACTATTGGCTGGAAATAATGAGGAGTACTTAATAACCATTAAGCGATGGTTGTCCTCCAATTTCGAGATAAAGGACATGAGTGAAGCAGCATATATACTTGGTGTAAAACTTAAAAGGGATCGATCAAAGAAGATGCTAGCTCTTTCACAAGAGCCATACATCAAGAAAATTCTTGAGAGATTCCATATGCAAGATTGCAAACCCATTGATACTCCTATTATAAAAGACCAAGGTCTAAATCAAAGAATGTGTCCTAAAACTCAACATGAAAGAGAACAAATGGCAAAAGTTCCTTACACTAGTGTTGTTGGAAGCCTCATGTATGCAATGATGTGTACAAGACCTGATATTTGCTTTGCTCTTGGCATGGTAAGTAGATATCAGGCAAACCCAGGACAAACCCATTGGAGAGCTGTTAAAAGGATACTTAGGTATCTCAAAGGCACTGTTGATTATTCATTGTGTTATCAAGGAAATAATTTGCATCTAGTTGGTTATACAGATGCTGATTGGGGAGGAGATTTAGATGAAAGAAAATCTACCTCAGGTTATGTTTTCTTACTAAACAATGGAGTGATTTCATGGAGTAGTAAGAAACAATCATGCATAGCCTTGTCAACAATGGAAGTTGAATTTGTAGCATGTTCAGCAGCAGTGCAAGAAGCGGTTTGGCTTAGGAGATTCTTGAGTCACTTGGGATTTGACAAAGATGCATCAAGTCTAGTTTTGGTGAATTGCGATAGTCAGGCGGCAATTGCATTCACAAAAGATCCCAAGTACCACTCGAAGACCAAACACATTGATACCAAGTATAACTTTGTCAGAGACATGATTGCACAAAAAGAAGTGAAAGTGCAGTACATATCTACGCAAAAGATGATTGATGATCCTTTTACAAAACCTATACCTAGAGATGCATTCAATGGTCATATGAAATCTCTATGATTGCGTAGAGTTTAGCATGTATGTATTGTACTTGATGAAAAACAATTTGTTGTTATTCTTCCTTTATATTTGTAATATACTATTTACTATATATTAATGCGTATCAAAGTTTTGTGCTTTGTCTTATCATGCATACACACACATCTATGTTATGTATATAAAAGTAAAGGTATGTCGGACAGTAGATTGTCCTTCTCACACAGGCAATCGCTTCTATGACTTAGTAGTGCATAGAAATGAGATTGGATTTAAGCTTTTGTGATATAAATTTGGAGAGCTCGAGCTTAAAATGGAAAATTGCCTTGATAGTGAATCAAGATGAGATCACTAAATTAAATTGTGATCGAAAGGTAAAACCTCCCACAAGTTTACCTTAACTGTCTTTATATGCCAGGTGGAAGTCCTGTGATTATAAATTGAAAATTTAAAGTAGAGTTGTGGACTCAAGTAAGATATTGAGTATATCTGAACTATCACCTGTACAATATTAGTTTGACATACGCTCCATTGCAAAAGGAGAATAATATTGTAGCATGTGTTTCATACCACATGTGCATTTTGCGACCAATAAAGGTAACATAAGTTTTTGATCTCTACTTCTAAGTTGTGTGAGCCTTAGAGATTAAGGAATCTCATTTAAATACCCTCAGTACTTTTGACTAATCTTGAAGTTTTATCTCAATGTTAGTTATCTTGAAATGTCACCAATGATTATGAATCATTCGATCTAACGGGCCATATTCAGATAACAGTTGATTTAAAATGGAAAGATATAAGTTGAAAAGGAAGATCATCGAAGTGTCTCATTTGCTTAAGTTGTATCCACTGGTCGACCAATTATATTTATTTGTTAAATATGATTATGGGTGCATGAGAATTTGAAATAACCATATAAAAGAGATCTTAAGATATTCAAATGTGACTGATGTATCTAGGGTATTGCATACATACTCTACTTACAAGTTGAGCTGTTGTATATACCTAATAGTTATATAGCTATGAGCTCTCAGATATTAATTGTATGTTGGTCGCACGACCTATTTACTTGTATGAATATGTTTTTTGCAGAGATAAGAAACATTGTTCTCTATAGAAGGAACTTATGAGAAATTAAACCCATTATGTGCGAGTGGGAGATGTTGGAATATACGTATGCACATAAAGTGGTTTGGGTAGTTTTTGTAAATGATTAAATAACTACTTAGTAGTTATCTATATTAGAGATAAATAAGGAGATTGTGTAAATCTCCCAACAAGAATTTTCAACGCACAAACTTTCTTATTTTTCTCTCTAATCTCTACAAGAGTATTTAGGTTGTGATTATTGGGCATTTTTCTCTCTTGGTGATTTTGCCTGTGACTAGTGAACAAGTAAAGGTTATCTTTTGCTTCCGCTTCGGGTATGTGATTTTATTATTTGATCTTTGGAATACAACACCTTCACTTGCCTTTCCTTGGCATCCTACAGGACGACTTGGATGTTGGTGAGGACAGTTCGAAGGTTTTTCACCTCACCTTTCACACAAAGCAGTAGACCAATCTCATCAACAGCAAGAGAGATGACCCTCTCGACGACGTCCCCAACCACAGCCTCAAGAACCATATCACCCATCTTAGTTTGATGCAAAACTCTTAATCAATGGAGAAGTAAGCAAAAACACAAGTAGCTAGTTTGCTAGATCTCTCTCACTCAACAAGGCAGAGCAAGAGAAGTCCAAAAACTCAGGTAGTAGCTAAGAACGTAGCAGGGCTTCTTTGAAAAGATTAATTAACTCTCCCAACCAAATTTCACCAACCCTCACGAATGTTGTGCAGTAAGTACTACTGCAGCCTTCATTGCCTCTCTAGGGAGAGAAGTCTACCTCACTTCAGAGAGACAGTACAACTTCACATGTGAACCTCTTCACTTCTGAAGAAAGTCGAACAAGAGACATGGATGAATCGAGAAGACAAAGATATCAAGAATGGTCTCTGCTCAACACAATGAGCCAATGAGACTGTTTAGTGTAGTTTTTATATATTAGGGTTTTAATCTCATCCATACACGTGTTGGGATCTGAGTACACATTGAATACAACCTCACGTGCTCTACACCCTCTCTTACTAACTACACTCAACTTACAAACACTAACTCTCAATGTGCTTCCTTAACATGCCCCCTCAAGTGAGCAGGTACTGGAAGTACTCCGAGCTTGGATTTAAGATAAATGAACTGCGAGTGAGAAAGAGCCTTTGTAAGGCAGTCGGCAATTTGATCATAGGTAGGCACATAACGCACATCGAGAGACCGATTAAGAACCATATCACGAACAAAATGGAGATCAATTTCGATGTGTTTGGTACGAGCATGGAAAACTGGATTAGAGGCCAATGACCCAGCTCCCATATTGTCAGACCAAATAACTGGAGGAGCAGCCAGATTGAAATGAAGTTCTTGCAACAACGCTCGTAACCAGACAACCTCAGCAGCAGAGTGAGCTAATGCTCTGTATTCAGCTTCAGTGCTTGATCGACCCACGACCGATTGTTTCTTTGACTGCCATGACATAAGGGCTTTGCCAAAATATATGGAGTAACCAGCAATCGATCTTATGTCATCAGGGGAGCATGCCCGATCAGCATCAGCAAAACCAGTAATCGAAAGATTGGGAGACGCAGGTAGAGAAAGAGCATCATGTAATGTACCCTTCAAGTATCGAAGAACTCGTTTTAAAGCCTCGCCAATGGGAGACAGTTGGGGATTGTTGAAATTGACTCAACTTGTTAACAATATAAGAGATGTCTGGACGAGTGTGAGTTACATACCGCAATCCACCAAGGATACTTCGATATAACGTAGGATCAGAGAAACTTTGTGCATCACTATGAAACAACAGCTTAGTAGTTACTGCAGGAGTATTTGCAGATTTGGCATTATCCATACCAGACTTGTGGAGCAAATTCTGAATATATGCAGCTTGAGAAAGATAAAACCCAGATGAGTTTCTCGATACCTCAATCCCCAAAAATAAGTTGAGATCACCCAGATCTTTTAAAGCAAAAGCCTCATTTAACCTGGTAATAAACTGCTGAACCAAATGGGCTGAGTTCCCTGTTATGAGAATATCATCGACATAAATGAGAATATATACCAATGACTGATCAGATTTGTAGACAAATAAAGAAGAGTCTGCCTTGGAGTTATGAAAATTCCACGATTGCAAAGTATTTTTCAAACGATCAAACCATGCTCGTGGGGATTGGCGAAGACCATAGATAGCCTTGTTCAGCTTGCAGACATGATGAGGGAAGGCATCATTAACAAAACCAGATGGTTGAGGCATATACACTGTCTCAGTGAGCACACCATGTAAGAAGGCATTATTGATGTCCAGTTGCCGAACTACCCAATTGTATGAGACAGCCAAGGTGAGGACTACTCTTATGGTCGAAGCCTTGATAACTGGACTAAAAGTGGTAGAGAAATCAATGCCTGGAATTTGAGTAAACCCCTTTGCGACCAATCGAGCCTTATATCGATTAATAGAACCATCTGTGTTCTTCTTCAACTTATATAACCATCTGTTATCAACAAGATTAAAATCTGAAGAGTATGGGACCAAAGACCAAGTATTATTAGCCATTAGAGCATTATACTCAGTCTGCATTGCCTTAACCCATTGAGGATCCTTAAAAGCCTCTTTTGCAGACTTAGGTTCCATCGGCACAGCGGTAACCAGAGCAGACAGAACTTTGGGTCTAAAAATTCCATTTTTAGATCTCGTCACCATAGGATGAGTAGAAGCAGTTGTGGCGCCTGCTACTGGAACATTTAATGTATCTGTTGGAGGAGCATTACTGATATGAACAAGTGGAACTGCAGTAGTACTAGTAGGTGATATGGGTGAGCTTTCACGATCAACAGTAGGTGATATAGGTGAAATCGGACTAGTAGGATTGTCAACAAAGGTAGTAGTAGATGAGTTAGGTGATATGGGATGACCAATAGGCTGTAAAGTAGGTAATGGACCCTTAGAAGGCTGACGGACTGTCATAGGTTCAAGGAAAGGCAGAACTGAATGTACGTCAGATGATAACTGCTCACTGGAAGTAAACACATGGGATGGTTGTACATGAGGAGGTAAACTAGGTACAATAATAGAAGACAAGTCAATAACAGGATATGAGGTGGATTGAGTGCTTGTAGGACTAGTAGGAACAGTAAACAACCTAGAGTAAGGAAATTCAGATTCATTAAATAGAACATGTCTACTAATGAAAATCTTCCCTTGAGGACTCAAACATCGATACCCTTTATGAGATGAACTATACCCAATAAACACACATTTTTCGGAACGAAATTGAAATTTGTGCTTATTGTGAGATCTCAAATACGGGAAACATGAATAACCAAAGACTCTTAAAATAGAGTAGTCAGGAGGTTGCTTCCACAATAGTTCATAAGGAGACTTGTGTTGTAGAACAGGAGTAGGGAGTCTATTGATAATGAAAGTAGCTGTATGGCAAGCATCCCACCACAAGGAAAAAGGAAGATGAGCATAAGCTAACAGAGTAAGAGTGGATTCAATAATATGTCTGTGTTTGCGCTCAACTCTTCCATGTTGTTGGTGAGTGTATGGGCAAGGATGTTGAAAATGAATACCACACGATTGAAGAAATGACTGAAATGGTCTATACTCACCACCCCAGTCAGATTGAATACACTTGATAGTAGTAGAAAACTGATTTTCAACACATTTCTTGAACTGAATAAAAATAGACAAGGCATCACTTTTATTTTTCATAGGAAAAACCCATGTAAAACGAGAGTAGTCATCAACAAAGTGAATATAATAACGAAAACCATTAGTAGAATTTACAGGTGAAGGTCCCCATACATCGGTATGTATTAATGACAAAGGAGAAGATGCACGAGAAGCAGATAAGGGAAATGGCAAAGCATGGATTTTACCCACTTTGCAAGCATCACAAAATTTGAATACTGGGTCTTTATTGCAAACAATGGAACAACACTTCAAGACTTGAGAAAGTATCTTTGCTGATGGATGCCCAAGTCTTGAGTGCCATATGGAAGAAGAGCTTTTATTTGTAAATGCCATCAAGGCAGTGGTTTATGACTAATTTGGAGTAGGGAACATGTACAAACCATCTCTAAGTATCCCTTTGAGCAGTATCACTTTGGTTTTGAGGTCCTTGACAAAACAACAATTGGAATGAAATTCAACAAATACTGGATTATCACTGGTTAACTGAGAAATACTCAATAAGTTTTTGGTTATTTGTGGAACACATAAGGTATTAGGCATATTCAAAGATGTGTGTGAAAATGGAGGTTTAACAGTTCCAACTTGTTCAATATGTAAAGATGAACCATTACCAACAGTTAAAGATTTATTACCTGTATAAAGGGACCGATTGAAAAGCTGATTAGCATCATGGGTAACATGGTTGGAAGTTCCACTATCGGCATACCAATTAGTATCAGCTACAGATTCAGGGGTAGCATAGAAGTTGCTAGGTGCAGCAAAGAAAGCATTAGGAGCAGCAGTAGGATTCCTAAAATGTTGCTGAAGATGTGGAGGTTGAGAACCACTTGTGTGTTGAGGTTGTTGTCCCATATAGGAGTAATCACCTCTATAATAGCAAACAGCTGCAACATGTCCAATCTTTCCACAAATTTGACACACTGGCCTGTTACTTTGTTGACCTCGTCCTCGACCTTTTCCTCTTTGTCCTTTAAAACCACCTCTGACATTGAAATTTCCTCGGCCATGGCCATTATTATACTATCCATCAGTACCCTTAATGTGATTAGAATTCTTCACAAACGCTGTGTTAGCATTTGGAGAAACAGTCAAGTTTGCCAAACTTGTCATATTTTGTATCTTGTGTAACTGAGCTTCAAAGTTCAACAAAGTGGAGTACATTTCAGGCCATTGTAAACCATCCTTTTGTTGAAGCACAGCAGTAATGGGAAGGTACTCAGAATCCAATCCATTCAATACACATGATATCAAGAAAGATACAGATATAGGCTCTCCAACCATTTCTAAGCAGTCAGCAAATTCCTTCATGCATTGCAGATATTGTGACATAGTTTTGGAACTTTTAATGGTCGTTTGAATACTAGTTCGACATTGATGAATTCGTGCTCGGTTATGTGAACCACACAAATCTTCTAATACTTTCCAAGCCTCATTAGAAGTTTTGCATTTGATCACTGCAGGAGCTATCTCTTTTGACAGGGAATTGATGATACACGTAAGCAAGAATTGATCTCTTGATATCCACCATTGATACATGGGATTAAGAGTTCCTATTACTGAATCTACTGGATCAGGACAGGGGAATGTGCCAAGAACAATACTATCTAAACCATTCCTTTGAAGAGAGGTAGCATCAACGACCTCCATAGCATGTAATTGTCAATTTCCAATTTAATTGACAACGTCTGAGTCAAAGAATTACCAAATGGTGCTATGAACTGATTCTGACCTCCTTGAATTGCAGAACCACCATACAACTGAGTAGCCATAGGAGACATTCCAAGAAATTGTGGAGATGCACTAGGATATGTAAACACGCCAGGATCTTGTGGAGGCATCGCCATTCCAGTCGATTGTGTACCTTGTTGTGTCATTTGTGGTACAATCCCTAGGTTTTGTGGAGGTGTTTGTGCATACCACTGGATGGCGAGAAGACATTGCTGCCATTTCCGGTACTTGTGATGACATACCAGCAAGATTCATCACATTTGCGCCATTTGACGAGAAAACCGAAGCCACAGATCGCATCGCTGGTTGTGGATGCATTGTGTAGACCTGTGCCGGCATCGAAACAACTCTTGAGGACTGCATCTCTATTACTCCTCTCGGTTCCGAACTCATTGATCCAGTTGTCACCATCGGAGCAGACACTACTATGTCCGCCATTTGCGTGACTTGTGTATTTTCAGTCATTTCTTCATCGCCTGAATACGCTCTGATACCATGAAGAAAGTCGAACAAGAGACATGGATGAATCGAGAAGACAAAGATATCAAGAATGGTCTCTGCTCAACACAATGAGCCAATGAGACTGTTTAGTGTAGTTTTTATATATTAGGGTTTTAATCTCATCCATACACGTGTTGGGATCTGAGTACACATTGAATACAACCTCACGTGCTCTACACCCTCTCTTACTAACTACACTCAACTTACAAACACTAAGTACCCGTTTGGTTGGAGTTATGTGTAAGGTGTAGGGATTGACTTAGATAAGCCTGATCTTTGTGAGAGATGGGAGTTTTATGTGCAGCCGTTTGGTTCAAGTATAAACCCATAAGGAAAAGTGGGTGAAATGTCTAAAATGCCCCTATTTAATGTAGGCGAGTATTGATCGATGTGAAGAAGAATGTAATCTAGAGTTTTGTTCAAATCATGAGGGCATTTTTGACATTTCACCTTAAAAATTGGGTTGGCTTATCTAATGACGTGGTCCCCCGTCATTAGATAACGATGTATGAGTGTTTATGTAAGCCTGTTGCTTACTTAACACTTCAACCAAACAATAGTCTTACCTCTAAGCCCAGGCTTAGATAACCTAATACTCCAACCAAACAGGCCATAACTCTCATTGTGCTTCCTTAACAACTTCTAATGGGAAGGGTGACCGCAACTTCACATGGCTACTGTACTTGAGAAGTACTGTACAGCTTCCTTCACATGTGAACACCATTCTAGTATATATGTTATTTGTTCATAGACTTATTACTAAGCCAGCACATCGTAACATTGTAATTTATAAGCATATATAGTTGGAGAGATGCAAAATCAAAATCCAAAACTAATGCATGCCTTAAAAATATAAAAGAAAAAGAACAGGAAATTAAATTAAGAACCATCAGTTATTATATGGATCCTGATTATATCAACAAACCAACTTTCACATAAATACTGAGTTACTTCAACATTAGCAATGACGTACCAAGAAAAAAATAATGAGCTACTTCACATCAATAATATATGCATCATAATAAATACTTCTTCCGTATTAGTTTCTAGCTGGATGATCTTTGCTAGGTCCAACTCTTGGAAAGCCATTTATATTGTTGGACAATCTTTTTTTTGATAAGAACGAGACTAATTGTTGGACAATCTTTGCTTGCTTAATTTAGCTATACAAGAAATCCAATGGAGTGGTTGATTCCATACTCTGGAGGTCTGTCTGCCCAACTCATGAGGATCCATATATAAAACCTGCTACCACTATTTTACAAAAGGCGACGACATCTTCTGCCTGAAGGAATTAGATCGATCGATTTCCTTAATTAACAATGTCGAAATTGCGCCTTGGCGGGTGCAATCATATTAATTTATTTAATTCATGTACATATACCATTCCTATGTAGAACACTATGTGCCTACATAGCTGGTCCCAAATCCAAAAAAAGGAGGAGAGTTGCAATAGGTTTACAACCAGCTTAAAACCTCTGTCACTCTTTATGAAATGGATCAAACACATGCTCAATGAAAGAGTTTGATCCATCTAGCCAGTCTCCAATTAATTTGGGACTGAGGCCATGTGCTGTTGCATGTTGTTGTTGTTGTTGTTGTTGTTGTTGTTGTTGTAATTTATGTTATACCATTCTAATTCAGAATCTACAAAAACTAATGAAAAGTACAAAATATAATTATTAATTAACTTTGGTATACTTCTAACTCTTGACATGAATTACACTTCTATGAGCAGTAGTATAATATATTTCTCAAAACCTCGGACTCATCTGTCCCGGGAAAGAAAGGTCACTCCATCAGTCCTCCTACAACAAGAACATATAATTCCAGAATAATTATTGAAGGCTTAGTAAACATACAACATAAAGGACAAAACAGCACTTCAATCTCTTACTACCATATAGTGCTCTGAGTTCAAGGAAATAAATGTTAGATTTCATATATTTGAATCATATGTATCTACTGATTGCACACCAATTATATAGGTCAATAACCAAATGAGATATCGAATTCGTCCGTTTATCTATGGCGGGCTTATCTTTTTTTTTTAGTGATTAGAGACTTATCTTTTTTACTAATTAAGGGAGAAGAAAAAAGAAGTTGTGGCAAATTGTTCATCATGACAATAAATATGGGAACTTATGTTATGATGCAGAGCTGCCATGCATAAACATATTTATTCATACGGGGCATACATATAGAAAACAAGAATTACAAAGATCGTCAAGTATGTCAACTCTATGACATGGGAAAAATCGTCAAATCTAGAGTTGGATGGCAGGATACGATCCGATGTCCTGTATTGGTCATCAAGCATGACTTAAATTAATTAAGATAAAACAAGAATTACAAAGATTTAAAGAAAAGAGTGCCATCAATTGACATAAAAATAAATAAGTATGTGATTTGTATACATATCCAAAGACGATTTGTAAATGCCCCGATTAGAATATATGACATAATATAAATAAAGAAATTTAATCGCACACACACACACATATATATATATATATATATATATATGAGTAGATCTAACATAGCTTGAAATACATTTATTAAGAAGGATCTCAAGTATTATAATAGCACGTCATCAAAAACACTAAGTCGGGCATGTATAGTGAAAAAGTTTAATATTTCTCTTTATTTTGTTATAAGAAAGAAACAATGCTCCCACAGTCCCAATAGGGTTTGAACTCACAACCTCTTACTCCCAAACACCGTATTAAACCATTGGGCCACCCAATCGGTTGGTATAGAGTTTAATCTTTATCGCTGACCCTAACTATTTTAGTCTCAGGGGTTTATACTTGTTCATTAAAATTGTGTGATGCATCATCCACGCCAACTTAATTTTAACCTGCCGGCATGTTCAGTGCATCTTTTTTTTTTTTTGGTAGGAGTTTAGTGCATCTTCAATACATGACAAATGTGTTTAATTCAGTGCACAAAGATGCAAGCTGGTTTGCACGATGAAGATGACAACCATGTAGCTGTTGTAATACATAATAGGCGGCCTACATAATATTGGTAACAATCATAATGTAAAAGTGGTTGTGTTTTCTTGGTCTTTAATTTGCCTAATGAGGGGGGTGCCTAATGAGTGATTAGATGCCTTTATAGACCAAATCTCCTTGACTTTGTTAATCCTTCTTGAAACCTTTATTTCCTTCTTTATTTATCTTCTTTAATCACATCTTTCTTTAGAAAAATGTATGTATATATTGGCTCACCATGCCTTGTTAATCAAGTGTGTGTGCTGTATGTTACAACAAGTCATGGTATCATGCAATCATTTTTATTTCAAAAGATGGGTTGTGCAGGGTATATGCTTTTGGTGCATTGTTTCTTATTCTAATTCTACTAAGAAATCTAAAGTTATCTACTTTTCTATTCTTCCTAAAAAGTAGAGACAAATTGATGTCACATGGTGTCTTTGATAGAGTGTGTGTGCCCATGACAATTGATGGTAATTGATATTGCATTTTCACACCCCTCTCCTTATCTCTTCATTTATCCTCTTTTTCTTAACAAGAAGTGCATATAAAAAGAAAGGTAGTAAATGATATGATATTGTAGCAGTTTTTTTTTTGCAATGGAATATTATAATGCTCCATTTTATTACATTGATAAAACTATTGAAGTATCATGAACAAGAACTGCAATACATGACACTTGTCAATAATATGACCACGCAGTTTCACTTTCGTAACAATAATATGATCAAAGTTTTTCAACGACATCGACAATACTGCCACTACAACATAAAAAGGCTTTAATGATGGTTTTAAACCGTCATTAAAGACCTTTAATAACGGTTCACAACCGTTACAATGTCCGTCATGATATGAGGAGTCATAAAAAGTCAAGGCCTTTTATAACGATTTTGGACCGTTATCTTATGTCAAAGTTGACACTGAACGAACCTTTTAATGACGGTTTTAAACCGTCATTAAAGGGTGTTCAATTTTTTATTTTTTATTTTTTTTTATTTATTTTTTTTTATTTTTTTTATTTTTTTTATGTACAGATCTTTGTCTGCAGCATATAACTTTTTAAACACATTTCGCAATCAAATTAGCTGAAGAGTCAATTATATTATGTGATGATATTCCAATGTATATCAAGTTAATTACAATAATTCTGAAAAAATGTTTCATCAAAGTGTTGAAATATAGAAAAGAGTGAAAAATATGCCCCTATAAGAGCTTGGTCCATAGACGCCACTCAGACACCATGACCACCTCTGCCAAATCCTCATCAGTAATCAGTGCATGGTAGCTTGCAAAGTTGGACTCCAAGGAGGCAGTGAAAGCAGCCGCCAAAGCTAGAGCATCATCTTCTGTGCTGCGCCCTTTAAGTTCTCAACATCGTCCCTATGAAGCTGATCACTTATCGGGTAGCAATGTCAGTGGCAGAAGCAATGTCGGTTGTTTCTTCTTCGGAAAATGCTGTAGAAAGGTTTGTGGCACTGTCACCTCCATCCTTCATTAACTTTTCAGCTTCCTCTCTCTCATGATTTACCTCAAGTCCTTCACACCTGTAAACCAGATAGCTGTTATACAATGGAAAAAACTAGCACTTGTTAATGACAGTTTGCAGTAACAAGAAAAATGGTTTCAAGGATCAGGGATCATCTTAATGTACCTCGTTTGACAAGACTTCATTATTCTTGGAGCTTTCTTTGACTGTTTCTTCTCCTGAATCTGTAGAGATTGCAACAGCAGCAACATCCTCAATTATGTGTTTTGTAGTTTCATCGTCTGCTTCAAACACCTATACAACAATTGACAAAGCAATTTGAGGGAAATAAATGGCGAAGAAGGGAAAAGACTAGCAAAAAATGCATTTCACTGGAAAACCAATAAAGTTTCATTGAGGACAAGTAGTTCTCAATTGTTACAGTTGGAAAAAATTGTATGGAGTGGAAAATCTAGACTGAGTTGGGGACTCTCTTCTGTATCAAAGAGTAGTCATTTACTAGGAAGAGATCTCAATTTAATTTTGAGATCCTTGTTCTCTACCGTATGATCTGAATTACTCATGATGAGGAACAATCTAAAGATTCATCCAATGCAAAGCCATTTAAGGAGGAAGAATAAGAGGAGCATGTATCATGTGCAAGTGTCTGCAAGGGTAAATTACATAGATCAATCAGTGAATTAGAGAGTTCATAATACATGAAAAAAAATAATTAACTTGCCGAGAAAACATGGCTAATAACAAACCTGCTCCTGCGAGCGGAAATACATGAATGGAGTGTGATGTAGGAAATTTAAAACCCTTGAAGTATATATATCTGCATATCTACATATGAAAATGGATAAATGACAAAGCTAAGTGTGAAAAAATGAACTTGATGTATCCTCTCCCTCTGTCATTTCGTTTGTGGCAGTAATTATGCAATTTGAAATACAAACGTGAAATTTAATAACGGCTTACTTCTCAATTTGTCTGGTCAAGTGGCTTTTGTCCCACAAACCTGCACGTGATAGATAACCCCACCTGAAAGAAGAATTTTTCGACTTGTATGAAATAATCCGACAAATAGAAACCATAACAGCAAATGATAATCATCACTTGGCCACCAAACAAAGAGAAGGATCAATGGAATTAGTAAAATAATATATGCCCAAGAGAATATAGGTAGATCAATCAAAAGACGAAAACTTCTTCATTGTGTGAATCATCCAAGTCTTCCTCGAGTGTTTGTAATCACACATTCTTTCTAGTGATGGAAATCATACCTCAAAGAATGAAATATCATGAATAGTTACAACTAATACATGATGCTTTTGGTTGTATCTTCCAAATCTCAGATTTTCGCATTCTAATCATTTCAAGCAAAAAGTTCAAAGGTTTTACCTTTTGTTGAAGTGCTCCCCATCTGCTTCCAACATGGGACCAATTTTGTCATCTAATCTTTGCATGACAATAACTTTTGCATGCTTTCTGTCAATTCCTGATCGTCCAGATTAGTTGCAGCAAGAGTCTGAATAAAAAATTAAATGGTGAGAAATTACTCAAGTGAAAAACCAGTAACGCTAAAGATCAACAAACATAAAAACTGTAGTTTAATGGAAAATGTTATATTGCTTTCATTGTTAGAATGCAACTAAGAGAAAGGCGTGTCCACTCTCTATCAAAATGAAATGTGGAAGAGAGAAGGATTCTTCCATGCCTAAACATAGACTATTAGCTAAGCTGGATCCTCTATTTTAACAAAGAAATTATAGGATTAATTGGAGGAACCACTATGGGAACAAAGCATGCGATTTCTAATGCTCCATGCCTACAGGCTAACAACATAAAGAAAAGATTGTGACCAAATCAGAAAATATAATTATATAAGCATGTGAATTGGATGTGCAGTTCCTAGACCGCAATCAAATGATTACAAAAAGAAGAAACAGAAAATTAGGAAAATTGGACAATGCATAATTTACCTGAGCTGGACATCCTTTAGTTCGTCGCTGCAAGGCTAAGCGCAGTTGATTAAAAAGATCGCCAACAACTTCCTTTTGATTTATAAGCTCTATTAATGAAGCACGATGTTCCCGTCCTTGAATTAAAGCAGCATACTGCAGTTTCGAAAAATAATTCACCATCAAGGTCATCACATTGGGCTACATATAAGATAAAATATGAGAAACAGATGAAATAGACAGGTTAACCTCTTTTTCCAATTCTCTACAAATCAGTGTTGTTCTCCAACGTAGATGGACTTTGGATTGGCTCACATCAGTATAAATATGATCACCAACATAAAATTCCATCTCCATGGATGTTGAGGGAACTTTCAACCATCTGAGCACTTCCACCAGAATACAACCCCCCTGCAAAGTATAAGAAAGACTGAATGCCAAAATTTCCAACTGAAAAACTAACAGCAAATATAGAATGTCTTGTAAACATTTATATACAAAAGGCCTATATAAAAAGTATCACAGACTAATTAATGCCTCAAAGCCTCAATGAAATCGGGTAAACAGAATCATCAAACCGATGAAAACAAATATTAGCGGATGATAGGAATATAGTTAAGGGATGTCAGCAACAAACTACAACAATAACAGGGACGCACCAAATCTCAAATCATTCATTCTCATGTCTGCATAACAGAAATCAAACAAAAATCTATATACTATATAAGAATTAGTGAATAACCTATGTGCCCCGCTTTGAGTTCTACATAAGTCCACGTCGAAATCAAGTTCATATCTTTGTTCTTTCCACCCAAAATATCACAGTTCATGCCATTCAGCTAATAAAATAAGAGTTCACAGTTCATTTTTCAAGAAAATGCAAAAAACTAAAGTATCAATATTCAGACGTGATACGTCATTACAAATTTACATATTGATCATGAGATCTTCAACCTGAGAAAGTTAAAATTAGTACTGTTGCTGCTGAATATTAATCAGGTTTTGGTGATTGCTTTCAATAATTTAGGTTACCCATTTTTCTTTTTTATTATTTTTTATTTTTCTATAGATCAAAGTTTGAAGCGCATTAAATCAAGGAGTTTGATCTATGTAGCGGACTAATAATCTTTCTTCCGTTGTGTATAGATGCCGAGAAAAGCAGAGAACTGAATCATCCAGACTGCGGACAGTGAACAGGAAGCTAACTGCCATGAACAAGCTTTTGATGGAGGAGAATGATAGGCTGCAGAAGCAAGTCTCGCAGTTTGTTTACGAGAATGGTTACATGAAGAACCAACTGCAGAATGTGAGTAGTGACCAACTGTGAGCGTACCCATTCTTGTATTTAATTATAAAAGACGTCTAAGTGAGCCATTAGAAATTTTAATGAGAAAAAATAGGCCTACTTGAAACTTTTTGTGTTTATCAACTACTTCCCATTTTGTTTAGTCACCAAATGAAGTTAGTTAACAAAGTATAGGCATTGTCATTAGTCATGACTCATGAGCAAACCATGTCGATGGAGCAACTCCTGTTTAAACTTGTGTACGAGATATCCTGAAAATTATTCTTGAAAGACACATTGATAGTTTAATTGATTAAATGGGAATCTTATAGTAATCTTGTGGAAATGATTTTCAATCATAATATGAGATTTTCCAGTGTAACAATTAAGAAGAGTAACAACCAAGACACAAGTAACAATTAAGAAGAGTAACAAGTATACAAGAGTAACAAGACATAAGTAACAATTACAACCAACAACACCACAAGGAAGTTACAAATTGAAACATTAACTACTTAAAAATTCAAATTAATAACTGAAATTCCTACATCTATCATCAACTTACATATTCAAATTAAAAACTGAAACTACTACAACTGTTAAGTTATTAACTGCTTGCATATTCAAATTAATAACCAAAACTATGATACCTAATGATCAGAAATTAAACTAGTCTTTGTGCTGTATTTTCTTCAGTCTATGTTTTGCTTGCTTATGACAAAGATATGTAACTCCAATTCAATTCAGTTCCGCAACAAGATATACATAAAGAAGAAAGAAACCTATCTTTTGGAGTAAGCTTACCTTTGCCTACAGAATGTGTTCCATACAATGATGATAGCATATAAAAATGCAGCACCAACGCCTCACATCTGCTTCAAATACCTGCAAACTACACACTTACTGTGATAATTATCATTTTCTCAGCAAAGATTGTACATATGAACTAACAAATCGAATCTTAAAGGAAATGCACATCAACATATATACTAAATGCAATCAATCTGATTTAGAGACAAAACACAACACAAAACAATGGCAGCAAAGATCGATGGTTGAAGGAATTGATGAGATTGAAAGGATTCCATACCTTAGAAAGGAGATCTGACGAACATTGAAGCCGACGAAACCAAATCGAATCGATCAATCAATGCTTCAAAACAACAACAACAACAAATTCAGATCAAAAAACAGAGAGAGAGAGAGAGAGAGAGAGGCGAATTCAAACCTCCAAATGAAAACCTAAATCGAAGCCCTTGTTGAGAGAGACGAGCGGTCGAGAGAAAGGTCGTGAGTGTCGAGAGAGAGGTTGTCGGCGTCGAGAGTTGAGAGAGAGAGAGAGAATCGAGAGAGAGTCGAGAGAGATATAGGGTGTCGAGAGAGTCGAGAGATATAGGGTGGGAGAGGTCGAGAGCGAGAGGGTTGGGGTTTTTGGTGTCGAGAGAGGTTGGGTATGAGAGGTTGGGGAGGGTCTGTGTCGAGAGAGGGTTGGGGTTTTTTGTGTTGTCATTGAAGTTATCAAAAATCAAAGATAACGGCTACCGTTATCTTTGCTACTCATTAATAACGGTTCAACTCAAACCGTTATTAATGTGTCTGTTATTATAACATAAATATGTTGTAGTGTTCATCAAGTACAAGCATTTTAAGGCCCATTAAACGTACCGAGAAACCAGATTTATTCTCAATATGGTCCAACAACCGACCAGGAGTTGCAACAATGATCTGCAAGAGTTTCACACAAGATAATTTTTACTCAAATTATATTGAAGATAAATCATAAATTTTATTAATCACAGTACATTAACAATAAATTAAATCTAAAATACACCCAAGAAGACAGTATGCTTAACAAGGAGATTGGTTGCAAAATAAGAAAAAAGATGAATGGATTTGGCGGCTAACATAAAAGCTCGTGAAGTTAAAGATTACCCAACAATGGAAGTAACCAAATTCACTACAAGAAACAAACCTGGCATGGATCTGATTCTAGTCGTTTTTGATCGAGCTTGAAACGTGTACCACCAATTAGTGTTTGGACACCTATGCCATCATGGTGCCCTAGTAAGACCGTAGCTTCTGCAGCAATTTGACTAGCTAGCTCCCTCGTGGGACAAAGAATAAGAACAACTACAGGTGGCAACCATTGATTTGAGCAGGAGTTTTTTTCCTTCACAACTGCTTCAATTGCAGGAAGCTGTTTTTATTTAACAAGGAAACTGAAGAATAGCCCATTCATCATATCAACAAAAAGAAAACAAAATGGACAAGTGAAGTACCAAAAATGCCGTACTCTTTCCAGTGCCAGTCTTAGCTTTAACCAAAGCATCCATGCCTGATCAGATGTGAAAAAGGATCGGTACTATATGATTGATCAAATATAGAGAATACAATATGAGCAAATGGACAAGAAAGTTTTGATGTACACAGCCAAAGACAAAAATGGAACCAAATTACACAAAAAAACTCATGCATGGTATCATGCAACATCACTGTGTTCACGTGTCGCTGAAAGACTTAAGAACCTAAGCTAATTAGAAACAAATTGCATTTCTTTTGTTTATGAAAGTATGCAATAGCAATGAGATATATCATAGGCGGCACTCCTTAATATAGTGGAACAACGATTAATGAGAGAAGAAATTCATTCTTTAATCATCAGCCAAAAAGATTATACCCTCATGGCAGATAGATAGAGTGGCCTCTTGTACTTTGGTCAATGCACATAGCCAGCTGAAGTAAGTGCTTTGATTGTCAACGGAGAGATATCACACTCATCAAACCTACAAATATCAAAAATGTTAAAAGTCAACAGCGCACCAATAGAAAACCGAGCAACTTAGAAAGAAACTAAGGTTTTACATGCTAAATGAATTTCTAAACAATGGACATATTTGACTTTCAGCTTCATAGTATTCATTGTGCACATGATAAATGTCATCCAAAAGGTGTGATGAAAAACATTTTTTCGAACTTTTGATGCTTAAGGATGCATAGTAAAACGAAACAATTTTACTAACACACACAAACACACACTCGCACATGCATATATATAGGACCCCAAACAAGCTCTACTCATCATCGTCTTCACACCAGTTCTGCCTCTAGAACCGAACTCATCATCCTCAGATGCGTCTCCTTTATTGAAATTAAAACCTAGGCAAAGATTTAGAATTACTCAAAACGTTGTTTCCACCTCTATAAGAATTCACCAAATCGCCATCCGAACCAATCTCAGAATCATCATCACCATCGCTCGAAGAAGTGTCGTTTCCCCTAAACCTAAACCTCGGGGCGCCCCTCCTCCTCCTATTGTTCAATGAATCCCCCCCTAAAGGATGTAAAACTCTGCTCCTATTATCAGCCAAATTACGCCTATCTGAAACCACATTTCTAAATTCCATCGGAGTCTCGACGCCTCGCACCCTCATCGGCCGGAGTGGAGCGGATTCGGATTCCAGCTCTCCGTCGTCTTCGTTGTAATGTGAAGGCGAAGACGCGGTGGTCCGCGATTCGAGGTCGTGATCGTGATCTTCTGAACCGGCGGCGGCGGCGAGTTTGGCTCAGATTTGGGAGCGGATTCCTGCCTGCTCTTGGTCGAGGAGTCTCCGCTCCTTCTCCTTGGCTTTCTTCTCGTGCATGCGCTTCCATAGAGCGTTGGAAGGAGAGCCTGCATAGAACCTTCGAGAAGGTTCGCGACCGTTGTCAGAGAAGAGATGAAGAGGACGACAACACAGTACTGTACTGTTGGTGAACAAGGAAGAAGAGAGTGGACCAATTTCAGGGTTTAGGGTTTAAAGATCGAAGGCCTTAAATGTTAGATTTGAATAGAAATGGAAAATGATTTTTTTTTTTTTTGCTGCATAATGGTATAGATTCCTTGGGAATTTGTGCGGTACATAACCTAATCAAATCTACACGTTTTTTAGGGGGTTGTATTCAATTTATGAAATTCATAAATTTTAAATAATTTTGAAGAATTTAGAAATCTACTGGTATTTAATTTAGATTTTGATGAATTCTCTAGGGGTATTTAATTGAGATTTGGATATATTTGTATGGAGTCTTAAAAAGTCAATGGTATTCAATTTTTTTTGAAGTTGTGTGGATTTGAGGGAGTGGGTGGATTGTGATAGATTTTTGTTAAGATTTGTATATAAAATGTTTCAAGAATTCTCAAGTGGGTGGAGGCGCGATTTGAAGGGATTTGTTGAAGACCCGTCGAATCTTCTCTTCTATGCGCAACTGTTCCAAGTCTTCCTCAAGCCCTAGCAGCTTCCTCTGAGCCAAGTCTTCAAGCCTTAGCAACCGACGTGAGTCTTCTTCCTAGTAGTCGACTTCTTCGTCATCCACCTCTTCCTTAATCTCATGCCTCTTCTTACTTTTCATCTCCTTCTTGTTTGTTATTTGTGTGGTGGTTTGTGTTTTTGGTGGTGGATTGCAATATTGATTGCAATGGTGGTGTGCTTTTGATTTTTCTATTTTATGGTTTCTATTTGATTACGGGAAGTGATTTCATGGTGGGAAGGGGTGTTGGGCAAATGGAGTGTTTTGGTCGGTGGGGGATTTGATGAGGTTGTTTTTATTGGGCTGAGAAATTGAAAAAAATGCTATATGTTTCGAAAAAAAATTATTCTCTCTTTTGATGAGGTTGTTTTGTTCGGATTTATAAGGTGATGATGAATTTCAATTCAAAAAAATGCTCTATGTTTTCTTTTGGTATTTTGGGGGTGTTTGATGGAAAGGTCACTTATGTAGATATACTAGTTGTAAAAGGATTGAGGAACAAAAAGTCTCAAACCCATATTTTTTTAACATATATACACACACATCTCTTTATCATAAAAAAATAAAATAAAATTGTGGTTTCTGCTTGAGTGATCGATGGTTAGGGTTCTTTTGTGTTTTTCCTATTTGCAATGGTGGTGTGCATTCAACGTGTACATATGTACACAAAATGATGTTATAGTATTGCGTAGGAGAAGCATTGTGGTGCCCAATTCCTTCACATAGTCTCCTATTTCAAAGGATTATAGTTGTAACATCCCTCAATTTTTAACCTAACTTTGGTGACACGTGTCAGGATTGTGACCCGGCTACGCGATACTAGACTGTATTTCGAACCTTGGGAGTCGACACCGAGGTAATTTTATGATTCTTTGATGAGTGTAATAGTATTTTACATTAATACGTGTCGCGGGCCGTTCAGGCAATAGTCAATGTGAGTGAGGTCCCGCCTAGGTAACCGGGGGAGAAAATACAGTGAAAAAAAACTTAATTAAAGGAATTATTGGATAATTTAAATAATTATTGGTGCGAGACAAGGTGAAAGTATGCATGTGACGGGGAAATACGGACCGAGGAAGTGAGATGTGTTGGGGAAAAATATTTGGGAAAATACGGGTGTTTGGGAATCCTCCTTGGGTTTAACTTTGAGATGTGTGGGTTGGTAAGGAAATGGGTGTACACAACTATCACCCCCATTTAAAAAATTCAAACACACACCTACCCCCATCACTCTCATCACTCAAATCACCTCACACCCATCCCATCACTCACACCCATCCCATCACTCACATCACTCTCTTACACACTCACTCTCTCACGTCACTCACCTCCCTCTCCCATCTCATGCATGTCATGCAAACACACTCCTCCCTCTCTCACGTCACTCCCTCTCTCATTTTCACTCTCTCATTCACGTCACTCTCTCTCTCTCTCTCTCATTTTCTCTCATCTCACGGTCTTCATCTCTACCCTCACTCTTCACTTTTCACGGCCTCCCTCACCCTCCATTTTCTCACCACCCTCTCCTCTCTCGCCGGTGACCGAAGTCGAGACGCCGGAGGTAAGCACTCATCTCCTCTTTCTCGAACTCTCTGTTCTCTCTCTTGAGTTGCTCTCTCACTCTCTCTCGGTTGTTCTTCCTCTCGGCCTCCCTCCCTCTCGGCTCACTCGTCTCTCGGCTGGCCAAGTCCTCGCCGGTCGTCGGAGGTTCGAGAGGTGACCGGCGATCCACCGAAGGTTCCCTTTCCTTCTCCCTTCCTCTCTTTTTCTCTCATTCTCTCACGGTGGTCATGCATGTGTGTACATGCATGGTGTGTTGGAGTGGTCGCCGTGACGAGGACCGTCGTGGACGACCTCCGGTGACTCACCGGAGTCCATACCGTCCCGGAGCACCTCCCCCATGGCCCATGCAAAGTCCCTACGATTTTACACACTTTAAGTTGGTTTTATAGGGTTTTTTGCCCTCTCGCCGGAATCGCCATGACCGGCGGCGGCTGCTGGCCGGACCGCCGCACTGGGAGGTTGTCGGGGACTAGATCTCGCCCATACAAATGTCTTACAACCCTCGGTGTGTCCAAAAAAAATATCCATTGCGTTTTAAACAATTTTGTTATTTCATGTGTATGGTGGTGTTTGTTGACCGGAAAACGCCCTTACCGGCAACGCCACCACCGGACCACCATGACCGGGATGCTGTCGGGGACCCCACCAAACTCCTACGTGGGTCCCACAGCCCTAAGAGTGGTCGAAAACAGTTTTATTACGCGCGAAAGAGTCGTCATTTCATGTGTTTTGTATGTCGGAGCCTCGCCGGAAACCGCCACGCGGCGGTGCTACGGTCGAACCATGACCAAGTGAAGATTGTCGAGATCTCACCTAACATTGGTTGACGTCTCGCAACCCTTGGTTAAGTCCGAAACAATGTTATTAAGGCGTTTTGACGTGATTTCATGTGTTGCCGTCGTCGAGTCGTAATTTGTGTGTTGACGTAATTTCCGAACTGGTGGAGGGTTTTTCGGCGTTCCCATGCCGTGATAACCCTTCCCCGACGTCGGACAACACCAGCGAGGTTTCATGTTTGTTTGTACATGTCAGTGCGGTTTTCACGAGGAGTTATGGTTGAGTGTTGTTTGGATTGAAACATCGCGTGGCGATGAATGGTTATGACGTCGTAGTCATGTCGTCGGTCCTCGAGACCAAGACATGACCCATATACGACTGAGCCGAGCCTATGATTCGTGATGAGGCTTATAAATATTGTGTTTTCAAAACCCGAGAGAGAGAGTATTCGTTTTTTTCGATTAAATTGTCGCGTTGTCCAAGTCATTTAAAACATTGGGAAATGATAAGGTTAAACCTAGTTTAGTTAATGACTTGACCTATTAATACGAGTTTCCGACCTTGTCAAGTAGCGGGAAACTCGGGGATACGCGTTAGGATTCGCGGGAGCGTTGTACGCGGGTTACGATAGTTCAGGTAAGTACATTTGCCTTAAAAAAGCATTTGTACGTTAGTAAGCCAGTTTAGAAAATATCATGTGATTCATTTTCACTTCTTTGTATTTGTTAATATCAAATTATTGGCTTTCCATTTCATATTCCTTGTATGTGTGTTCTTGGCATAAGTGTGTGTCTCGAAGGTACATGCGCCCGCACTAGCAGGTGGATAAAACGCGGCACTCGAGCGCACGAGTGTTTGACCACCCTAGTGATTGTGTGATACCATGTACTTGGATTGTTGTGGATATTGTTGTGGATTTCGATGTTGCGACATCGTTGTGGATTGTTGTGGAAATTTAGACCACTTATTGCCTCTCTTGACTCGTAGAACACGCATGTTTCGATTGTTAATGTTTCCAGTCTACCTATCATGCACCTTGTTTATTTAAATTACTGTCTTCCAATTTCCAGCATGATATCTAGACCATCTTGTTTGAAAGTTCATGAATTACTGTTATATTCTTCTGGCATTACTTTCGATTTTCTTTCAGTTGCTCACCGTCTAGTTTGTGACGGTGGGTGCAGATAGGGCGGAGTGCAGTAGAGGCAAAGGACCTTGCCTATGAGACTTTTTGTGAGCAGCTGGACTTGGAGACTACCTTGTAGGTTTCCATATGTTTTGTTTTATGTATATCGTTTATATATATGGTTGTTTTGGAACTGGGGAATATGTTTTGAGGTGGATTCCATCAATCCATTTTGTTGACTTAGAATTGAACATATTGGGGTTTTCCACATTTATATAGATTCCTAATTTCCCTTTGATTGAGTTATTTCCCACTATTTGATAAAAATATGATTTTTGCTTCCGCTGTATTATAATTGCAATAACTCTTTCATAAAACTTGAAATTTGATGATTTGAGGCTGACTAGGCTCGTCAGGCTCGCCGAGCGCTGACTCGGGACCTGCACGGGTCTAGGCCGGGCGTACCCGAATGCATTGGGAATTTGGAGCCGTCACAGTTGGTATCAGAGCCCAAGGTTATATAGACCTGACTCTTGATGTAAATTCATAAAACACAAGCCATTAAAACCAGCGGAAGTTAGGAACGGTCAAACTGAGAAGTGGAAACCCTAGGGTCCCGTAGAAACATAGTTGGGGAAGTAATGGGTTGAGTCGAATTATTTTAATACATATTATGATTGTTATGTGTATTATTATAGTATACGGTAGCTATAGACTGATCCGAAAAGTCCGTTTTCTTGATTCAGACGACGATGGCGGATCGACCGGTCCGAGCGACGATAGCGGCACTTAAGCCACGATATGCTAGCGCGGACGATGTGCACGCTTTGACACAGAGAGTTGCGACACAGGACCAGCAGTTACAGGAGATGTTACGAATGTTGAGGACACTCGTACCAGCTACCACTACACCATCGACTCCGACTACACCATTACCACCTACTGTTACTCGAGGAGCAGAGACTCCGATTGTTGCGGCATCTACAGCTCCGATTCCGTTAGCAGCGATTCCTGAGGGAGTGGTTGTTGCGTCAGGTACACAGACCGAGGAGGAGACACCTCCGTTACAGAATGAGATAGTACGAGCGGAGGAGACACCGATTATGCCAGTAGTTACTGCAGAAGTTACTCCGACTACGACTCCAGAGAAGAGTTTGGGAGCCACTGCTGAGGCGAAGCAGTGGAGGGAATTTAAAAGACATGATCCATTGAGGTTCTATGGCGGTACTGATGTCCGAGCACGGAGTTATTTCTCAAGAATCATGAGAAGATTCACTCGATTATTGCCACGGAGGATAGTATGCGAGCGACGATCTCTTCGTCTATGTTACAGGGGGAGGCAGATGACTGGTGGACGACTATCGTTACTACCAGAGGCGTTCCGAGAGACTGGATCGACTTCAAGACCCAGTTTAATCAGAAATACTTTCCACCGACGGTTCTTCGAGCAAAGAGGAATGAGTTTATGGCGTTGAGGCAGGGAACTACTGAGTCAGTTATGGATTACATGGGTAGATTCATTCAGTTATTGCCTTATGCGGGAGGATCAGCTGTTTCAGAGACTGATAGGATTTACTACTTCACTGAGGGTTTGCTACCTGCGATTGGAGGTTTTGTAGTCACTACGCAGTCGGAGACCTCACAGATTACATATGAGCGGAGTCTAGCACGTGAGGGTTACCGCTTACTCATCCAGAGGAGGCTAGGACCCAGAGCGGATCGTAGTTTCGATCGGAGGAACACCATCGGGACAAGAAGAGGAAGAAGGGTAGGTGGAATTACCGTGACCGTAGGACTCGGAGAGTGTAGGGTCCGTTGCACGACAGACTACTCGTCCGACACGATGACCATTCCGCCGATCGAGTTTTGCCGGTCATCCACCGCAGCCCTGTCGACCGGGACGATGCGATCGCAGAGGCGACTCACTCGAGAGTAGGGGTACCGATCGAGGAGACAGCAGAGAGGAGGACACAGAGGTCCGGTCAAACTCGGACTCGAGTTTCGCACGGGGACGAGGCCGAGCGGACTCGGGGATCGCAGGATACTCGCACATGTTTTAGGTGCGGAAAGGTTGGCCACATTCGGAGGGAGTGCCCTCAACCACCGAGAGCACCGCCGCAAAGCATCACCGGCACTGAGGGAGCGTGTTCAGCAGCTTGTTGAGCGCACTGTGGGGCGTCCCGAAACCTTGTTGAGGGTATGATTTCTATTTACGGTACTTTCATGCATACCATGTTCGATTCCGGTTCCACTGTTTCGTTTTTATTGCGGGTCGAATGGTAGATAAGCTAGGTTTGAAACTCTGTTAGGCTTAGTAAACCCCTCATCCTTAGCACCGTCGTCTTGGAGATAGGATTTATTCGAATTTGTTGTGTTTCGATATTCCGGTAGAGATAGGGGGTTACGAGTTACCAGTAGATATGAGAGTGCTCGAGTTTTTGGAGTTTGATGCTTTGCTTGGCATGGATTGGTTAGGAGCGTTTCATGCTCACATTGGTTGTTATGAGAAGAGGATCACGATTCCATTAGTGGATGGTTCAGAGATCAAGCATTCAGGGTACAGATCGCTACTTCCAATCACCAGAGGCAGGGAAGCCAATAGTGGCGAGATTAAGGTTGTTGCGAGCGTCATGAGCACTGGGGCGAAACAAGAGATTCGTATTACCGAAGTACCAGTCGTGTGCGACTTCGCAGATGTGTTTCCGGAGGACTTACCGGGATTACCACCGCCGAGGGAGATCGACTTCATCGTTGACCTTGTACCAGGGACTAAGCCGATCTCGATACCACCGTACCGTATGGCACCTCGAGAGCTTGAGGAGTTGAGGAGTCAGCTAGACGAGTTGTTAGAGCTTGGTTTCATCAGTCCGAGTATGTCGCCATGGGGAGCACCAGTACTGTTTGTGAAGAAGAAGGATGGTAGTTTGAGGCTATGCATAGATTATCGCCAACTGAACCGAATCACAGTGAAGAACAAATACCCGTTGCCGCGCATTGATGACTTGTTTGATCGTTGATCGGAGCGCAGTGGTTCTCGAAAATAGATCTAAGGTCGCTATCACCACTCGGGATTAGGGCGGAAGATCGAGAAAAGACGGCGTCAAAGACGAGATATCTGTCACTTTCAATTTACAAATCATGCCATTCGGCTTGACTAATGCGCCAGCAATGTTCATGGATCTCATGCATCGCGTGATGAGGGAATACCTTGATCGGTTCGTGATTGTGTTCATAGACGATATCCTCATCTATTCCAGGACTCGTGAGGAGCATGAAAGACATCTACGAGCAGTATTGCAGACTTTGAGAGATCATCGACTGTTTGCCAAGTTCAGCAAGTGTGAGTTTTGGTTGTCGGAAGTCCGATTCCTTGGGCATGTTGTTGGAACTACCGGTGTTGCTGTTGATCTAGAGAAGGTTAGAGCAGTGATTGAGTGGCCTACGCCGACTACCGTTACGCAAATTCGCAGTTTTTTGGGATTGGCAGGATACTATCGCCGATTTGTGTAAGACTTCTCCAAGATCGCCGCACCGATGACGAAATTGACTCAGAAGAATGCGAAGTTTGATTGGAATGAGGAGTGTGAACATGCATTCAACACTTTGAAGAAGAAATTGACTACGCGCGCTTTGTGTTAGCGTTGCTCGAGACTCGGGAAAGACTTAGTTGTGTACACCGACGCGTCGAAGATTGTTTGGGTTGTGTGTTGATGCAAGAGGCGAGTTATCGCTTATGCATCTCGACGCCTAAAGGTTCACGAGAGGAACTACCCGACACACGACTTAGAGTTGGTCGCGATAGTGTTCGCATTGAAGATATGGAGGCACCACTTGTACGGCGTTCGTTTCGAGTTGTTCACAGACCACAAGAGCTTGAAGTACTTATTCACTCGAGAGAACCGAACCTGAGACAGAGACGTTGGCTAGAATTCTTGAAGGACTATGATTTCTCGTTAGAGTATCATCCGGGGAAAGCTAACGTGGTTGCTGATGCTTTGAGCTGTATAGGATTTGATGCTGAGGTGGTCGTATGTCAAATAACCCACGAGTATGGTCTTCTTGAGGCAGCCGAGTTGATGAGTTCAGCGGACGTGCCGACGACTACCGCAACACGATTTGTGGTCGATGAGGTTGCGAGACCGTTTCACCGCAGTCGTTCTCGAGGGACAACAGGCGATGAGTCTTACCAAAGCATTTCGGTGAGATGGCGACGATTCGAATATCCAGATTGGAGTCGGTCGACAGACTCTTGCTTGAGGTATCGTGGGCGATCGTGGATTCCATTGGCGGCTGACTTACGCACCGAGATACTTCGGGAGGCTCACCGTTCTCGTTTTTCGTGCATCCGGTCGAACTAAGATGTATGCCGACATGAGACGTCTCTTTTGGTGGCCAGGAATGAAGTCCGATGTGTCGGAGTTCATTAGAGCGTGTGAGATATGCCAGCGCGTGAAGGCTGAGCATCGACGCCTGGAGGATTGTTGCAGCCCCTACCCATTCCTCGATGGAAGTGGGAGCACATTGCTATGGATTTCGTCAGTGGCTTGCCCCGATCTCCTCGTGGTCACGATAGCATCTGGGTAGTGGTGGATCGATTGACGAAATCTGCTCATTTCATGTCGGTATCCACTACACACCAAGTTGACAAATTGAGCATTATCTATGAACGCGAGATTGTCAGATTGCACGAAGTTCCGTTGTCGATTGTGTCAGATCGAGGAGCGCAGTTTACTTCGTTGTTATGGCAGAGCATGCGAGCTCGATTCGGCACCAGATTAGAGTTGAGTACGGCGTTCCATCCGCAGACAGACGGACAGTCCGAGAGGCTAATCCAAGTGTTGGAAGACATGCTCAGGACGTGTGTGTTGGAGTACGGCGGGTCATGGGAAGAGTACCTTCATTTGTGCGAGTTCGCGTACAACAACAGATTATCAGCGAGTATCGGTATGGCACCGTTCGAGGCGCTCTATGGTAGGCCTTGTAGATCACCTTCTTTGGCCGAACCGGAGGATGTTGTGATAGTTGGTCCCGAGACCGTTGTTGATCACACCGAGAAGGTATGACAGATTCGTCGAGACTTAAGAGTGCCCAGAACGGCAAAAAATACTATGATCGTATCATGATGAGCTTCAAGACAACGTGGGAGACTATGCATACCGAAAGTCTCACCTCCGAAGGGTCACAAACGATTCGGAATCAAAGGGAAGCTCGCTCCTAGATTTATCGGTCCCTTCAAAATTGTGAAGAGGGTCGGTAAGGTCGCTTATCGCCTAGAGTTACCGCGAGCTCGCCGGCATTCATCCGGTGTTTCACATTTCAATGCTTCGACTAGACAAGTCGGGGAGAGGAGGACGGCGACCGACAAGTGGACCCGAGTCAAATTGAGTTGCAGGATCTTTGCCACATACGAGAGCAGCGCCAATCCAAATTATTGACCGCAAGGTCAAAACACCGAGGAACAAGGAAATTCCTTCGGTCCTCGTGAAATGGCAATTTCATGGGAACGAGGAACTGACTTGGGAGTTAGAGTCGTACATGCGAGACCACTTTCCCTATCTATTTGATTCCGGTGAGTTTTAAATCTAGTTTACTTATTAGTAAATTTCGAGGACGAAATTCTAATAAGTGGGGGAGACTGTAACATCCCTCAATTTTTAACCTGACTTTGGTGACACGTGTCAGGATTGTGACCCGGCTACGCGATACTAGACTATATTTCGAACCTTGGGAGTCGACACCGAGGTAATTTTATGATTCTTTGATGAGTGTAATAGTATTTTACATTAATACGTGTCGCGGGCCGTTCAGGCAATAGTCAATGTGAGTGAGGTCCCGCCTAGGTAACCGTGGGAGAAAATACAGTGAAAAAAAAACTTAATTAAAGGAATTATTGGATAATTTAAATAATTATTGGTGCGAGACAAGGTGAAAGTATGCATGTGACGGGGAAATACGGACCGAGGAAGTGAGATGTGTCGGGGAAAAATATTTGGGAAAATACGGGTGTTTGGGAATCCTTGGGTTTAACTTTGAGATGTGTGGGTTGGTAAGGAAATGGGTGTACACAACTATCACCCCCATTTAAAAAATTCAAACACACACCTACCCCCATCACTCTCATCACTCAAATCACCTCACACCCATCCCATCACACACACCCATCCCATCACTCACATCACTCTCTTACACACTCACTCTCTCACGTCACTCACCTCCCTCTCCCATCTCATGCATGTCATGCAAACACACTCCTCCCTCTCTCACGTCACTCCCTCTCTCATTTTCACTCTCTCATTCACGTCACTCTCTCTCTCTCTCTCTCATTTTCTCTCATCTCACGGTCTTCATCTCTACCCTCACTCTTCACTCTTCACGGCCTCCCTCACCCTCCATTTTCTCACCAGCCTCTCCTCCTCGCCGGTGGACCGAAGTCGAGACGCCGGAGGTAAGCACTCATCTCCTCTTTCTCGAACTCTCGGTTCTCTCTCTTGAGTTGTTCTCTCACTCTCTCTCGGTTGTTCTTCCTCTCGGCCTCCCTCCCTCTCGGCTCACTCGTCTCTCGGCTGGCCAAGTCCTCACCGGTCGTCGGAGGTTCGAGGTGACCGGCATCCACCGAAGGTTCCCTTTCCTTCTCCCTTCCTCTCTTTTTCTCTCATTCTCTCACGGTGGTCATGCATGTGTGTACATGCATGGTGTGTTGGAGTGGTCGCCGTGACGAGGACCGTCGTGGACGACCTCCGGTGACTCACCGGAGTCCATACCTTCCCGGAGCACCTCCCCCATGGCCCATCAAAGTCCCTACCGATTTTACACACTTTAAGTTGGTTTTATAGGGTTTTTGCCCTCTCGCCGGAATCGCCGTGACCGGCGGCGGCTGGCTGGCCGGACCGCCGCACTGGGGAGGTTGTCGGGGACTAGATCTCGCCCATACAAATGTCTTACAACTCTCGGTGTGTCCAAAAAATATCCATTGCGTTTTAAACAATTTTGTTATTTCATGTGTATGGTGGTGTTTGTTGACGGGAAAACGCCCTACGGCAACGCCACCACCGGACCACCATGACCGGGATGTTGTCGGGGACCCCACCAAACTCCTACGTGGGTCCCACAGTACCCTAAAAGTGGTCGAAAACAGTTTTATTACGCGCGAAAGAGTCGTCATTTCATGTGTTTTGTATGTCGGAGCCTCACCGGAAACCGCCACTGCCGGCGGTGCTACCGGTCGAACCATGACCAGTGAAGATTGTCGAGATCTCACCTAACATTGGTTGACGTCTCGCAACCCTTGGTTAAGTCTGAAACAATGTTATTAAGGCGTTTTGACGTGATTTCATGTGTTGCCGTCGTCGAGTCGTAATTTGTGTGTTGACGTAATTTCTGAACTGGTGGAGGGTTTTCCGGCGTTCCCATGCCGTGATAACCCTTCCCCGACGTCGGACAACACCAGCGAGGTTTCATGTTTGTTTGTACATGTCAGTGCGGTTTTCACGAGGAGTTATGGTTGAGTGTTGTTTGGATTGAAACATCGCGTGGCGATGAATGGTTATGACGTCGTAGTCATGTCGTCGGTCCTCGAGACCATGACATGACCCATATACGACTGAGCCGAGCCTATGATTCGCGATGAGGCTTATAAATATTGTGTTTTCAAAACCCGAGAGAGAGAGTATTCGTTTTTTTCGATTAAATTGTCGCGTTGTCCAAGTCATTTAAAACATTGGGAAATGATAAGGTTAAACCTAGTTTAGTTAATGACTTGACCTATTAATACGAGTTTCCGACCTTGTCAGGTAGCGGGAAACTCGGGGATACGCGTTAGGATTCGCGGGAGCGTTGTACGCGGGTTACGATAGTTCGGTAAGTACATCCGCCTTAAAAAACATTTGTACGTTAGTAAGCCAGTTTAGAAAATATCATGTGATTCATTTTCACTTCTTTGTATTTGTTAATATCAAATTATTGGCTTTCCATTTCATATTCCTTGTATGTGTGTTCTTGGCATAAGTGTGTGTCTCAAAGGTACATGCGGCCTGCACTAGCAGGGATAAAACGCGGGCACTCGAGCGCACGAGTGTTTGACCACCCCTAGTGATTGTGTGATACCATGTACTGGATTGTTGTGGATATTGTTGTGGATTTCGATGTTGCGACATCGCTGTTGTGGATTGTTGTGGAAATTTAGACCACTTATTGCCTCTCTTGACTCGTAGAACACGCATGCTTCGATTGTTAATGTTTCCAGTCTACCTATCATGCACCTTGTTTATTTAAATTACTGTCTTCCAATTTCCAGCATGATATCTAGACCGTCTTGTTTGAAAGTTCATGAATTACTGTTATATTCTTCTGGCATTACTTTCGATTTTCTCTCAGTTGCTCACCGTCTAGTTTGTGACGGTGGGTGCAGATAGGGCGGAGTGCAGTAGAGGCAAAGGACCTTGCCTAGGAGACTTTTTTGTAAAAAATTTGGACTTGGAGACTACCTTGTAGGTTTCCATATGTTTTGTTTTATGTATATCGTTTATATATATGGTTGTTTTGGAACTGGGGAATATGTTTTGAGGTGGATTCCATCAATCCATTTTGTTGACTTAGAATTGAACATATTGGGGTTTTCCACATTTATATAGATTCTTAATTTCCCTTTGATTGAGTTATTTCCCACTATTTGATAAAAATATGATTTTTGCTTCCGCTGTATTATAATTGCAATAACTCTTTCATAAAACTTGAAATTTGATGATTTGAGGCTGACTAGGCTCGTCAGGCTCGTCGAGCGTTGACTCGGGACCTGCACGGGTCTAGGCCGGGCATACCCGAATGCATTGGGAATTTGGGGCCGTCACAATAGTGGTTACGAGTGTTATCTTTTTGCTGGTAACATGGAGGGGATGACAAGTTCTGTAACGACCCGTTACCTTAAGCAGGTGATTAACGTTAATCCAAATTTTAATTAACCCGAGTTAGGCTCATGGTTAAGCCAATTAGATACTATTAGCGTGTATGTGGATTTGCGTGTTGCATTGTGTTTGACTGGCATGTATTAGAAACTATTAACGAACTTATATATGCGAAGATGGACAAATGAAGGAACGCCTAATACCATGTGTGGGTCAAGGAGGACACACATGAGACGTGGGATAACGTTGACGCCCGAGTGTGTTCGTTGGCCTAAATTACGTATTGATAGACGTAATGATAGGCGTAAGTATATTTATATATATGGTGATATATATATAAATATATAATAATTAATGAAAAGAGGTTATTAAGTGATGAGGAGTAGTCACGAGTGGAACCGCGAAAGTCACGAGTACGGGTGCACGCCTAGTGAACTCGGTGATGTGTAAAAGAATCGAGAAAAACTCGAAAAATACGGTATGGTCGGTGACCAGAGTGCTGGGTAGTGGGGTTAAAAGGATAAGTTTGGGGTCCTCGAGATGACGCGATGCATATCTCGAGGCAGTTATTTTATTATATTTTAACCCCCTCTTCTTCCTCTTTTATAAAACGAGAAAGAGAGAGAAGACCAAAAAGGCGAAGGAGCCGAAAGGGAGAAGGAGAGCTCGTGGAGTTGGGGTCGTTGAGACAAGGCGAGGTGCATTGTGGTTGTTGTTCGTTGTTGTTGATGTTAGTAGTTGTTGTTGTTGGGTTCGGTTGGGGTGGTGGTGTAGTGATCCATTGTAGTTGGGATCATCCATATATGTTGTAAGTCCTCTTGTGAGGCCCTCTCTGAGGTTGCGGGATGTTTGAACCCCGTTTGGGTCAGATTTGGCTAAGTTGGTCGTTATTGGGTTGTAATCACGTAGTCGACCAGTATGCAGGGCATTGGCCCTAGCGCGTTAGGCGAGCTGGTATGAATACGGAACAAGGCCACTGGGCAGCGCGCTGGCCAGTGTGAACAGTAACTTAACTGTTTTACTTAGGTAGTTTTGTGTAAGCCTTGAGGTTGGTTTAGGGGGTTTAAACTAGTATACATTAGACCCGGCTTAATGTCAATGGGTTTGACATAGGTGTTCGGGCTTTGGGAAACGTGATGGAACCCTGGAAAGCTAGAAAAATTTGAGAGAACCTTAGGAAAGCTCAAGAAAAGTAAGTGATACTAGTATCTTTTATTAATTATGCAATATAAATTAGTATTATTAAATTACGTAGTGTTCTGGACTGGGAATGGGGCAATATACCTTGATTTGGCTTTGGTTTCACAAAAAATTTTTTAAATGAAAATGAAATTCAGGAAGAGGTTTGGTGAGACGAATCGGCCTAGGTTTGGAACTGTATTGGGGCGGCCTCTTATCACCATGCCCCCAGTGACTTGGGAATGTCCCGATCAATGCTTTCCTATTGAGTTAGCAGCACAATGGTCATAAAGCAATTAGATAGTCAGTGATTGGTTTAGTGATGATATGGGAGTGCAACTCAATTTATTTGAGTTGGCGACACATCAATGGGAATTAGTCAGATGCCCAGTGACTGATTCCTAATGATGTGAGATGGCAACTATTGAAATGTTGAAATTGAAAATACAAATCACGGGTGCATTGCAATGAACTAATGAACTTGCATCTGTTATATATTGATTATATTGATTCAAATGATTCCCTAAATAAGCATTGGATTCACGTTGTTATATATTATTTTTTGATATTAGTTGATAATTGATGATTGTTATGGGAGTCACTTACTGAACATGTAGGAGCTCATCCACCTTAACATTTTCTAGGAAATGGGCGTGCACTGGAACTCAGGATTGGAGAAGTATAGGAGTTTAACGTCTTCTCTTCATGTAGTGATTTTTTTGTTATATAATTATTGTATTGAATATTATTTTGTAATAATAAAGGTGGGAATACGAGTTTAATACTATGGTTGTATACCGGTTTTGTATATCTTATATTTATTGAAAAGGTTTTAAATTTTTCGTTGCGTTTTATTTTGATTTGTTTATTCGATATTAAGGTATAAAAGTTATTGTCATAATTAGGTATAAGGTTGTTGGCTCCAATTAGGACCAATATGGTTTACGGGGCTTAATTAGGGTTTTAGGCTAGATATTCTCTAAATTGGTATGGAGGATGTTACAAGTTGGTATCAGAGTCTAACTTGTAGAGCTTGGCATAATTATTCTAGTGATAAGTCAATGGAATAACTTTGATACGTTGAGTATCATAAACTGAGATTATCACTTTGAAGTAGTTTTTAATGGTGTGGTAAGTCTGATACCGAGCAATTGAAGCGTCAAGTTAAATAGCTGTATACTAAATGGACGTTTAGGTTAACTGATTTGGAGATTGGTTCTCAAGTCAGGGATAACCTAGAATTAGAAAGAAATGGTTTTATCGATGTTTTGGAGGTAATGAAAGACAAAAGCTTGAGCATGTATTTCTGAGCTTTATAGTATATCTATGTGATAGATATAGTAGTTCTGTCTTGCCTATAAATTAATCTGAAGGTTTTATCTCAAACTTATGACTTGGAAAGCCAAAGGGTATTGATGGTGAGGGTTCTTGGGAACCGAACTTCAGAGATATTAAAATAAAAGAAAATAGTGGAACGATAATAAGATGGTTTGTATCCATCATCTAATAATATATATATGGAAAGGAGATGAGTTTATAAATAACTCTCTCATTGAGTAGTCTCTAATGGTCTTTATTCTCACTAATATTGTCAAATGAGAAATAGTCAGTGTAGAAGGAATGATGGGTCCTGAACTTAGAGACGTATGTCAGATGAAGGACATTAAAAGTTAAATGAAACAAGAAATGACTTATAATGAACTCAAAGATAATGAGTCACTTTGAGTAGAACATATACTAGTGTTGAGACTAGTTAAACAAGATTAAAAGTCATTGAGTGAGAGAAAAATTAGTGGTAATGATGATGAGAACCTAGTTGAGGTTAGATAACAACTAGTTAATCATACTTCATGAATAATTATGAAGTATAGAATTCCAAATATGGTGCTAGTCTATATCAGAATAATGAAAAGAAACTTGTCTAGTATTGTTGTGGTGTAACCGCACATACTGAAAATAATGCAAGAAAAAGGTTTATTAGTGTTGTTGTGATATAACTGCACGCACCAATTGTATGAAGATGAGGAAGCAATAGTGTTGTGGCAGAGCCACAAATAGAGAAATGAAATGTGAGGATACCATATTGATGTGTAAATCAATGATGGGATGATAAGGAAATGATGAAAATGATGTACTTACACTAAAAGTGAAAACTCATAGCAACAGATAAGAGCTGATGGATTATGGAGAATCCGCATTGATGATCAACTCTATCTTAACTGTTGGACTTCTTCACTTTTATGGTAATTTCAAATTAAAATTGGAATATATAAAAACTTATGTAGTTGAGAAAAACATGGCAGTGAGCTAGTGAGGTGTTGAAATATGATCTCTTAGACTGATGTAGTGTAAATTGAGGAGAATGAGTAGCCAATAAAAATTAAGGATCTGATAATCCAAAGAATGTTGTATGATACTGAGAATGAATATGTGAACAGTGTGTCAAGAGGTTGGTATTAATTGCTGCCCATAAATGAAGAATTTTGGAAATTTTTTAATTTTTATGAATGAGGATTCGTGGAAATACGGTAATCACTCAAAATTCAAATGGTTTGGGTTGTGTAAACTAGTCGTAGATTTTAATGGGAAGTCAAGCTTGTTGAACAAAAGTTGTGTTGTTAAGGTTTCAAGAAGGTTGTTTATTCGAATTGCTTGAAATCTTATCATAAATTAAGTTAGGAATTCGTCAATTACTTGATTTTCAATACCAAACCAATGATCAGTTCCATTTTACTTCACGTATTATGGGAATTGTATGAGTTTAAGAACTCAATTCGAGTGACGAGTAAATTTGAGTTAAATTAAAAATGAATAGTTATTTCCTAGAATTGACAACTCATGTAGTAACTAATTGAAACCAATTGTTCTCAAGAGTTGATTGAGATTTGGTTACCATTAAGTTAAGATCAGAAGTATAGACTCATCGGAGCTCATGTTATGTTCATAAATGGAAAATGTAGAGTTATTGAACTTTATAGCAATAAGATTATCATTATGTTGACAATGATGACGAATATAAAAAGAGTTGAATACTTGGCAAAGGCATAAGCATTATCATAGAGTTATGCGAACTTTGACGATAAATGAGTATATATCAGAGATTATAAGTGCAAATACTAAGTTTCAACTGTAAACTATTAAGATATGTGTTGAATTTTAATTGTGAGTCAAAAGATGACTAAGCTTAAGACAATTGGTAAATTGTCTTATATTCAACACAAAATAAAAAAAGATAGTATTATCTTGGAATGATTGAATGATACAAATAAGATATACAGAGGGTTGTGATATCATTGTAGTGTATATTCAATTAACTAAAGAGTAACACTTGAGTCATAAATGACACAAGGATGTCTTGAGATAGAATTGAAATGTAGTTTAGCTACAATAATTGCTCTATTATACTTGGATTATGGGAAAGGTAAGAGGTTTAGCCAAATACTTTTATCCAAGTAGTTTTTTGTGAACATAACGAGGTAAGAGATTGTAATATATACATTTGATATAGTTCAAGGTAAACTTCGATGAAATAACTGTGTTGGTAAGAGTATCAAAAAATTTAAGACATTACTTGTTGAGAAAAAACTAATACGAGGTATTTCAAATAATAGATGGAATGAATTGCAAGAACAAGTCATAGAGTGCGACTTAATGTTATAAGACAAGGATAAGAACCCCATTTTAGTATGAATCTAGTGGATCGGATAAAAGTGCAAGTTCATTCATTCATTATGAGATTTTGAAGTACAGTTGTATTATGTACAAGGGTTTGAAGGTCGTTTAGTTGTCCCTAAGATGGGAAGATCTTAGAGGAATCACTAAATGATAGATGAAAATGATGAAAAACCAGTGAAACTGGTGAATGTGATTTGAAGAAATCTTTAAACTATGAGAGTTTGAAGAGTATAATATTAATCAGAATGAAAGAAATTAAAGGTGAAATGAGTAACCAGAATAGGGAAGATGACGAATTCACTCTGAGGAATCACTCATATAAAGTAATTGATGATGATCAATACTTTGAAGAATAGAAAGGGACATGACGCGTAATTATAATAGGAACTTCTCATTACAATCTCTTGAAAGAGATGTATAAAAGTAATGATAAATGAATGAAGTCCTACGCAGGCATATCATCAACTGAGTTATTGGAATTGATAATTACAAGTTTGTTTATTTAGAGTTCAGTTGAAGACTGAACTAGATAATTGATGTGACGGCCCCAATTTTCTCGTGCAATTGGGTACGCCCGGCCTAGACCCGTACAAGCCTCGAGTCATCACTCGACAACCTGACGAGCCTAGTCAGCCTCCTATTTAATCAATTTAGTAGTTTATGAAAGAGTTATTGCAATAATACACAGCGGAAGACTAAACAGTAAATAACAAGAGGAAATAACTCAATTAAAAGGAAATTAGGAATTCTATAATTGTGGAAAAACCCCGAGTATTCATGCACAATTTGAAAGGCAAAAGTACATGATACCAATCTCATAAAAAATTACCAAGTTTAATAAACCCAAAGAATATATATAAGAAACGATATACATAAGAGCAAAACATAAGGAAACCTATAAAGTAGTTTTCAAGTTCAGCCGCTAATCCTCACAAAAGTCGCATAAGTAGGCTCTTTGCCTCTACTGCACTCTGCTCTATCTGCACCCACCGTCACAAACTAGACGGTGAGCAATTGGAGAAAATTGAATGTAATGCCAGAAGAAGATAACAGTAATTCATGATAAAACAAGTAAAATAGTCTAAATATCATGCGGTAATAAAAAAATAGGAATTTAAATAGATAAGATGCATGATAAACAGACTAATAGATATCAATCGAAAGTCAAGTGTGTTCCAAGGAATCGAAAGAGGCTCATAAGTGGTCTAAATCATAGCATAACGGCGAAGACCTCGCGAGGTCTTCCCGAGCATCGACACAAGCAAAGGCACAGCTATGACGGGAGGGACTTGAACCCACCCCATCCAGTACTCGGTGTCACACGGTCACTAAGGGTGGTCACACACTCGTGCGCACGAGTGCCCGCATTTTCTCCCTCTAGTGCATGTCTTAGTACTTTCGAGACGAAACACTTACGCCAGGAAACACACAACAAGGAATGGAATGGAATAACAACAATAGAGCATAACAAGACTGAATAAATGATAATGAATCACATGGAATTTTCTTACTGGCTTTCAAACGTACAAATGCTTTTTAGGGCAAGTGTACTTACCTGACTAATCGCGACCCGATATTCACTCCGAGACTCTAATACGTTCCCCGCGAGTTCACGACTACCTGATAAAGTTTTGAATCTCGAATATTAGTTTAAGGCTCGCATTTAATCTTAAGGTGTTTGTTTTACAATCATTTGTTGATTGTGACCGAAACCGTTGTGGATTAAACCATCTCTATGGTTGTTCCCCTTTTTACCAAACATAACTCTTGTTGGGCCCATTTACTTAAGCCTATTTTTTTATATTTTTTTTTCTTTGTCTTGGCCTCAAGATGTACCTATCTCATTAGGCCCTTATTTGGGCCTTAACACAACTCATTTGCATCACTTATGTGGGTTATGGGCCCTTATTAGGAAATATGCATGTTGGGCCCTTATTGGGCCTTGACGCAAGCCCAAAATCCCTATATACATATATATATATATACATATATATATATATATATATATATGTTTGTCCATAATTTTCCCCTTTTTAATTCCTGTATTATTAATCTCTTTTTTTATTATTTACACACCCACACATGGTACACCCCACACCCAGTAGTGGGGTGCACAACACCATCACGCACTCCAACTGTGGGGGTGCACACACCCCATAACACCCCAGCAATGGGTGTACTTATCACATTATCACACACCACACCAAAAGTCCAATGCACATTGCACAAATCACATCAGTGGGGTGCCCACATACATATGACTATTCACTGTCAAACCGCATCACACACCACACCAGTGGGTGTATCCACACCCACACAACACACATTCCAACAGTACACCCCATCATGCACCCCACCGGCCACACACAATCACACACACACCCACCTATACATCTCATGAAAACAGTCCCACACATCCACTATAGTGTACACACTCATACCCCAACTGGGGTGTGTACACACACTATACGCACCCCACACCATCACACACCACCAAACTGTCCACACAACTCCCACCCAACAGTTACACATACATACATCAAAGACCAAAACCGTCACACACAAACCACCCATATCACCTAAAACTGTTGTGTACACCACTGTGGTGTACACACACTGTTGTGTACACCCCACTGTGGTGTACACACAGTGATACGTACACCCCGCCATCCCCAAACAAGAAAACAACCACACAAGTGGAAAAATAGTGGCAAAATGAACAACAAAACAATGGAGATAGAGAGAGAACCGTGGGAGGGACACTCACCTAGCCTTCTCCGGTGGTCGTCCGTAGTCGCAGTAGCGAGGAGGGTGGTGGTGGTGACCGGTCAGGCGAGAGGAAGTGGCTGGTATAGCGTGAGGTAAAGAAGAAGGATGTGAGCATGGAAACCGAGAGTGAGAGTGAGTGAGAGAGAGAGAGAACACGAGAGAGAGAGAGAGAGTAACAACACTCACCTGCTCCGGTGACGAGGTAAGAGACGGTGGTGGTGGCTGTCCAGCCAAGGGAGGAGCAGTCGAGAGAGAGTGTGATCGTGAGGCCGAGAGCAAACGAGAGAGGAGGGGAGAGAGACGTTGTCCCGGTCTCCGGCCACCTCTGGCTTGGTCGGAGATTCGGTGGTGGTGAACCACAGTGGGGGAGAGAGTGGGGAGGGTGAATAGTGGCGGCTTGAACTTGGAGAAGAAGATGAATAGCGTATTAGGGTTTTAGGGTTTTCTTTGTTTTTATATCAATGAGTTAGGACGAAATGGCCATTTTGCCCTTATGAGTCATTTGGCTCATCCTCCTAATCTAACCCATGTACACATCTCCATGACCATCCAATGGTCCTCCTCACCCAAGTATGTCATTTTAACAATCCTATCCATACTAACCTATTAGATCAACCTTATTAAATTATAAATAGGGTCACACAAATTCTCGCCTACTTGGTGCACCGTGCCCCGCGTTCGAATCACTTCTCGAGGCGGTCCCACTCTTGGGATTCGAATAAATTCCCTCATGTTTATGTTATACTTTATTATTAGAATTTTATTTCCTCGACTTAGGTCATGTTTTTCATTTGACTTTGTTTATTAATAATGTCCACTAAAACGATTCCCAAAAACCTCGTTTAACTAGGCGCCATCTCACTCAATTAAAATATAGCCCAAATGGCTTGAGACCCGTAGAATACTAATATACTAATACATGCATCATCATCCACAAATAACCAAATTTTCGGGTCGTTACAGTCTCCCCAACTAACAAGAATTTCGTCCTCGAAATTAGTTCTAACTCGAGTGAATAAGGAGATCGAACATCAGTTCGCAACTCATCCAAACTGCGGGCTTACAGCCGCTTCAAATAGCTTGGATCCTCTATCTCGAACTGCGGACTACCTCAGAGTCACTTCAGACAGCTCGTTCCTCATTATTGAACTGCAGACCAATGCAAAGTTGCTTCAGACAGCTCAATAAGCTATGACCAACTGTGGACTCTCGCGGGAGTCACTTCCAACAGCTCGACATCAGGTATTGAACTGCGGACTTGTACAAAGTCTCTTCGAACAACACAACATCTTAAATCGACTCCCTTTTTTCCACATCTACCAAACTGTGGGCCTCTGAACTTTGAATAGCTTGATTTTATCTCAGTCTTCAGACTACGGTTCCCAACCACTTCAAACAGCCTAATTCAACTACGGTCTCTCTAGACCGTTCCCGTTTCCCAAAATGGTAGGAATGCCACGACCTCGTCGCAAACATCATCCACTACCACGACTCAAGCTTGGTGATCACGACATAAGACGCTACGATTGTGACTCGTATGTCATACTCGTGAAAACCTCCCAACCCACTCACGTCTCAACGCAAGTTTATCTATACCCAAGCAGTAAGATAGATTCGACAAAGTTGTAACCGTGGCCACCATGTACACTATACATCATAAGATGAATCACAACCAGTCTGGTCCTGCCTTTCTTTAGGTATATTTGTGGCTAGGTTTTGCAACCCATTGTGCCTAAATTTACCATCTCTTTCAGACTCTAATCTAAGTTAGGTCTGTCTCATCCTAGACAAAACTGCTAAGGTTAAACGGTACCATTCTAGCCAGTATCACCCTAACTCTGTCACATGACGTCCAATATCGCATTTTAAACACCTAAAGTTTCAAACAATTAGTTCCATGCTTGTTGTAGGATAATCAGGAAAGTCCTTTATCTCCGGTAGGATCACGAACCACCATCAGCTGCGGCTCAGTCGCCATGTGCATGTCCTCAATGGCCTGAAAGCTGATCGTCATCCTGCTGGTCCTCGTACAAATCAAGACATCAATTTTGAAAGTGTCCAGGCTGTCCGCACTGGTAACATACCTTCCGCTTTCGAGAACCACTATTATCGTTCGGATTCCTCGTTCGTTTCCTGTCATGTCCCTCTGATCGATGCTCTAACAGCAACTCTCTGCGCCAACGCATGAAGGTCCTCTACGCAACGTGTTAACGACTTATCATTGTCGTAACTAGATCCCGCCTGATCCGCCTTCGCTATCTAACAAAGAAAGCGAGTTCCTGGATCAACGAATAACTATCGATACCATATAATACATCACATAAAACATACTTATGCCAATAAGTTTTCAGTTTCCATTACCCAACTCATCCTCACTCCCCAACTAGGATTCTAAGTCAGGATCATAGGGTTTCCACTCTAAGTTCAACCATTCCTAACTTCCGCTGGTTTAAATGGCATGTGTTTTATGAATTTAAATCAAGAGTCAGGACTATACAACCTTAAGCTCTGATACCAACTGTGACGGCCCCAATTTCCCCGTGCAATTGGGTACACTCGACCTAGACCCATACAAGCCTCGAGTCATCACTCGACAACCTGACAAGCCTAGTCAGCCTCCTATTTAATCAATTTAGTAGTTTATAAAAGAGTTATTGCAATAATACACAATACACAGCAGAAGACTAAACAGTAAATAACAAGGGGAAATAACTCAATCAAAGGGAAATTAGGAATTCTATAATTGTGGAAAAACCCCGAGTATTCATGTACAATTCGAAATGCAAAAGTACATGATACCAATCTCATCAAAAATTACCAAGTTCAATAAACCCAAAGCATATATATAAGAAACGATATACATAAGAGCAAAACATAAGGAAACCTACAAAGTAGTCTCCAAGTCCAGCCGCTAATACTCACAAAAGTCGCCTAAGCAGGGCTCCTTGCCTTTACTACACTCTGTTCTATCTGCACCCACCGTCACAAACTAGACGGTGAGCAACTGGAGAAAATTGAATGTAATGCCAGAAGAAGACAACAGTAATTCATGATAAAACAAGTAAAACAGTCCAAATATCATGCGGTAATAAAAAGACAGGAATTTAAATAGACAAGATGCATGATAAACAAACTAATAGATATCAATCGAAAGTCAAGTGTGTTCCAAGGAATCGAAAGAGGCTCATAAGTGGTCTAAATCATAGCATAACGGCGAAGACCTCGCGAGGTCTTCCCGAGCATCGACACAAGCGAAGGCACAGCTATGACGGGAGGGACTCGAACCCACCCCACCCAGTACTCGGTGTCACATGGTTACTAAGGGTGGTCACACACTCATGCGCATGAGTGCCCGCGTTTTATCCCTCTAGTGCATGTCCTAGTACTTTCGAGACGAAACACTTACGCCAGGAAACACAACAAGGAATGGAATGGAATAACAACAATAGAGCATAACAAGAGTGAATAAATGATAATGAATCACATGGAATTTTCTTACTGGCTTACAAACGTACAAATGCTTTTTAGGGCAAGTGTACGTACCTGACTAATCGCGACCCGGTATTCACTCCGAGACTCTAATACGTTCCCCGCGAGTTCTCGACTACCTGATAAAGTTTTGAATCTCAAATATTAGTTTAAGGCTCGCATTTAGTCTTAAGGTGTTTGTTTTACAATCATTTGTTAATTGTGACCCAAACCATTGTGGATTAAACCATCTCTATGGTTATTCCCCTTTTTACCAAACATAACTCTTGTTGGGCCCATTTACTTAAGCCTATTTTTTTTTATATTTTTTTTTCTTTGTCTTGGCCTCAAGATGTACCTATCTCATTAGGCCTTCATTTGGGCCTTAACACAACTCATTTGCATCACTTATGTGGGTTATGGACCGTTATTAGGAAATATGCATGTTGGGCCCTTATTGGGCCTTGACGCAAGCCCAAAATCCCTATATACATATATATATATATACATATATATGTTTGTCCATAATTTTCCACTTTTTTTATTACTGTTTTATTAATCTCTTTTTTTATTATTTACACACCACACATGGTACACCCCACACCCAGTAGTGGGGTGCACAACACCATCATGCACCCCAACTGTAGGGTGCACACACCCCATAACACCCCAGCAATGGGTGTACTTATCACATTATCACACACCACACCAAAAGTCCAATGCACATTGCACAAATCACATCAGTGGGGTGCCCACACATACATATGACTATTCACTTGTCAAACCGCATCACACACCACACCGGTGGGTGTATCCACACCCACACAACACACATTCCAACAAAGACACCCCATCATGCACCACACCAGTACCACACACAATCACACACACACCCACCTATACATCTCATGAAAACAGTCCCACACATCCACTATAGTGTACACACCCACACCCCAATTGGGGTGTGTACACACACACCGTACGCACCCCACACCATCACACACCACCAAACTGTCTACACAACTCCCACCCAACAGTTACACATACATACATCAAAGACCAAAACCGTCACACAAACCACCCATATCACCTAAAACTGTTGTGTACACCACTGTGGTGTACACACACACTGTTGTGTACACCCCACTGTGGTGTACACACAGCCGTACGTACACCCCGCCATCCCCAAACAACAAAACAGCCACACAAGTGGCAAGACAGTGGCAAAATGAACAACGAAAAAATGGAGATAGAGAGAGAACCGTGGGAGGGACACTCACCTAGCCTTCTCAGGTGGTCGTCCGTAGTCGCAGCAGCGAGGAGGGTGGTGGTGGTGACCGGTCAGGCGAGAGGAAGTGGCTAGTATAGCGTGTGGAAGAGAAGAAGGATGTGAGCATGGAAGCCGAGAGTGAGAGTGAGTGAGAGAGAGAGAGAACACGAGAGAGAGAGAGAGGAACAACACTCACCTGCTCCGGTGACGAGGTAAGAGACGGTGGTGGTGGCTGTCCAGCTAAGGGAGGAGCAGTCGAGAGTGAGGAGGGAGTGAACGTGAGGCCGAGAGAGAGTGTGATCGTGAGGCCGAGAGCAAACGAGAGAGGAGGGGAGAGAGACATCGTCCCGGTCTCCGGCCACCTCTGGCTTGGTCAGAGATCCGGTGGTGGTGAACGACAGTGGGGGAGAGAGTGGGGAGGGTGAATAGTGGCAGCTTGAAGTTGGAGAAGAAGATGAATAGTGTATTAAGGTTTTAGGGTTTTCTTTGTTTTTATATCAATGAGTTAGGACGAAATGACCCTTTTGCCCTTGAGTTTACACTTACCCAACCCGTGGACATCTACCCTTATGAGTCATTTGGCTCATCCTCCTAATATAACCCATGTAGACATCTCGTTGACCATCCAACGGTCCTCCTCACCCAAGTGTGTCATTTTAACAATCCTATCCATATTAACCTATTAGATCAACCTTATTAAATTATAAATAGGGTCACACAAATTCTCGCCTACTCGGTGCATCGTGCCCTGCATTCGACACGCTTCTCGAGGCGGCCCCACTCTTGGGATTCGAATAAATTCCCTCATGTTTATGTTATACTTTATTGTTAAAATTTTATTTCCTCAACTTAGGTCATGTTTTTCATTTGACTTTGTTTATTAATAATGTCCACTACAATGGTTCCCGAAAACCCCGTTTAACTAGGCGCCTTCTCACTCAATTAAAATATAGCCCAAACAGCTCGAGACCCGTAGAATACTAATATACTAATACACGCATCATCATCCACAAATAACCAAATTTTCGGGTCGTTACAATTGATTAACTGGGTGATGAGATGATTAAGAAGTATAATTGGAACTACTCAATGGGTCATGATTGATTGTTAATAGGTGGTGTCCAAATTAGATTGTCTAATGAGATTGTGTTGGACGTATCAAACACTGAAATGAAAACTTTGTTTAGGTTGGTTGTTAGGCAAGAATCATTTCAAGAATCTCATAGATCTTTTTATCTTCTTGTTATAGGCAATGTCATATCGTATTAGAGTATACAAGCAGATTATGAATTGTCTGAGATGGTGATGGTGATATATATAGTGGAGATTATAAAAAGATATGAGATTTATTCAGTATGTTGAAACTAAATAAAGAAACCGAACGAGTTATGTCGTTCTTGTTTGTACATGAAGAAAGGAAGAAAACATAATGGTGGATTGTGTGATATGATAAGACATCAACACAATGATATATTGAGATGTAGTGAAGAGTTAATCAACTATGCAAATTCTTATTAGTGAAGAAATTGAGTTGTTAATTCTAATTCCAACAAAAATGATTGAGCTTGTGGCTCATCATAATAATCACTGAAAAAATGAGCTTTCCTGTGTAAGTTCTTTAAAAGGTATGTTCAATCTTATCCTAACATGAAGGTAAGAGATAAGGATTGGAGATACCAGTACGAGAAAGAGTGAGATTATAAAGAACTACATAGAGAATACAAGGCAGACTAAGTATTGTGTAACTACAACATGTAAAGAGATACAGACAATGTGACGGTTCCAATTCCCCATTAAATAGGGTCTCACCTGGCCTAGACCTACCTGGACACCCAAGCCCTTTCTCGCGAAGTCTACACATCCTAGTCAGCCTCAAATCCTCATATTCATCATTAACTTATCATTTTAAATGTGTGAGTTATAAGATTATAATAATCAGGAAATTCTCAGTGAAAATCAACTATAATAAACTAATAACTTAGTAAATGGAAAATCAAGAACATAACCTATTATGTGGAAACTCTAAGAAGTGGATAAATACATGCATATCTGGTGATCAGAGCTAAACAGTACGATAATACATGATATCCCTAAGTCGCTCATCCCAAAATATAACCCAGTGTATTATAAAAACATAATGTATAATAATCATAAATAAAAAGACAAGACCTATTGTGGAGTAAAGGAAAGAACCACTCCGAGAGTCCTCAGAGGAAGTCACCTAGCATCAGCTCTTTTCCCTTGCTTGTCTCAAAGCTCTATCTACACCCCACCATCCAAACTAGATGGCAAGTACGTGAAAAATTGAAAGTATAGCTAGAAGAACATAAACAATAATTCATGAATAACCAAATAAGCAGTATAAGAATCATGCAGTATTGAAAAATAAAAAATATAACAAATTGCATGATAAACAGACTGACAAATGACTCAACGATATTTGAGTGCCTATAAAGTCAAAAGAGGCCTATAAGTGGTCAATATCTACAACATTTTCGCAACATATCCACACCCATATCTGCAACCATTACCACATCCACAACATATCTACAACGATCCAGTACTCGTGGTGAAACTCAATATTAGGTAGGTGGAAAACACTTCTGCAAAAGTGTTCACGTTAGCCCAACTAATATGAACCCAGGAGTACCTTCACGACACACTTACGCCAAAGACACTCAACCAAGGATAATAGAATGGAATTTCGACAAATAGCTCAATTCAATAGAAATATCAATAATGGAAAATGAATTAATGTGTACCTTCTAACTGGCTTACTAACGTACAAACGTATCTCAAACAACGCAAAACACCGATCCTTACACAACTTTCTAACTTATTCAATTTGAATTCTCAAAGCATGACAATCATTTAACCCAAATTTGGTTCAATTAAAGTCATTCCGTGACCCTAGATAGACCCTACAAGTTTTCCAAAAGTTTTGAAAATTATTTAAAAAATAGTATGTGTTTATTGTTCCAGACGTTGCAAGTGACGCCGCCAAGGGTAAATCCCACCAGCATCACATAAAGCGTGGGTTCCTAGAACCTCTCTGGTTTGGATCGCAGATGACGTCGCTGGGTTTTGGCCCACGACGTCATCTAAAGTGTGGATTCTCCAAATCATCTCTGGTTTGCACGCCGTGATTGACGCCGTGGGAGAAAAGTCTTCATGGCATTTGTGACATCCCCAAATTTCCAATGCATTTGGGAACGCCCGGCCTAGACTCGTACAGATCCCCAAGGTAGTACTCGGCGGTCTGGCGAGCCTAGTCACCTCTTATTATCAAATTACAAGTTTTATGAAAGAGTTATTGCAAGTATAACACTAGCGATGTCGCAACATCGAAAACCACAACAATCTAGTATATGATATCACACAATCACTAGGGGTGGTCAAACACTCGTGCGCATGGATGCCCGCATTTTAACACTTCTAGTGCAGGCCGCATGTACCTTCGAGACACACATTTATGCCAATAACACACATATAAGGAATATGGAACGGAGATGCCAACAAGTAGATCATAGAAAACATGATAGAATGATAATGAATCACATAGTATTTTCTTAACTGGCTTACTAACGTACACAAGCTTTAGGGCAAATGTACTTACCTGAACTATCGCAACCTGCGTACGACTCGCATCCCTAACACGTATCCCTAAGTTTCTCGCTACCTGACAAGGTTGAAAAACTCATATTAATAGGGCAGGTCATCAACTAAACCCTAGGTCAACCCTAGTGTTCTTCCTAGTGTTTTAAGTATTTACATAACTCGTCAAATTGTTATGAAAACGTATACTCTCTCGGGTTTGAAAAACCATGACAAAAACCATGACTACGATATCACAATGTCGGTATCCACAATGCATATAAGCCTACTCATGTATCGTAGGCTCAGCTCAGTCATATGTAGGTCACGTCATAGCCTCGATGAGCCGACGACGTGACCATGACGCATAACCAATTCCTGACCTTCAAACGCAAATCCATAAAGCAACATGACTCAAAATGACCATGCACCAACGAATTTGGGAACCTCGTGGATGTGGTCTATCATCCGTAGAGTACCAACACGACATGGGAAGGTCATGTGCATGCCCTACGTTACGTCGACGACTACTCGACGTGATATAAACAACTCATGCATAACTTCGCCATTACGACTCATCACCATTGATATGGATGCTCTGGGACTGTGAGACTCCATGAAAGACATGGTAAGGTCTCCAGCAATCCCCCATGTCATCGCGTCGATGATAGTGCTGCCACGACGAGTGGTTTCTGATGAGAAGGTTACAACACGCATACAACACATAAATGACATAATATAACAACAACGTCGTTGTTTTTAGGCCACTCCGAGAGTTGTGAGATACAAGCATGGATTTAGCTTGGTACTTGACATCCCCAGTCACGGTGGTACAGCGGTGGCATCGTCCATGGCAGCGGATTCCTGCGAGGAGGAGCATAACATACATGAAATGAACATAAACAAGAAATTAAGACCAAACAATCCAAACGCAACTGATTCAGACACACCAAAGGGCAACAAGGTACCAACAAGGGCATGCCATGGTCCCCGATAGACTCTCGGACGTGGTGTCCGGCCCACAGGGTCGCCAGTTGGGGCAGTTTCTAGCGAGACATCAACAATAGAGAAAACCCCAAGAAAACACAACACCTCACTACCATCGCTGTTATGGACCACTCCGGGAGCCGTGAGACACAAGCATGGGTTTAGTGTAGTCTCCGAGCATTTCCCAAGTCACGGTGTTCCGACTAGCGGCGCCGCCCGAGCTCGGCAACTCCGGCGAGGCATAAAAACCGTCAACACATGTGTAAACAAGAGTATGGACAACAACTACTCTATGTATCAAACGTTCAGAAGTCTCCCGGGGATAAGGGAGCTCCAGTGGGCCACGAGGGCCTGTCCCCGACCACTGCTAGTCGTCCTAAAAGTGGCCAACATACGACACAGCCGCCAGTCGAGAATATCTTTTGGGTCATCACCACATGTACGCCATGAGGTTGGGGAGGAGATCCGCTACTAGTGGAACTCCGGTGGGTCGTCCCCGACCAGTTCTTGGTCACACAACCACAGCCCACTATGTGTGACCGAGAGAAGAGAAAAAATGATAGAGGAGAGAGAAAGAGAGAAGAGAAAAACGATAGAGAGAGAGAGAGAGAGAGAGAGAGAGAGAGAGAGAGAGAGAGAGAGAGAGAGAGAGAGAGATCACAGACCTCCGGTGAGGCCTCCGGTGAGGGTTATGTCCAGTTACCAAGGGAAAGGGGAGGAGGAGAGGGGCGGCGGTGAGAGGGAATGTGAGGCTCGGGGGTGTGTGTGTGGAGAAGATGAGTGAATAGTGAATTTGGAAAGTGGAGGTGGGTCCTATTTATATCCTTTTTTTTACATCTCAAATCCACCACTCATCTCGAGGACCCTTGGACGGCCCTTAATAACTCCAGTCCCCAATGTGAGTGACACCCATCTATGACACATTTATATTGATTTCCTCATGTTGTGCATCCCAAAATTCATCCTAAGTCTATTATATTTTTTTCAACTCAACAATAACTTCAAAATAAATCATATAACTTATGTTAGGCCATTAATTGAACTTTATAAATTAGTACCCGAGGTCATACTAACTCCCTCTATCCAGTACTCAGTGCCCCGCGTCCTGCACGCTACTCGAGGCGATCCCACACTTAGTGTTCAAATAAATTATTTATGCCTGGGTTATACTTTATTTGATAAAATCATGTTTCCTTAACTAAGGTCATATCTTTGATTTGGCTTAGTTTATCACCTCTAATACCCGGTTAAACGACTACCGAAACCCCGCTTACATACTCACTCAGATTAATATTTGCCCAAATGGCTTGTGTCTCGTATCATACTACCATACTAATACATGCAACACAAAATCATAAAATTTTCCTCGGTGTCGACTCCCGAAGTTTGAAATACAGTCCAGTATCACGTAGCCGGGTCATGGTCCGACAAGTGCCATACAAGTCGGGTTAAAATTTGAGGGTTGTTACAGTCTCCCCACTTATTAGAATTTTGTCCTCGAAATTTACCAATAAGTGAACTAAACTAACGACCTTACCGTTTCTCTTTACAAATCCTGAAGACACTGATAATCCTCAGACCGAGTCATTCCTTGACTCCGAACAATTAGTGACCTTTCAGTGGAGAGACCTTCAAGTGTACATAGTCTCCCTGAATCATACTGAAGCTCATCTTGATACTCGTCAAGTATCTCTTCTGCCACTCCTGGCACTCTCAAGTATCTGGCAAATCTACTGTATTTTCTAAACATGATCCTTAACAGTTCCAGGTCTAACTGCTACAACATCCTCTGGCTCAGTTTAGTAGGAAATGAATCTACGAGGCCTATCACAGAGCGCCTCAATTGGTGCCATACCGATACTTGCCTGACAACAATTGTCGTGTCCAACCTCGCACAAGTAAAGGTACTGCAGATTTCGCAAACTTGTCCACGATTACCCAGATGCTATCGTGACCACGAGAAGATTGGGGCAACCACTAAATAAATCCATATCAATACGTTGCCACTTCTACCGAGGAATGGGTGGGGCTGTAGTAGTCCTCCAAGTCGTTGATGCCCACCCTCTACGCACTAGCATGTCAGATGCTCGAACGATCTCGACACCTCAAAAATCATCCCTGGTCACCAAAAGAGATGTCGCATGTCAGCGCACATCTTAGGTCGACCTAAATATACAATAAACGGGAGTGGTGAATCTCCTAAAGTATTTCATCATGCGCATCAGCTACCAATGGAAACCCTAGTCGTTTGCGATACCTCTAGCATGAGTCTATAAACCGACTCTAATCTGGGCAATTTGTACTATCCGCCATCTCACCGTACTGCTCGTTGACACATCGTTTTGTTGTTCCTCTCATACAATGCCAAATGAGATGGTCTACAACATCATTTGGCCACGTATCCGTGTCCTGGTAATCATTGGCAAGTCTGTTGAATTCATCATCTCGGATGCCTCACGTAAACCACGCTAGTAGTCCTCTAACACACGACTACCTCAACATCAAATCCTTTACGGCTTAAAGCATCAGGAACAACGTTGGTCTTCCCCGAATGGTACCTAAAATGAGAAGTCGTAGTCCTTTAAGAACTCGAGCCAACGCCTCTATCTTGGGTTCAACTCCCTCTTGAATGAACAGGTGTTTCAAGCTTTACCTAACTCGTACGAACATCATACCTGTGATGTCCTCGTAACTTTCGCGCGAATAAGATTGGTACTTCAGCAATGTCGCCTTCTTGTCTCGCTCCAGTCCGCATGACACTCGCGAAGGTCTCTAATTTGTCTTCTCGCATCAACTGATCCAAGCATGTAATGCTCATAACTAGTTCGCATCAACTAAGGCCTCGAACTCTAACAACTCCAATACTCGCATGTCTACTGGCGACTCGTAGCCCCCTATTTCTACTGAAATGTCAAAACAAATCACGTTCAGGTATATCTTATCCCAGCCAACGTGCTAAGGACTTTAGGGTCTACTAAGTCTAACGGATTTCAGCCCTAACATGTCTACCATGCGCACAACAATAATCAAAATAGTGAAACCAAAATCGAACATGGTATGCATGAAAGTACCGCAAATAGAAACCATACCCTCAATAAGGTTTCGGGACGCCCCCTGGTCTAGCTCAACAGTTGCTTGAACACACTCATTCTAGTGATGGTGTTGTTATGGCGGTGCTCTCGGTGGTTGAAGGCATTCCCTCTAAATGTGGCCAACCTTTCCGCACCTAAAACATGTGCAGGTATCCTAGATCCCTGAGTCTGGCTCTGGCCTCGTCCTGTGCGGAACTCTGAGTCTGAGTCTGACTAGACCTCTATGTCCTTCTCTGCCTGTCTCCTCGATCCGTACCCCTACTCTTAGTAGACTGCCTCTGCGATTGTTGTTCTCGTCGACTAGGCTGCGGTGGATGACAAGCAAAACTCGATACTAGTGGAATGGTCTGTGTCGGACGAGTAGTTTGCTATGCAAGGGACCCTACACTCTAAGTTCTACGGTCACGAAAATTCCACCTGTTTTTCTTCCTCTTCTTGTCCTGATGGTGCTCCTCCGATCAGAACTCTGATCTAGCAGGTCTGGTCTAACCCTCCCGTGCTAACTTCGCTTATATGCAATCTGCAAGGTCTCTGGCTGTGTAGTGACTACGGAACCTCCAATCGCAGGTAGTAAACCCTCAGTGAAGTAGTAAATCCTATTAGTCTTTGAATCAGCTGATCCTCCCGCATAAGGCAATAACTGAATGAATCTGTCCATTTAATCCATAATTGGTTCTCCTGTAAACTGCCTTAGTGACGTAAACTCGCTCCTCTTCGCCTATATTACTGTCGGTGGAAAGTACTTCTAGTTAAACTAGGTCTTGAAGTCGATCCAGTCTCTTGGAATGCCTCGGGTAGTAATGATAGTCATCCACCAATCATCTGCCTCCCCCCTGTAACATAGACGAAGAAATCATCGCTCGCTTATGGTTCTCTGTGGTAATAATCGTGTGAATCTTCTCATGATTCTTCAGGAATAGCTTCGTTGCTTGGACATCAGTACCGCCATAGAACCTCAATGGATCATGTCTCTTGAATTCCCTTTACTGTTTCGCCTCAACAGTGGCTCCCAGACCCTTCTCTAGAGTCGTAGTTGGAGTAACCTTTGCAGCAGCTACTGACGTAGTCGGTGTCTCTGCCGCGCGTACTATCTTAGTCTGTAACAGAGGTGTCGTCGCCTCAGTCTGCGTACTTGGTGAAACAACTGCTCCCTCGGGAATCGCCGCTAACAAAATTGGAGCCGTAGATGCCGCATCAATCAGAGTCTCTGCTCCCCGAGTAATAGTAGGTGGCAATGGTGTAGTCGGAGTTGATGGTGTAGTGGTAGCTGGTACAAGTGTCCTCAACAATCGTAACATTTCCTGTAATTGCTGGTCTTGCATCGCGACTCTCTGTGTCAAGGTGTGCATATCATCCGCGCTAGCATATCGTGTGCCGGACGTGCCGCTATCATCGCTCGGACCGGTCTGATCCGCCATCATCGTCTGAATCAAGAGAACAAACTTCTCGGATCAGTCTCTAGCTACCGCATACCATAATAATACACTTAACATTCATAATATGTAATAAAATATCTGACTCAACCAATTACTTCCCCAGCTAAGTTTCTACAGGATCATAGGGTTTCCACTTCTAAGTTCGATTATTCCTAATTTTCGCTGGTTTAATGGCTTGTGTTTTATAAATTTAAACCTGGTACGCTCTGATACCAACTGTGACGGCCCCAAATTCCCAATGCATTTGGGAACGCCCGGCCTAAGCTCGTATAGATCCCCGAGTCAGTACTCGGTGGTCTAGTGAGCCTAGTCAGCCTCCAATTATCAAATTACAAGTTTTATGAAAGAGTTATTGCAAGTATAACACAGCGGAAGAAAATTTAATACTAAACAATTAATGGGAAATAACTCAATCAAATGGAAATCAAGAATCTATATATATGGAAACCCCGTAAACGGGAATATTCATGTACAATAAGCTAAGGTCAAATGAGACACTACATGATATCAATCCCAAACTATAAACCCGAGTTCAATGACTAAAAAAACATTATAATATTAACAAGCAATATACAAACAAAACATAGGGTTAATTAAGGGTGATTAGACAAAATATAATGTAAATTGATGCATAGGGGTTTCATTTTAGGTTCAATTTTTTTTTTCAAGGTAAAAAATCGAGGTAGCATTATTTTGGGTTTATGAAGCAACAAAAAATGTTAATGGTGAAATAAAACCACATGATATGCTAGAGATCCTGATCCAGTATTCAGTCTAGGCACATGATCCATTTGTTAGATACTCAACAAATCAAAATGCTTCATATATATAGTTAGATAATTATCATTATTTTTTAAAATTCAATTATAGATGCTCAAATTTGGTTATTTTTTCTGTTTATTTTCCATTCTGTGTTGTTATAATTTTTTTAAAAAAATTTATACTATAATATTGTTGATTTAGACGTCTCTCCTATGGAAAAAGATTGGCTGACCCTCCTTGGACATCGAGAAATGCGCACCTACCATGTTGGCATTATCCGATGCAAATGTAATGTACATCTCAAGGTGCATAGTTTGGGGTCCTTCTGGTAGATGTACCTCTAAATTTTATTTAGACATTCATCATTTATTCCAAACACTTGCATCGAATTGACAATGTTATAAAAATAAATTTTGAACCTATAAATTTCTCAATTGTGACTTTCCGCAAAAAAAAATCTCAAAATTTGATCCAAACATATCTATATGTTTCGTGCTCATCGACTAGTGTAATTAAATGTAATTCTCTTTAGTCCCATATCACTAAATGAAAAATATGTATGATATGAGACTAGTATAAAATGAGAGGTTAGAGAACCCTCCAAACTCATACCTAAGTTTAATTTAATATCTAGATTCTAGAAATAATCCCTAGGGTCCTCCTCCCCACCCCCCCCCTACTCCCCATTCTTCCCGATCTCCTCTTCTCCTCCTATCTCCCATTTTCTTCTCCACTCTCCTCTCTCCTTCTAACCTACTCCCCCTCCCTCCTCTCACCTTCCCCTTTCCATTCCCCTTTCCCGTCCCCTTCGCTCTAGATATTAAATTAATCCTATCTTTTTCAAGGGGCGTGCCACCTTTCAAAATAAATAGTAAAAAGGCTTGGCGCACCTCGCAAAAACTAAACAAAAATCTTTACTAAAATTATTCACTCTTTTCAATCTTCTTGCTCATTATTTTCCTGCTAAGGCAGCACCGATGGGTGTGACGCTTTTGAAATTTTTTTTCCTTGCTTGTTGTTACTACTACTGCTAAGGCTTCTTCATTTTTTATTATAATTTTCTTTTCGATCTTGTCTTTTTGACATTCTTGGCAACTATATATTCATATTTACGTCTTTGCATCTTTTAGGCTTGCCGATGGTATATTAGTTTCATCTTTTAGAAATTAGCCATTTAAAACATGTTTGTTTCTGCCACTACCGCCCATTCCATGTTTAAAATATTAAAAAATATGCACACTCATCACATCTCTACAATACGTTTTAGGTTTTGTTCTAAAGTCTATTCTTTTTATCAAACTTGAATTTGCCTCATCAACTGGTTGTTGTCCAAATTACTGGTATGCTTTTCCATCCTATTTTCCCTTATAATTTCTCAATTTTATGCCCTAGTGTAATTTTATTCATCTTTTGTTGTATGATTATTTGTTAAACCTACTTATTAATTATAATTGATTACGGTTGTTCTATTAGTGGCTAATCTGGTAGTCTTTCGACCTTGATTTGGTGCTTTGTGCATGTAGATGGACAGGAAATCCAGGGGTTTTATGTCCAGTCATATGATGGAGACAGGATAAAAAATTTGATTTTTCCTTGTAATTCGCTCTCTTGAAAAATGTAATAATTCTGGAAATGTAATTCGACATGGAGGATTTTTGTGAAAATTTGCCAATTTGGAGAAGTTTGGGAAACATTCTCTTAGATGGTGAAAAGATTCAAATTGCTATTTAGGGATGTCAAAGTAAGTACAATTATGCATTATAGCATTCAAAAATACTAATCTAATGGTTTGGAGCATTTCTAATGATACAAACTACGGATACTACAAAGAAGTTACAAAGAAAAAAAGTCATGCATAGGAAATAAAATCAATTCTACAAAAAAAATAGATACATAACTCTACATAATGGTATCATATTATGCATAAACTAAGCTATTACTTATTGATTTGTAGTTAAAATGTGTCTCTAAATGTAACTACCCAAATCTTCCCCGATTCAACTTAGGGGCAATTTAGTAATTTAAATATTAAATTTGTGTTGAATTTTCTTTAAATTGGATTATTAGTGAAACGATATAATATCCTACACCTTGAGATGCGCTTTTTATTTGGTTTGAAGATATTTGATAATATACTCTCGTTCTCATTAAGAAAACTCACAAGAGAATAAGTTCTCAAAAACTTTTCTTAAACATGAAGAAAGTTATATTTGGGGGCGAGATCTCCAGATTTATGAGATCCCACTAACTAGGAAAATAAATGTGGGAACTTTTCTAGTCAAAAGGGGTGAAATATCCAAATTTATGAGATCTCATTAATTAGGAAAAGATTTTGTGAGAACTTTCCTGGTCAAAAGGGACAAGATCTCTAAATTCATGAGATAACATTAATTAGGAAATGATTTATGGAAAACTTTCCTGGTCAAAAGGCTAATTAAGTAGACTAATGAAAAAAGGGCCAAAAACATATTAGAGTTAGACTTAAGGCCCAAATGAGAGGGCACTTTAGTCTTTAATAATGGTAGATTGCTTACCCTTTTTCATCTTTCAATGTCACTGTATAGTTGTTATTGTTTGAATGATTTGGTAAACAAATATTGGATGTTTTATATGGAGAAATCAAGATCGTTTGGGATAGCTTTGAGGAAAACTTCAAATTTATGATTCTCTGTGAAAGGAAAGGAAAAAGTCAACTGGCAGGATACCATCTTATAATGATTCATAGAAATATCTTTGTGTAAGTTCCATCATGAAAATCTTAATGGACAGATATTGTGACGGCCAGACAGCTCAAAGTAGATCTTGTTAAATTGATCACGATATCATGTTTCTTTCAAAATTTCATCCATCTACAATAGAGGTCATAGGCACTAATACGAGATTTTAAACGACTGGTATAAGGTTTATGGAAAAAGAAAAAGATGAAATTCGTACAAATTTTTGAACTCGACGTGTTAGAAATTATAGTAATTCAAAGTTACAAGGTTAGACCTAACATTTTTGGAATGACATTTGAGAAATGTTGAACCCATGTGTAGCAGCCCCTACTAATTTGGGGATCGAGGCGTTAATGTTGCATACTTGAACTGTTGAAGATGGACTCAATTATTTCTCTTCCTTTTGATCAGTGCTTGATGACGAATTTATTTCATTTCCATTCATCAATAAACTAGTCAAGCATCCGCGCAAGCGCGCGCGGGCAAGACTAAATGTTAATAACATCAAATAAAAATAAATTTGATAAGAAAAACCTCTAAACCTAATTTCCAATAAAAAATCACTAAATTGATTCAATCACCTCCAAAACTGTCAAAAACGACACAAATAACAATTCATAACATACAATTCACATGATTAATTAGAACAAAAGCATGTAAGAAAAAAAAACTACCATTACTAATAAATTTGATCGTATAAATTTGATAGTATAAAACAAAAGCATGTAAGAAAAACTTAGTATAAATTTGATCGTATTAGTCAAAAATCATCATATTTATAATAGTAATAAACTTACATTACTTACATATATTCAATATTAGTCATCATTTTAAAGTCTTTAGATTCTAATGTGTTCAAAATGGTTATTAAGAAAGCAATTTGTAATTTCATTATTATTGAACTCTTATGTACTTAGAAATTACATTTTTTTAAAATGGAAGGATATAATATTCCATTGGTAATATCGTCAAATGTATATACTTTTCGATTTATGTGGTATTCTATTAACAATATCCTCATATATATGTACTTTTCGATCTCTGCAATTGATTGAATTTGTGGCTTTTGGGCTTAACAAATTCCTAATTAATGCAACATAGATAATAAATTAGTCATCAGTTTGTTAATGACAACATTCCTATACTTTGATCATATTAGATTTTTTTTTCAAAGATCATATTAGATTTAACTATTAAAGCATAAACCCCAGAAAAATAGCAAAATAACCTTGTTAACTACAGTTACATTATAAACAACACAAACAAACAAAAAACCGAAAGCAAAAATAGCTGGACAAGCCAAAATTCTAATTAATTGGCCATTCTAACTTTCAATTAAAAAAGGATGTGGGTAAACGGACCCCAATTTTTGCTAAACATACCTTGTTTACTCACCATACCCCAGTTTTTTATTCTAATTACTAAATGTACCCCACTTTTAAAAAAAACCTCTGAAATACCCTCACTAAATGCACCAACTTTTTACTAAATATACCCCATTATTCAAACATACCTTTGTCTCCTTGGCCTGTGGATTTTGGTCATACAGGATCAAGACCTCTTTAGAGGTTTCAACCGGCTTCATCTAAATCCCGCCAGAATCTTTAAAGGGGTATCAGCCTTGTTAGAAGGCAACTGGGTATCGACTGACTGCCACCGAGATCTCTTTATAGGTCTAAGTGGGAGCCGACCAAGACTTTTAAAGAAGTCTCAGACCTATGTGTAACGACCCTCAAATTTAATTGGTGACACGTATTGTGTTTCAGGATCGTGATCTGACAGTCGTGACTTGTCATATTGCTTAAACCTTGGAAGTCGATACTGAGGTGTATTTTATTTTTCTGTGATGTTTGTACTATTATTTATACCTTAATGTGAACTTTGTATGTTCTAGTGCGTGATTTTGTTTTGTTTATCGCCTCGAATTTGTGTGTGAGGTTCGCCTACGGAGAACGAGAATTTTAGGGCAAAAAGGGTATAATTCAGGTATTTAAACACCGAAAATGATAATTAGAGAATTATTAGAATATAATAAATAATTAATGAATATGCGAGTGTATTGTTGTGTACGAGAATAAAAGACGTGCCAGTCGTGAGGTAGTACAGGTTCGATAACGGGAGGTGTGAGCGCGTATTGGTTAAGTGGTGAGGTAAGAGTCACCAAGTGAAGTCACACAGGTGAGTTAGAGTTGTTGGCTGGATTGAATAGAGACCACAAGATGTTCCTCGAGATACGTGTGTGAGGGAAAATGAGCAAGACATAAATATCAATTTTTCTCTCTCCTCCCTATCTCATTTCTCTTTCACTCAAACAAATGAACCAAATTGGGAATGTTAGGTTCGGTGATTTCAAGCTCGAAACGATGTAGGGGATCGGCTGACTACGCGTAGTAAGGTAAGATCCTGACTCCTCTTGTGGATGTCTACTATTTGACGTTAATTTTGTGAGTTTTCGTCGTGATGAATTCAGATGATATTTTTGGGTTTTGGTTTTAATGAGTTTGGGTGATGATTTGATGATCAAAGGGTTGATCAAATGAGATTTTTTTGTTGAGTTGATGATTTTGAAGAGTTTGGTATTTTCGAAAATTTTTGGTAATTTTCGGTTTAATTTTTGAATCGGGCATTTATCGGAGTTTTGACACATGGCGAAGTGGTTTTTGTAATGTTTTGGACGTTCCTAAGAGTTTAGGGTAGGTTAGAAACTACCCGTAATAAGGTAAGATCCCGACTTCTCTCGTGGATGTCTATGATTTGACGTTAATTTTGTGGGTTTTCATCGTGACGAATCCAGACGATATTTTCATGTTTCGATTTTAATGAGTTTGGGTGATAGATTGATGATTAAAGGGTTGATCAAATTGGGTTTTGTTGGTTGAGTTGATGATTTTGAAGAGTTTGGTATTTTCATGAATTTTTGGTGTAATTTTTGAATCATGCGTTTGTCGTGGTTTCGACACAAGGCGGAGTAGTTTTATATAGTTTTGGTCGTCCCTAAGAGTTTGGGATAGTCTTAAAACTCAGCGACGTGAGGCTGAATTCCGAAAAACCCCAAAAACGACTTCAGGGTGCCATGCCATGAGGAATGTCGTGGAGAGTTTTCTCCCACAGCGTCGATCGCGCCGTGAAAACCAGAGGCGAATATGAGATTGATGCTTTATATGATGCTGTGGGCAAAAACCCTAACGGCGACCAAACTTGGGACTCAATAAATATACGTTTTATGTGACGCTGTTGGATTTATACCCTTGTGGCGTCTGGAACAGTAAAAAAAAACTTCAAATATTTTTCAAAAGTTTTGGGAAAACTTTACGGGTTTATTTAGGGTCACGAAATGACTCTAATATATAAAAAATTGGGCTTAAATGATTGTCAAGCTTTGAGAATTCAAATTGTACGAGTTAGATAATTGCGTGAGAATCGGTATTTCGCGATTTCTTTAAGATACGTTAGTAAGCCAGTAAGAAGGTGCACATTAATTCATTTTTCATTATTATTTTTTCTATCGAATTAAGCTATTTGTTAGAATTTCATTCTTATATTCCTTAATTAAGTGTCTTTGATGTAAGTGTATCGTGAAGGTACTCCTAGGTTCATATTAGCTGTGTTAACATAAACACTTCTGCAGAAATGTTGTCCACCTACCTAATTTTGAGTTTCACCCTGAGTAATGGATTGTTGTGGATGTGGATGTGGATGTGATTGTGGTTGTGGGTGTGGTTCTGGATGGATGTGGTTGTGGATTGTTGTGGGTATGGATGTGATTGTGGTTGTGGGTGTGGTTCTGGATGGATGTGGTTGTGGATTGTTGTGGGTATTGACCACTTATGGGCCTCTATTGACTAGATAAACATTCAAATATCATTGTTATACTTACCAGTTTGTTTATCATGTAATTTGTGTTATTTTCTGCCTTTCAATACCGCATGATTTTTAAACTATTTTATTGGTTATTTATGAATCATTGTTTATATTCTTCTGGCTATAGTTTCAATTTTATCACATACTCATTGTCTAGTTTGTGTCGGTGGGTGAAGATATGGCAGAGACGAACAAAGGAAAGGAGCTAGTCGATGCTAGGTGACTTCCTCTAAGGACTCTCCGAGTGGTTCTTTCTTTTACTCCACTGTAGGTGTTGTTTTTTTATTATAAATATTGTATATTATGTTTTGAATATAATGAGGTACCTTTTGGGATTGAGTGACTAGAGATATCATGTATTATTGCATTATTGTACTTTGTTACCAGATTTGCATGTTTATCCATTTCTTAGGGTTTCCACATTACAAGTTATTTTCCTGATTTTCCCTTTATTGAGTTATTAGTTGATTATACTTGATTTCCGCTCCGAATTTCCTAATAAATATATAATTCAATAACTCACACGTTTAAATTGATAACTTAAATGATGAATTGAGACTTTGATGCTGACTAAGATGTGTTGATCTCACGAGTGTGGACTCAGGGGGTTCACGTAGGCCTAGGCTGGGCGGGACCCAGTTTTATGGGGAATTGGGGATGTCACTGTGGTTCGAAACCCATAGGCAACGAGAACGAAATAAAATTCAAAACTCCTAAAAGTACATGAAAACGGCCAAAATATTATTGGGTTTTGCTCGGAATCACTTGATATTCTCGATTCCATTAACATTTTGTCTTAAATGCAAGATTCAACCCCCAAATCGAAGACTTAAACCCAACAACACCAAACCAACTAAAAAATGAAAAAAAAACCAAGAAAGCTCTAAAGCGACACAAAAGAGATGAGGAATCGCACTCACGACGTCAAATCGATGGGTTTCACCGGATGAGGGCCGAAGGTGGTTGCAATTTAAGAGTGGAGAGATGGTGGTGTGGCTGGGGTATGGATAGATGAGATGAGTTAGTGGGGTATGAGAGAGCAAAAATCCTTTTATACTGAGGGTAGTTGTGTAATTTCACATTTAAAAAAAAAAGTGGGGTATATTTAGCAAAAATCCGAGTCTATTTAGACGCTCCCTTTTTTAAATACCTATAGTAAAGAAAAGGCCAAAAAATCCTCCAAAAATAGCAAAATATCCTCATTAACTACAATAGCACTATGTTTAGCAAACCAAAAAACATAACTACCCCTGTGCAGCGCGTTGGATTAATTTGTCTTTAATTTTTACATTATAGTTAGTTTTTTTCCTAGTTGGAAGTCTTTGATTTATCTTCTCCTTATTGGGAAGTTTTATTATTCGTTTTGTGGTTTTAGTATTTTTGTGTATTGTAATGAGTTTCAACATTGTAGAGAGCAGTCACTAATTGTCAAATTGTATCAATTTCGAAAAAAAGTCAAATTAGTGACAGTTTGTTTGCAGAAATAGAATTAGCGATTCAATATATTTGATTCTATGTCTGGTCTTGTATTGAGCCATGACTGATTAATGAAATTTTGATTTCTCTTCAAAAAACAAAAAAAAAACAAAAACAAACCTCAAAGTGAAAATAACCCAAGAAGTCAAAATTCTAATGAATAGGTCATTCTAACTTTGAGTAAGGACTTACATACTAATTAGAATTGTAAATGTAATTGATACATCAAGCTAGTTGTCTCTAATTGTAACATAATTGCTTTTTGCGACACTGGAATGGACATCCCATTGTTAGTGTCAATTGATTTTTGTATCGATGTTTGTTTGACCCCAATTAATTCGGGATTGAGACTATGTTGTTGTTGTTATTTGATTGTGCGCACACAAATTGATGTGTATTGAATGGATATCAATAACTGGGTGTCCTAAAAAGGTCACCCTAGCTTGCATTATCCTTTTATAATTATATTGGATAAATTCATTTAAATTGCATACCTAATGACCCAATTTGTTTAGAAGTCTTCAACATCACCGCATCATTACCGCCTCCAACCTTTTTCTTTGAAGAAGAGAAAGAAAATGGGGGAAAGAAGCAAAAACTACTACACCATAACATTATGATAAAAATTAATTCAAGGCTAAAACGACCAAACTCTAACATCATGATAAACTAATTCAAAATATATAGCCATGCATGTACGTTGAGTTGGGACCAAAGACATGCTGATGATGCTTAAAGGCTAAGGTTGGACACTCGCCTAGTGATTCTTGCTTACATCCCTGTCAAACTTGGCAGAGGAGGAACTATGTCGAGTTTAGAACACATGAAGCGATGGCGAGCTTTGGGCATTAGTTTTGTCATGCAATCAACAACTTGGTCCTCGGAAGGAACATTACGAATATCTAGTAGCTGTTTGAGAACTCTATCATGGATGAAGTGGAGATCAATTTCAATGTGTTTTGTATGGGCATGAAAGACCAGATTCTTAGCAAGGAAGAATGCACTCTGGTTGTCACACCAAAGGATTGGTTTGGAAGAAGACTAAAAGTGGATGTCGGAGAGGGGAGATTCTATCCACATTATTTCAGTTGAAATGTGAGTAAAAGACTTGTATTCTCTTTCTGTACTAGATCAAGCAATGACTTGTTGCTTCTTGGCTTGCCACAATATGAGAGTATAGCCAAGATAAATGCAATATCCAGTGACAAATTTCCGATCTTCTTGAGAGGAAGCCCAGTCGGCATCAGAGAAGGCAACAATTTTGAGATTAGAGCAAGGCTTGATGTGAAGACACATATTGGAAGTGCCAGTGAGGTAACGTAATATACGTTTAACGTCCTGGCAATGGATGACTCTTGTTTTTTATTTAAATTGGCTGAGCTGATTAATAGCGAAGGAGATGTTGGGACGAGTGTGGGTGAGGTACTGAAGGCCCCCTATAATTCTCGCGATAAAGAGTGCGGCCTCGAGAACAATGGACTAGAAGTAGAAACATTCAATTTTGAAGAGGCACAAGGAGTGGCAACCGACTTCAGATTAGCAAAGCCGGCATTTTGAATCGAGTTTGAATGTAAGATCATTGCGAGAGATAGATGCCCGTATGATCTCGTTTGACTTCGATCCCAAGAAAATAATGTAAATCTCCTAAGTCTTTGATAGCAAATTGGTTAGCAAGAGAAGAGATAAACTTTTTAATGTGAGCCCCGAAATTTCTGGTGATGATAATATCATCGACATAAATAAGGATATATGTAACTGAATTGTCATCCTTGTGAATGAATAGAGACGTGTCGGCTATCGAATTGCGAAATCCCTAATTTAGAAGAGTAAACCAGTGATGAATTTTACAATTATTTGTTACTATTATTGCTCTATTTCCTTTTTTTTAAATTCCATTCCGATTGAGTTGTCCGAGGGCAAGTGAGTCGACGTGATCCATGGAAGGATGGGTTATCTAAGGTAATATGCAAGAGCTAGGAACTTGGGATGCACGATATTGTTTGTCAGTTCTATATGGGGTGAGAGTTCTTTACTGGACTACTAGGAAGTTTCTCATCTGAGTGGATTTTAGGATGGTGTGAATTTACCTAATCATAAACTTCGAGCCTTGTATGTGTTTTTCCTGACCTCAACGACCATTTAGTCGGGACTACTTGCGCCTCTCTTTTTGATTTCTAGGACGGTCATCTTCGATTGATTCATATTTATTTACAATATTTATTTATTTATGCATTCCTTGTACCTTTCTAACTATCGACATAAATATAGACTACTTATTTATTTCGAAATGCTGTAAACATCCTACTTAGTATTACGTACTTGGGCTTGTCATTCTTGTGTTTAACTGAGTGCAGATCTGCAGCCGAGCAAGAGAAAGGCTCCTCAGTTAGGTGACTTACTTTAAGGATACCAGAGCGGTTGTCCCTTTGTTTTCGACGTGGGTTTTTCTTACATTTTGTGTTATGTATATATTTGTTTTGTTTCACAATGGGATATGGGTTTTATAAGATATCTTGGGGCATGTATATGGATAATAATCTCTTGTGACTTGATGTATTTTTAATGGTATACACATGTAGGGTTTTCACACTCTAGGTTGTTCTGACTAGTGTCTTAGAGATTATTCTATTAGTTTGAGATTTTAATGCTTCTGCTATACTTTGAAAACTCACTATTATGAATAACTCTCATTTAAATTGCTTTGTTAATGGTAAATAAAAAGGAAGGCTGACTAGGCTTGCGTTAAATTCACAAGATTTATTCGGGGTTTCACATAAGTCTAAGTATGGCTGGGCCCAGTTTAGGGTTGTGGAACTGGGTCGTTACAGTTGGTATCAAAGCCCAAAGTTTTAAAACTTGACTCTTGATTAACTCATAACCAATTATGAGACAAAACCATTTATCAGTTAGGACAATAGTTGAATTTAGAATGGAACCCTGTGATCCTGACTTAAATCTTAGTTGGGAAGTAAAAAGAGTTGAGGAATTTAAAACTGGACTATATGAGCTATTTGATGTATTGTACATACTATTATTGATAGCTATGTTCTGATCGTGTATTCACATTCTTTTCAAATTGCGATGGTCGGTCAGCCCAAGACTAGTGATGGTGGTTTAGGAGATATTCATGGGAGAATAGATGAGGTGTCTCAGTTAATTGCTTCGCACGGTCACCAGCTTGAGGAAATCCTCTTGACTATTAAGAACTCAGCCTGCACCTTCACCCTCTACGTTTGCAGCACCTGTTACGCAGGCTGGGAGTGCTCCTACAGTGCTGGACACGCTTGCTGCTCCCGCAGTACCGGTAGGACCTACAGTAATCGAGGAGGCATAGATTTAAATCAAGATAGTCCACCTATGTCAGATACACTGGCTGAGGATACGCCGAGTACGCCAACTGACACAGGTACTGGGGCCATAACTGAGGTGAGGCAGGCTCACGAATTCTTGCAACATCATCTAAAGAAGTTTCACAGGGGTATTGATCTTGAGGCAGCAGAGAAATACATACAAAGTCACTTGAAGATTCGTGATGTGTTGGCCACACCGAAACATATGAGGCCTAGTATATCATCAACTTCATTATTGGTAGAGGCTGATGTGTAGTAGCGTAGCATGGTGGCTACGAAGGGGAAGCCCAAGGACTGGTCTAAGTTCATAAAAAGGTTTAACGAGAAGTACATTCCTCTTTCGATCCGTAACTTGAAGACGATTAAGTTTAAGAACATCAGACAAGCAAGTAACAAGGCAGTAATGCAGTGCATAGGCCAGTACCTGCAAGTGATGGATGGTGAGGGCATAGCTGACACCAATGCTGACCGGGCCTATTATTTCATGCATAGTATGTTACACTCTATTGGTTCGATGGTGGTTACTACAATTCCGAGGACATTACAGAAGGCCTACGAGAGAGGTATGTCCAATGAAACTTTCTTGACTGCATACGCAGAGTATTGGTTGCGCCATCAGTATCATTATAGATAGTAGTCAGTTCGAGAGGTAATAGGATAAAGAAGGTACCTAAATAGTGGATGTAAGAGACCGAGCACAGAGCGTGGGACCTGTTGCATCTCCATCTTCTACCGCTGTAGTACCATCTGCTCTAATACAGAGTTATGCTAGCACACAACAACAACTAACATAGTCAGGTCCTTAGAGGCAGCAGTTTCAGCAGGCTGAGGGACAAAGTGTTCAATTTGGATTAAGCTCGCTTCTACGAGTGTGGACCGATATGGCATTTCATTGGTGCTTGTCTATAATTGGGCCGAGGGCAGCCGTAATAGAGCTAAGAGTAGGTTCATACTATTGTCGCACCAGACCAAACTACTACCCGTAACCTGATCGAGTGTATGGTTTATATTTATAGTCATTTTATGCATACCATGTTTGATAATGGTTCTACAATTTCATTTATTTCGAGTCGCATGGTTGATGAGTTGGGTTTGAGACCTACTATACTACATAGACCCTTGATCCTTAGCATAACTGCTGGGGACAAGAATTACCCGAACTTGTTGTCTGCTGATTGTTCGATAGAGATAGGGGGTCACATCTTACCTGCAGACCTAAGAGTGTTAGAGTTCCTAGAGTTTGATGCTTTGTATGGCATGGATTGGTTGGGTGCGTATCATGCACTGATCCATTGCTTCAGCAAGAGGATCAAAGTTTAGATTCTTGGGCATCCGAAGTTTAGTTTTTTGGGGACTTCGATTTTGTTACTGATTACTAGAGGCAGGGTAGCTTCTGGCATAGATGTCGAGACATTCACTAGTGTTTTGGGTACAATGGGAAAGTTGAGACTAGGATGGAGGAGATACTTGTGGGATGTGAGTTTCTAGATGTTTTCCTGCTGAGCTACCAGGTTTACCACCACCTAGGGGGATCGATTTCATTATTGATTTGGTCCCTAGAACCAAACCTATATTTATTCTGCCGTGACGTATGGCTCCTAAGGAGCTAGAAGAGCTGAGATCACAACTTGATGAGTTGTTAGAGTTTGGTTTTATCTACCCGAGCATGTGACTTTGGGGCACGCTAGTTTTGTTTGTTCGAAGAAAGATAGTAGTATGACGTTATGTATTGACTACGAGACAATTTAACGGGGGTGACAAGTGAAGAATAAGTATCCACTTCCCGGCATCGATGACTTGTTCGATCAACTAACAGAGCACAAAGTGGTTCTCAAAAATTGATTTGAGATATGGGTAACATCGAGTTAAGGATTAGAGCGAGAGGATAGGGAGAAGACTACTTTTCGCACTCGATATGGGCATTAACAATTCAAATCATGCATTTTGGGTTGACTAACGCTCCAATAATGTTTATGGATTTGATGCATCGAGTGTTGAGAAATCAGATCGTTATTGTGTTTATTGACGACATCCTTATTTACTCTAAGACTCGTGAGGATCATAAGGAGCACCTCAGGACAATTTTATAGATACCGAAGGAGCATAAACCGTTTGTCAAGTTTAGTAAGTGTAAATTTTGGCTTGTAAGAGTCAGATTTCTTAGTTACACAATTAGAGTTTGCAAAGTATCTATGGACCCCGCTAAGGTCAGAGAAGTTATTGATTGGCCTACATTAAGATCCGTGTCAGATATTCACAATTTTCTTGGCTTGGCAGGATATTATATACTCTTTCTTCCAGAATTCTTGAAGATTGCATCACCTATGAAACAATTGATGAAGAAGGATACTAATTTTCAATGGAATGATAGTTGTGAGCAGGCGTTTCTGATATTAAAGGAACATTTGACTACAACACCAGTTTTGATTTTACTTGAGTCAGGGACGGGTTTTGAGGTGAACATTGATGCTTCTAAGGTCGGTTTGGGCTGTGTATTGATGCATGACAATAGAGTGATTGCTCACACGTCCTAACAGTTGAAGATTCATGAGAAGAATTACGTTACTCATGACTTGGAATTAGTGGCATTGGTCTTCGCATTGAAGATTTAGCATCATTATCTCTACAATGAGAGATTCGTGTTGTTTACTGACTATAAGAGTTTGAAGTACCTCTTCACTCAAAAAGAGTTGAACATAAGGCAAAGACATTGGCTTGAGTTCCTCAAATATTTTGATTTTTTTGAAGTATCACACGGGGAAGGCCAATGTTGTTGCATACGTATTGAGCCGTAGAGGGGTTGACTCAGAGATTGTTACTACTCACATGACACATGAGTATGGGTTGCTCGAGGTGGTTGAGTTAATGTATTCTATTGATATCCCGACCAACACCAGATTGTTGATTTGTGGACATATGATGACTAACAGTCTCTATTCATAGTGTACTTGATGGTCAGCAGAAAGATGAGCAATACCAGAGGTTTCTTGGGTTTTCTCATAGTCTGGATCATCCAGATTAGAATCAGTCGACAGATTCATGCTTGAGATTTAGAGGGCAATTTTAGATCCCATCAGTGGCTGAGCTAAGCAATGAAATACTTCATGAGGTACACCGCTCACATTTTACGATTCATCCGGGCAATATCAAGATGTATGCAGATGTGCATTGTCTTTTCTGGTGGCCAGAGATGAAGACTGATGTTTCTGATTACGTTCGAGGGTGTGAGATTTGTTAGCGAGTTAAGGTTGAGCATCACAAACCCAATGGGTTATTACAGCCACTTCCCATTCCTCGGTAGAAGTGGGAGCATATTGCCATAGATTTTATCAGTGGTGTACCTCGATCTCAGTGCGGACATGATAACATCTGGGTGATTGTGGACAGGTTAACATAGTCTGCGCAATTTATACTGATCTCGACCACACATCGAGTGGATAGGCTGGTAACGGTGTATGAACGATAGATAGTTTGACTGCATGGTGTTCTGTTATCGATTGTGTCGGACAAAAGGCCATAGTTTACATCTCATATTTGGCAGAGTATGCAGACATAGTTCGACACACGGTTGGATCTCAGTACCGTCTTTCAGACTAACAGACAATTAGAGAGATTGATTCAGATTCTCGAGGATATAGCTAGGATATGTGTGTTGGGGTACGGTGGATCATGGGTGGAGTATCTTCACTTGTGTGTGAGTTGGCCTACAATAAAAATTATCAGACCAAAATTGGGTACCGTTTGAGACATTATACGAGAGGTCGTGCACATCTCCATCTTGTTGGGTAGAGCCCGAGGATGTGGCAGTTTTTGGGTCAGAGATTGTAGTGGATCACATAGAGAAGATACGCTTGATTAAATTGAGATTAAAAGGTACGCAGTAGAGGCAAAAGAACTATAATGATATATGTCACAGGGAGTTAGAGTATCAGGTCGAAGACTATGTTTATCTGAAAGTTTCTCCAATGAAAGGTTACAAGAAGTTTAAGATTAGAGGGAAGCTTGCGCTGAGGTTTATTGGTCCATTCATAGTTGGGAAGTAGATAGACAGAGTTGCGTATGAGTTAGAGTTGCCACCTCCGTTATCTGGGATCCACCCCGTATTTCATGTTTCAATGCTTTGACTAGATAAGTTGAGAGAAGGCAGACGATAGATGGTGGACTTGAGCCAGATAGACTCAAGGGAGGACATGACTTATGATGAACAACTTATTCAGATTTTGGACTGTAAGGTGAAGATTATGAGGAACAAGGAGATCTCATCATTCCTTGTCAAATGGCAACACCACGGGGGCGAGGAACTGGTGTGGGAGCCCGAGTCTTACATGCATAAGTATTTTCCCTACCTCTTTTGAGTTCGGCAAGTCTTTCCTTTAGTTTGTTTTAAATTTTGATGACAAAATTCTAATTAGTTGGGAAGACTATAAGGACCTTAAAAATCTAACTCGTGCCACATGTAGTTTTAAGTCGTACGTAAGCCACTTGCTGTAATACTTGTGTCCAGTTTTTGGTCGTCGACATCGAGGTCTATTATTATGAATTCGATGCTTGTATTATTTATTTATTTAACCTAATGTAAATTCCAATGTCCTTCGGCTCGAAAAAATATGCATTACGGGTAACAGGCAAACAGTTGTTGGGTAATTAGTTGTTCGGAGGAATAGTTGAATTAAAACACTAACAAAATACAATAAAATATAATAATTAAAGGTTGTGTGACACGTTCAGTATGTTTGTACGCCCGTGAGCACGTGGCGGTGCAAGTTGTAGTGCAGTCCAGGTGCAAAAACACCAAAGAAAGCTTTGGTTTTAAGTTAGAAATAAATAAGAGACAAAAGTAGTCCCCAAATGTGTCAATTTTAGAGTATGAATTAGGTGGCTGGTTTGAGTATAGGCTAATGGATGAGCCTTAAGATATGAGTGTGGAAAAAGATGAGGACATAAATATATTTAAAACTTTAATCAAATTTTCTCTCTCATCGTTTCTCTCTTATTCTCTCACACTCATAAGAAAACGAAAAGAAGCTTGGGGTTAGACCGATTTTGAGCTCGGAGTGATGTCGATGATCGACCAACAATACAAGAAAAGGTGAGATCCCAACTTATTACGCGATTCTCTACGTTTTGACTCATGTTTTGTGAGTTTTCGTCACAATATTTTCAGACGTTATGTTGGAGTTTCAGTTTTCTAAGCATTTTGTATTGTTGTGTGGGTGATTTGATGATGAAGGAACTTGATTCTGGTGTTGTTATGGTTGTTGTTGATGAATTCAAATTTTTTAGAATTTTTCTTAACTTTTGGTTCAATTTTCATATCAAAAATTTTATGGACATTCTGATGAGCTTTGGTAATGGTTTTGGGTTTGTATGGACATCCCTATGAGTTTGGAATAGGCTCGGAATGTGGCGACACGTGTCGGGGTGTGAAAAAACCATGGATTCACGTTCAAGTGTTGAAGCCAGGAGGGACACGTTGGAGCCTTAAGCCCCACGACGTCGATCACGACGACCAGGGTAGAGGGCCCTGAGAGGGCATGCTTTAAGTGACGCCGTGGAGGGTTGTACCCCACGACACCACTCATGACGTCTGGGGCAGAGGGCAGCCCAGACCTACTATCACGGCCCAAATCTCTAACCTCATTTTAATTCCTTAATTAGGTTTATCAACCCATCGCATGGGACCCACACCATGATGCGCACGTCGACTGAGATACGTGGCAGAGGTATATGGTATTTTTGTATTTATTGAATGCTTAATGTTATATAGTGTGTAGACTTACTAAGTTAGTTTATACTATATAGGCGTCGAGACGAGAGTGGGGACACGCCTCGAGTTGCGTGCTAGCAGGAGAATCGGGTAGCTAGACTATGTAAGTCTTATTTAATATTAATATGAAGTTATGGAATATTCATATGCATGATGGAATAAATTTTTAAGCCTATGGTTGTATATATATTAATGCAAATCAAAAATAAACCTTATAGTTTTGGTTTATAAGTCTACAACTATTGGACTTACTATTGGACTTACCTCGGGATGCACACTAGCACATACTGCTATACACTTGTGTCACACATGTGTGTCCCTTAGCTGAATTTTAGTGGGTTGATCATTGGATCAACCTAGAATTTTGGGAATGCAAACTAGATTTGTCATCCACTATATATACCGCCCTTTATCTCCTTTGCTTCTTCTTGCATGCTGGTTTAAACACACATCCGTCAATTTGCTGAAAAATTTGGAAAAAAATTACAAGAGACTGAAGACATCACTAAACAAGGGGAATCAAGCTAGGAAATTCAACACAAAAATGGGGTAAATAGGTTGTAAGGCTTACTAATACATAGTTAAGTTCTACGAGGCAAGGATTAGGGCTTAATTACTAGATTAGGCTGGGTGGTACCCTAGATTAAGGGTGAGGTCGTCACAACTACGCTTTAAGTGATGCTGCCGGGTTCTGATCCCTAGGGCGTCACCTGCGACATGACATTGTTCATCAGACCAATTTAAGGAAAATTTTTAAAAAATTTTGGGGATCCCTCGAGTATCTAAATGGGTTCAAAAACGACCCAATACCCGGCCGGGTAATTGACCCAATTACACAAACGGTTAAAATTATGGAAATATGGTTAAATTGGTGTTAATTAATGGAGAATTTCAACCAAATGATTAACATGGGATTTTAGTCGATAACAGACATACGAGGGATTTGTAGGGGACGATACTGAGTCATGTGAGTGTGTAATAGCTACGGATATAGGTTAGTAAACCAATAAGAAATTTTACACTTACTTCATTTAGTTTTAATTGTTGTTATTATTGCTCTGTTTCCTATTTTTTTTTAAAATTCCATTCTAATTGAGTTGTCCGAGGGCAAGTGAGTCAACGTGATCCTCGGGAAGACGGGTTATCTGGGGTAATATGCTAGATCCAGAAACTCGGGATGCATAATATTGTTTGTTGGTTCTATACAGGGTGAGAGTTCTTTGCTGAACTACTAGGAAGTCTCCCATCCGCATGAATTTTAGGATGGTGTAAGTTTACCATGTCCTGAACCCGAGTCTTGTAGGTATTTTTCCTCGACTCAACGAACATTTAGTCGGGACTACTTGCGCCTCTCTGTTTGATTTTCTGGACACTCATCTTCGATTGATTCATATTTATTTACAGTCTTTATTTATTCATGCATTCCCCTGTACCTTTCTATCGAATGAATATAGATCGCTTATTTATTTCGAAATCTTTGTAAAAATCCTGTTTAGCGTTATTTACTTCGGCTCGTCATTCTTGTGTTTGATTGAGCGTATATCCGCATTCAAGCAAGGGAAAGGCTCCTTAGTTAGGTGGCTTGCTTTAAGGATACCAGAGTAGTTCTCCCTTTGTCATCGGCGTAGGTTTTTATTACATTTAGTATTATGTATATGTTTGTTTTGTTTCACAATGGGATATGAGTTTTATGAGAGATCTTGGGGCATGTATATGGAAAATACTCTCCTGTGACTTTATGTATTTGTTAATGACATATATATAAAGGGTTACCTCACTCTAGGTTATCCTGACTTGCGTCTTAGAGATTATTCTATTAGTTTGAGACTTTAATACTTCCATTATACTTAGAGATTATTCTATTAGTTAATGGATTAAAAAAACTACTTTGTTAATAGTAAATGGTAAGGAAGGCTGACTAGGCTTGCGTTGACTTTACGAGATTTATTTGAGGGTTCACGTAAGTCTAGGCCAGGTGGGGCTCAGTTTAGGGTTGTGGAACTGGCGACATAACAATAGCCCTTCGATTGAAGAAACAATAGTTCAAAGATCAAAACAAATCAATGCGGACAACACTCCAACAAGGGCGAACCAAAAAATGAACACGCCAACAAGGGCGAGATCATTGCTAATATTAGTTTTTCTTTTTAAGATTCATGGCCAAGAAAGATTTTGAATTGTTTGATTGATTAAGATAGATAAATCTATCCATTACAACTAATCAAGAAAAGTTGTGGTCCATCCCGTTTATTGCTTTAATTTGTTGCCAATTATTCTCCAGTCGATATTAAGATGCTCTTTTAACTCCTCCATGACTCATATCTTGTGAGGAACATGTCATATTAATTAATCATGTGGAAAAGAGTTTGGTTGCTTGCAATATAAGGCTACACATGATACTCTTGGTTGCTTACAATATAAGGCTGCACATGATACTCTTTGACGTATACTATGGATTCTTCTAAGTAAAATAAATTCTTGATATACTAAATAGTTTTTGATATTTGTGGATTTCTAAACCTTTTTCGCTCCATCTTACTTCCATTTGACTAATCATGTAGGAGTTAATCGAATGCCCCTATCCCATAATGCAAAGAAACTAATAAGATATAATACAACCACCGTGATGTCTCAATCAGATATATGGTACTCGTCGCTGCACCTCAATCCTTGGGGATGGAATCATTATTATTTTATAATCATATAATCCAACTTCTTTTTCGTTTAATAATTATTAACAAGGCTGCTTTAGGATAATGTGATTATTTTATGCAATCAAGTTTATATTAATTAAGATCATGAATGTATTTATATCTTTAGTTTCATGAAAGTAGCTAGCTAGAGAAGATGTATATACAAGATCTTTTCCTTGTTTGTCTTTACACTTCCTAGATTCTTCATGGAAATGGTGACTGGAGAATCAAATGCTTTTCTTCTATAATTTTCTTTATAACAAATAACAACAACAACAACAACATCAACAACAAAGCCTCGATCTAAATTAGTCAACATGAATCAAACTAAAATTTTTACTTCACATGATTTAAAGCAGTTGATGGCATGCATTCAAAACCCTCTAAATCTTTTGTCATCCATGCATTTTTAATTATTTTTGGCTATCCTATTTCGTATCGAATTGCTTTAATTTTTATTCTATCGAGTTTTCTAACTAGCAAATTTCTTATATGGTCTAACCTTTTAGTTTGTGTCTTTTAGCATTATGTTGTATACATAGGAGGAAGTGATCATCATGAAGATGAAGGTGGCGATGAAGCTGCAAAGTGATTGATTTTTGTTTGATGTGAATTACATCAGTTAAGAAGTTGCATTCGGTATCGAAGAATTACATCATTGAAAGAATGCAAATACTCAAGTACATCAATTCCGCTAAGTAGGCATTGTAGTTGTTATTATTAATCCTTCAACGAATCACTTTTCTCTAATTTTAGGACAACTCTATTCTTCTATATTTGAACATTATATTTTTATTTTTAGGAATCCTATAGAAACCATTCTTCCAACAATGGACATAAAAAGGTTCAAACTGGCCCTTGTCGTTGCTTCCTTTTCATCTTGAGGCCCTGAGCAACTCACCGAAACGATTATTAAGGTTTGTGCAATCTACTTTGTCGTTAAAAATATCTCTTCTATTTGCTTCTCTTCTAATAAAAATCTCTCTTCCATTTGCTTCTCTTCCAATTGTTTTATAAACAATTTGCACTCAGTTCAAATTGTGTTTACATGAATCAAATTATAGTTTGTGAGAAATGTACATTCATCTCATTTGTTTGTTGAGTAGGCTTTATATTTTTGTTTATAACATATATAAGATGTTGCATCAACAAAATCAACATCTTTTTGTGACTGTGGAAAGTTTTAAGTCCCATAATGATTTGATACTTTTAGCCTTAATTCTATTAAAAAACTACATGAAACTACAACTTAATAGATTATACTTAAATTTTTCTTAATGCCCCTATAAATTCATAACATATAATAAGATGTATAATCTTATTTACCATTATGCATAGAAGTGTGATGAATAAAAGTTGATTCCCTGGGTCGAACCTGGCATTTTGGAGGCCTTAGGCATAACCTTTTTGCCGCTCTTGACATGCTTTCATCAAAATTACTTTATTTTCACCTTATATACCGCCATTGTACTTTAAAAACTATTTAAAGATTTTTCCCCTTCCTTTCTCTAGACCTGAGATCGACGGTGAAAAGTGTAAGAATCTCTTTATCATTGGTGGAGTTAAAAGGGGTAGAGGGTGCGAGGTGAGAAATTAAAGAAAGTTGAAAAAACCTATTCCTTTAGCTAGACTAAAAACTTCTAAAATAGTGATGTTTAACCTGGCAATGTGTACTTGACTATTAGTAGTTTAGCAATAAAATCAACTTGTTGAAAAAAAAAAACCAAACCTCAACAAAAAAGTAGTAATTAAAAAGTCGACAAAAACATTTTTGGTGAGATGATAGGCGTGTCACTTGCCAAAAGTTAATGATGAGTGTTCATTTAGGTATGGTTTAGTATAGGATATTAGGAGTTAATGGACTATATTTATCTTGTTTTAGAGTGACAAATGTTTGTTTTATATGTTTCAGGGATTTTATTTTTATTGGGCAGTTTTGGTACCAAAGGCTTGTGTTGAGCTTAATTGACGATGTTCAGTTCAGAGGGCATAACTTTCACATCCGAAATCGGAACAACTCGTCGTTAGTCTTGTTGGAAAGAAGACTTTGAGGCAAACATTTTCAACTTTCGTAAGAATCTTGAGATGTGGATTTAGAGTGGCTCAAAAGAACACACACAATTCGAAAAGTTTGGCTAAGTTCCTTAATGATCCCTTTTCAGTATAAAGGCCATAACATTCTCATCTCAAATCCAAATAACTTTCTCTTTCCTTCTTAAAAAGTAGACTCCAAGATGAACATTTTTATGTCCCAAGCCTTTACAAATTCGACATCTAAGTGGTCCAAAATCGCATTGTAAAGCAGAGAATATAAACACGACGTGAGGATGCCGTGATAAAAAAATTCTCACGGCGTGACTCACATAAGAGTTAACCAGACAGCTAAAAAAGGATGCCGTGTTTCACATATTCTCACGGCACCGCCACGGCATTGATACCTGAAGACTCGAAATTTTAGGAATTTTACCTATTTCGAGATTTTTAGGTTTTTAACCCACTTTGAAGTCTTCCTATAAATACTAATAGACTATAATTCGAAAAGAACTCTTGTTTTTACTTTTATTTTGCATTATAACTAGATTTTTGGCTTGATTATGTCTAGCTAATCTCTTTCCTCTAGGTTAAAGGTGGATTGGTCAAGCTTTGCGACTTGGGATTCTGTTATGAGGTTTATTTATATTTAATTATCTTGATTCTTTTCTATGGTTTATTCTCTTTGGTATTGTTTTTAATAATAGGGCTAGATTTAATTGTATATATAGCGCTGTGCATGCATATTAGGTTGGCTATCCTTACTCATTAAAGTCGAAACTTCCGTCCTTACGTGGTACAGTTGGCCAACCGTTTAAGTACATTAAGGATATAGATTAAATCGGAAGAACTAGCAATCCGATTGTATAGGTGTAGTGCCTTCATAGACTGTGGTAATACGTCCAATGCATTAAATCTAGAGCACTAGCAATCAGATTGCGTGTTTGGTTAGGGAAGTAGTCAACGGTCGTACCTAGGCTATTGACATTAGGAAGTGCGAGGAACCGAGTGCGTCACTGGGTCTATAGCTGCACATGATCATAGGTTAGTCTCATATCATTTATAAACCAAGAATTAATGGAATCAATCCCAAGTTGTATTGTGAAGACCGTAAAGCTGAATACCTAAAGTTTCTTCCATTGCATTACTTCAATTCTAAATTTTTCAAAGTTTCCAAAAGTTTTACAAAATCCCCTGTTTTCTATTCTCCCTTAGACACATAAGTCAGTAACCCAGTGCTTGAGGTTTGACCCCGAGCTTACCACTGCTACAGTCTTTTGTAGTTTTTAGTCTAGGAATCGAGAATTATATTTCACATTTTACGACGCACGTCATATTTTGGCGCTGTTACCGAAGACTAGGTCCTACTTGATTTAGGTTTTTCTTTTCTTTCTTTTATGCATAGGAGTCTTCGTCGATCACATTCCACCGGATCCTCTCTACTCTTTGATCCGAATATCGAGAAGGCTTGCCGATGGAACGCGAGAGAAGCGTTCCAATGGAAGCAAGATTCTAAAGCTACTCTAATGTTTCATATTCTCTAAAAATGGAGGATAACGAGCACAATCCTCCCCGAGATGAGGGAACAATCAGAATCAAGAGGATAATCAGGATAGGGCACCATTAGGATTGAGGGGACATCTAATTCCCTAATTTTAGCCACACACACCTAATGTTTTAAACCCTGCACGTGCACCAGCACATGATGAGCTCCACATCACAATTGAGATGGAAAACCAGGAGATGCAAATTCTCCTTGCATATCAGCCTCATTGCATTGTATATCCTGTACATAGGGGTGACTTTGAGCTTAAGTTCAGTTTCCTAAACCTTTTACCCTCCTTCCATTACTTGGATCGTAAAGGTCTGATGACTTTCATCAAAGATTTCGACTCCAAATGTTTAATGATGAAGCGACCTAAAATACAGTAAGATGAAGTCAAATTGTTGGCTTTCCCGTTCTGTCTTAAAGATAGAGTGCAAGAGTGGTTGTTTTACCTTCCCTTGGGATCTATCACTAGTTGGAATGACTTGATTTCAACATTCTTGAGGGAATACTTTCCCGAATCTCGGTCATCTCAGCTTATCTTAGAGATATATAATATCAAGATGAAAAAAGGAGAGACCTTCAATGACTGTTGGGGCAGATTCAAATGACTAATTGCACTGTGTCCCCAACATGGTCAGAGTAAAACCTCTCTTTTCCAACTCCTCTACAAGGGTCATAGGTCCCTTGAGAAGTGCATGATTGACAACACTTGTGGTGGAGCCTATAAGAAGAGAACAACTGATGAGATGTTCAAGTTGTTTGAATCTATGGCTAGTCAGTCCTGTCAATATGTTGACGATGATAAGGATGAGGATCCTTCTGGACATATCTTCAGTAGAAGTAAGTCTAGCGACACTGATAAGAAGCTTGACAAACTCACTGATCTCATGGAGCATTTCCTTACTTCCGAGAAAGCTCAGGCCAAGACTTGCAGCTTTTGTGGCGCTTCTGGCCATACTATTGATTCTTGTCCCACCATGTTTGGAGAATAAGCTAACGCTTTAGGTGGCAGATTCTAAGGTCCTCCTAGGAATCAATATGGCAACACTAATGGTAATACATATAATCAAGCCGTTAATAGCCCTTATTTGAGTTATGGTTCACAGAATCAGAACTTCTTTCAGTTTGTTCCAAGGGGATAACAACTCCCTCCACAGCCCCAACCTGTTCAGACTACCAGACCCTTAGAGAATATGATGTGGACATTCATCACTAAGGTGGACAACGTTGTAGTCGACATGACACAGTACAAAGCAACTAATGATGCTACTGTACGTGACTTGACAGTTCAGGTGAATCAAATAGCTAGAGAGCTAGGTAAACTTACGGACTAAGGTAGATTGCCGGCCCAACCCACCCCTAACCCTAAAGCGCATGTAAATGTCGTATCATTAGTTGTTGAGAGCGAGCCTATGGAGACTAAGGTAGTCCATAGAGAGCGTCACACTATACCTAAACAGGATGAGGAGGCAGAGGCCAGGAGGCAACGTGAGATCTTAATGCGATCTCCTTTCCCGCAGAGATACTTTCCAGAGTTATTCCAGAAACACAGAGATCCTGAGATACTGGCAGACATCCCTCAACTTCCCTAGTTGAGCAGATTTTAGATATTCAGGAGAAGGTTGAGGAGGTTGCACAGGTCACTGAGATCGAGGATACCCTAGAGCAGGTATGCGCAGACGTGGACAAGGTAAGTTTGGGGGTACATGAAGTACCAGAGGAGCAGATCGTGATAAAGCTACAACCCAAATGCCTAGACCTTGGTATATTTACTCTTTCTTGTAAGGTAGGTAATATTACTATTGAGAGTGCCATGTGTAATCATGGCGCATCCATAAATGTCATGTCCATTTCATTATATGAGTCTCTTCATGATGGTCCTCTTAAGGATACTCAAGTTGCAATCCACCTAGCTAATAGGTCAGTTGTACATTCGGTTGGGTTCATCGAGGATGTCCCAATCAAGATTCATGATTTTATATTCCTGAACACTTTTATGTAATGGATATGGGAGAAGATTCTCTCAATGAGTTACCTTCTATTCTTTTGGGTCGACCTTTCCTATGGACTGTTAGGAGTAAGGTTGATGTGTTTGATGGGACCATGACTATCGGGTTTGATGGTAAGATCATTACATTTGATATTTTTAACACTATTAAATCTCCAACTGATGTTTCTTGCTTGTTTGCTATGCATGTTTCTAACCCACTATTTCAGGATGAGATTAGGTTGGACAAGCAAGACAGTCGTCAAGAACCTAGAGTTGGTGAGACTTTTCCACCACCCCATGCTGACATATAGTGTTTCCTTATCCCACGGTGGAGAGCCGTACGTACGAGAACCACTCGAGACATGCTCGAGTGGGACAACATGACCTAGCACGCATGATTCTGAAGTCGATGCAGGAGGTAATGATATGTATATTCCCGTAATTACTTGACTTGAGCATTTTTGTCACCGTGCTTTATATTTTATGAGATATTATAGTGCAATAGGTTTTGCATATTCATTTTAGCATGTCATTTCTCCATTACTTGTTTCTTTCACTTCCATGTTCTTTTCACTTATTTTCTCTTCATTTTATAGTTTGATAGCCTTATTCTTATTTTAAACCTTGAGGACAAGGTTTGGGATAAGTTTGGGGGTGTTTCAGGTATAGTTGAGTGTTGGATGACTGGATTAACGTATGACAGGTATAACCATTTTATTATTTTTATGCATATTCCATGGGTTTGGTAAGTTATGGTGGTTTTTTCTTTTCTTTTCACCTTTTTTCTTGTTATGACATGCTATCCATTGCATCATTTAGGTTAGTAATAGTTTCTATTAATTCATGCATTTTTGTAGTTATTTAGTTGCATTATTAAGTCTATGCATGTTTAGAGTCATTTTGTTACATATAGAGTTGCCTAAAACCTTGTTGAGTGTTTTTTTATTGTGGATATGAGTTCGAATTACGCTACTTTTGAAACTTAAACCTTTTTAAATATTAGGAGTTGTACTTAATTTAGAGTATTATCCAATATCTTTGAGGTTGCTTATTAGAGAACTAGTATAAAGTTTAGGCATTGTGCTAGATACTAAAGAGGCAAACGGTCCCATTTTGCAAGTTTTTAGATCTCTAAGGATGCTAGAATTAGAATGTAGCTCACTTGAGACATCAATTACTATGACTTGATCACTTATTGGGAATGATTAGACTTGAACGAACATTAAATGACTCATTTGATTATAATGAAAGTGAGAAGGGTCAACAAGAGTTTTCTTAAAAATTTTATAGAGTCCCACTGATTCCAAAGGAAAAGGAGCGTAGAATCTTATGGTAGGAAAAAGTGAGAAAAACGGATTCCACTGGACATGGAGCAGGGACCGCACTACTTTTAAAACATTTAGGGGAAAATAGAGTGTATATACGCATAAAAGCGGAAGTTTATGAAAACTCTTTTGAATAAAAAGATATGACCGAGTGCTTATAGCTAGATCAATTGAGTTATTCCAATGTGTTATTCCACATTTTCATATTTAAGTCTGATTGTCTCTCTTTGGTCTGTTTAGTCAACATTTATGGATAGTATGCCGCACTTTTCGTTCATAGTCCCTTTTTCGGTGTTGATACACTATTTATAGGAAATTCTGAACTTGTATGCTTTAATGTAGTGGTTCTAATCTTGAGTAGTTGAAGGCCTTTGTTTGAATTGATTCTAGTTTTTGAAAGACTAATTTTCACTGATGTTTAGATTCCGTTTTCACACTATTTGGCTTAGAACTTCTTTTAGGTGATGGTTACTCGAGTGACTGATTTAAATAAAAAAGGAAGTCAAACTTGACTTTGTGATTGGCATAGGTTTGTTAGGATTAGTCATTGTAGTATAGAAGTAGAGTATATGTTTTCATTCACTCATTCGCTCGGGAAGAGCAAAGTCTAAGTTTGGGGGTGTTTAATGAGTGTTCATTTAGGCATAATTTAGTATAGGATATTAGGAGTTAATGGACTATATTTATCTTTTTTTAAAGTGATAAATGCTTGTTTTATGTGTTTCAGGAATTTTATATGAGTAGGGCGTTTTTGGGACTGAAGGCGTGTGTTGAGCTTAATTGACAATGTTCAGTTCAGAGGGCATAACTTTCACATCAAAAGTCTAAACGACTCACCGTTGGTCTTGTTGGAAATAAAACTTCGAGACGGATATTTTCAACTCTCATAAGCATCCTTAGATATGGATTTAAAGTGGCTCACAAGAACACACACAGTTGGTAAAGTTTGGCTATGTTCCTTAATGACTTATCGTTTCTTTTATAAAGGCCATAAGTTTCTCATCTCAAATCTAAATGACTTCAGTATAAAGGCCATAAGTTTTTCATCTCAAATCCAAATGACTTACCCTTTCCTTTATTGGAAAGTAGTCTTCAAGCTGAATATTTTTATATATCACAAGCCTCATATTCGGCTTCTAAGTGGTTCCAAATCGCGTTGCAAGGCAGAGAAGAAAAACACGCCATGAGGATGCCGTGATGAACAAATTCTCACAGCGTGACTCACATACGAGTCAACCAAAGAACTAAAAGAGGACGCCGTAAGGATGCCTTATTTCACAAATTCTCATGGTGCAACCACGACGTCGATATCTGAAGACTCAAAATTTCGGAAATTTTACGTATTTTTCGAGATTTTTAGGTTTTCAACCCACTTTGCAGTCTTCCTATAAATACCAATAGACTCTAATTCGAAAAGAACTCTTGTTTTTACTTCTATTTTGCATTAGAACTAGGTTTTTGGCTTGATTATGTCTAGCTAATCTCCTCCCTCTAGGTTGAAGGTTCCACATCAGCCTGATTGCATTGCATATCCTGCACATGGGGATGACTTTGAGCTTAAGTCCGATTTTCTAAACCTTTTGCCCTCCTTCCATTGCTTGGATCGTAAAGGTTCGGTGACTTTCATCAAAGATTTCAACTCCAAATGTTTAATGATGAAGTGACCTAGAGTACAGGAAACTGAAGTCAAATTATTGGCTTTCCCGTTCTGTCTGAAAGATAGAGCGCAAGAGTGGTGGTTTTACCTTCCCAGGGATCTATCACTAGCTAGAATGACTTGATTTTAACATTCTTAAGGGAATACTTTCCGAACGGGTCGTTTCACTTATCTGAGAGATATGTAATATCAAGATGAAAAAGGTAGAGACCTTCAATGACTAATGGTAATACATATAATCAAGCCGTTAATAACCCCTATTTGAGATATGGGTCACATAATCAGAACTTCTCTCAGTTTGTTCCAAGGGGACAATAACTCCCTCTACAGCCCCAACCTGTTCATACTAACGGACCCTTAGACGATATGATGGGGACACTCATCACTAAGGTGGACAACCTCATAGTCGACATGACATAGTACAAAGCAAATAATGATGCCACTGTGCGTGACTTGGCTGTTCAAGTTAATCAAATAGCTAGAGAGCTAGGTAAACTTATGGACTAGGGCAGATTGTACGCCCAACCCATCCCTAACCCTAGGGTGCATGTAAATGTCAAATCATTAGTAGTTGAGAGCGAGCCTAGGGAGGCTAAGGTAGTTCGTAGAGAGCATCACACTATACCTGAGCAGGATGAGCTGGCAGACTCAAACTTGTGACAGTTGGCTAACCGATGTATGTATAGCGCAGTGCATGCATATTAGGTTGACTACCCTTAGTAATTGAAGTCCAAACGTCCGTCCTCACGTGGTAGAGTCAAACTTATGATAGTTGGCCAACCAGTCAAGTACCTTAGGGATCTAAGCTAAATCAGGAGTACTAGCGATCTGGATATCTAGGTGTAGTGTCTTCACAAACTGAGGTAATGCATCCAATGTGTTAAATCTGGAGCACTAACGATGAGGTTGCGTGTTTGGTTAAGGAAGTAATCAACGGTCGTACCTTAGTTGTCTACATCAAGAAGTGCGAGGAACTGAGTGCGTCACCGGGTCTATAGCTGCATTGGATCATAGGTTAGTCTCATATCATTTATAAACCAAGGATTAATGGAATCAATTCCAAGTTATGTCGCAAAAACCGTGAAGCTGTATACGTAGATTTTCTTCCATTGCATTACTTCAACTCCAAAGTTTTCAACGTTTCCAAAAGTTTTATAAAATCCCCTGTTTTCTCTTCTCCCTTAGAAACCTAAGTTAGTAACCCAGTCCTTGTGGTTCGACCTCAAGCTTACCACTGCTACAGTCTTTTGTAGTTTTCGGTATAGGAATCGGGAATGATATTTGACGTGTTACAACGCATAGTAGGCAAGATTTTTGAAGGTCGAGAGTTCGATTCCCCATAAAAAAATGATAAAGCGACGCCCCTAAAATGTACATCAGAATACACAACACCCCTATCCAATAATGTTTTGAACATCAGAATACGTAAGCTCTCATCTGAAGGTAAAACGGATGGGATAAGATATGGAATTTTCCATTTAGGATTCAATAAAATAAAATAAAATAAAAATGGGTTGCATGAAAGTTCTTTGGCTCTCATAACAAGTTTACAACAACAAAATTCACAATCCCAAAATAATCGGGTGCGGCTATGTATATTAAATATTCCATTCTTCTTGATTCAATGCATTCTAAGCTATCTTAAGTCTGCCTTTATGTTGTCAAATCTCTTCAAGTTTTATTTATTATGTTTAGTTTTCAATATGAGGATCATAACACAATTTTTCGTTAGCTAACAGAGTCGAACCGTCTTCCATAGAAAGGAAAAGTTGGGAAGAAAAAAGGAGTAAGCTACATCAACATTGATTACATCTTTATATAGTGACTAAACCCCAACGAACTATATAGAAATTACTATATAACCATTGCACTACAATTCCTATATTTTATAATATACTATTACATGTAAGCATCAACATTGTACACTTAACTCAAACTTATATAATATTTCTTTAAAATCTGGTGTTGATTTAGTTATATCGCACAAATTTTTTTCACTTTCAAAACATATTTTTCCTCATTTTGTGTTGTATAAACATTTAATGTTTGCATGTGCCTATGTTTGTGGCTAACTCGCTTATATGAATAAGTCAATTCTCCTAATAAAAAAAAAGTCAATTCTCCCTTCAAAATCTATTTTTTTTTCTTAAGAGAAAGAGAATGTCACTAAATCTATTTTTTTTCTATCATATATGTTTCTACCAAGTGATTTAATATAATTTTCAAAAATTAATATTCTTTAGGTAGCAAATTTATGAATGCATGATCCTAATCACTATTTTTTTGATAACTATGAAAATAGAACATAGATGCTCAGAACATAATTCTGGAAATGTAATTCGACATGGAGGATTTTTGTGAAAATTTGCCAATTTGGAGAAGTTTGGGAAAGATTCTCTTAGATGGTGAAAAGATTCAAATTGCTATTTAGGGATGTCAAAGTAAGTACAATTATGCATTATAGCATTCAAAAATACTAATCTAATGGTTTGGAGCATTTCTAATGATACAAACTACGGATACTACAAAGAAGTTACAAAGAAAAAAAAATTATGCATAGGAAATAAAATCAATTCTACTAAAAAAATTGATATATAACTCTACATAATGGTATCATATTATGCATAAACTAAGCTATTACTTATTGATTTGTAGTTAAAAGGTGTCTCTAAATGAAACTACCCAAATCTTCCCCGATCCGACTTAGGGGCAATTTAATAATTTAAATATTAAATGTGTGTTGAATTTTCTTTAAATTGGATTATTAGTGAAATGATATAATATCCTACACCTTGAGATGCGCATTTTATTTGGTTTGAAGATATTTCATAATATACTCTCGTTCTCATTAAGGAAACTCACAAGAGAATAAGTTCTCAAAAGCTTTTCTTAAACATGAAGAAAGTTATATTTGGGGGCGAGATCTCCAGATTTATGAGATCCCACTAACTAGGGAAATAAATGTGGGAACGTTTCTAGTCAAAAGTGGTGAATATCCAAATTTATGAGATCTCATTAATTTGGAAAAGATTTTGTGAGAACTTTCCTGGTCAAAAGGGACAAGATCTCTAAATTCATGAGATAACATTAATTAGGAAATGATTTATGGAAAACTTTCCTAGTCAAAAGGCTAATTAAGTAGACTAATGAAAAAGGGCCAAAAACATATTAGAGTTAGACTTAAGGCCCAAATGAGAGGGCACTTTAGTCTTTAACAATGGTAGATTGCTTACCCTTTTTCATCTTCCAATGTCACTGTATAGTTGTTATTGTTTGAATGATTTGGTAAACAAATATTGGATGTTTTATATGGAGACATCAAGATCGTTTGGGATAGCTTTGAGGAAAACTTCAAATTTATGATTCTCTGGGAAAGGAAAGGAAAAACTCAATTGGCAGGATACCATCTTATAATGATTCATAGAAATATATTTGTGTAAGTTCCTTCATGAAAATCTTAATGGACAGACATTGTGACGGCCAGACAGCTCAAAGTAGATCTTGTTAAATTGATCACGATATCATGTTTCTTTCAAAATTTCAGCCATCTAGAATAGAGGTCATAGGCACTAATACGAGATTTTAAATGACTGGTATAAGGTTTATGGAAAAAGAAAAAGATGAAATTCGTACAAATTTTTGAACTCGACGTGTTAGAAATTATAGTAATTCAAAGTTACAAGGTTAGACCTAACATTTTTGGAATGACATTTGAGAAATGTTGGACCCATGTAGCCGGCCCCTACTAATTTGGGACTGAGGCGTTGATGTTGCATACATGAACTGTTGAAGATGGTCTTAATTATTTCTCTTCCTTTTGATCAATGCAGTGACGAATTTATTTCATTTCCATTCATCAATAAACTAGTCAGCATCCCGCGCTTCGCGCGCGGGCAAGACTAAATGTTAATAATATCAAATAAAAATAAATTTGATAAGAAAAACCTCTAAACCTAATTTCCAATAAAAAATCACTAAATTGATTCAATCACCTCCAAATAACAATTCATAACATACAATTCACATGATTAATTAGAACAAAAGCATGTAAGAAAAAAAACTACCTAATACACAAAGAAAAACTTAGTATAAATTTGATCGTATTAGTCAAAAATAATCATATTTATAATACTAATAAACTTACATTACTTACATATATTCAATATTAGACATCATTTTAAAGTCTTTAGATTCTAATGTGTTCAATTTGGTTATTAAGAAAGCAATTTGTAATTTCATTATTATTGAACTCTTCAGTACTTAGAAATTACATTTTTTTTAAATGGAAGGATATAATATTCCATTGGTAATATCCTCAAATGTATATACTATTCAATTTATGTGGTATTCTATTAACAATATCCTCATATATATATATATGTACTTTTCGATCTCTGCAATTGATTGAATTTGTGGCTTTTGGGCTTAACAAATTCCAAATTAATGCAACAAAGATAATAAATTGATCATCAGTTTGTTAATGAAAACATTCCTATACTTTGATCATATTAGATTTTTTTTCAAAGATCATATTAGATTTAACTATTAAAGCATAAACCCCAGAAAAATAGCAAAATAACCTTGTTAACTACAGTTACACTATAAACAACACAAACAAACAAAAACCTGAATGCAAAAATAGCCGGACAAGCCAAAATTCTAATTAATTGGCCATTCTAACTTTCAATTAAAAAAGGATGTGGCTAAACGGACCACAATTTTTGCTAAACATACCTCGTTTACTCACATACCCCAGTTTTTTATTCTAATTACTAAATGTACCCCACTTTTAAAAAAACCTCCGAAATACCCTTACTAAATGTACCAACGTTTTACTAAATATTCCTCATTATTCAAGCATACCTTTGTCTCCTCGGCCTGTGGATTTCAGTCATATAGGATCGAGACCTCTTTAGAGGTTTCGACCGGCTTCATCTAAATCTCACCGGGATCTTTAAAGGGGTATCAGCCTTGTTAGAAGGCAACTGGGTATCGACTGACTGTCATCGAGATCTCTTTATAGGTCTAAGTGGGAACCGACCAAGACCTTTAAAGAAGTCTTAGACCTATGTGTAACGACCCTCAAATTTAATTGGTGACACGTATTGTGTTTTAGGATCGTGACCTGACAGTCGTGACTTGTCACATTGCTTAAGCCTTGGATGTCGATACTGAGGTGTATTTTATTTTTCTGTGATGTTTGTACTATTATTTATACCTTAATGTGAACTTTGTATGTCCTAGTGCGTGATTTTGTTTTGTTTATCGCCTCGGATTTGTGTGTGAGGTTAGCCTACGAAGAATGAGAATTTTAAGGCAAAAAGGGTATAATTCAGGTATTTAAACACCGAAAATGATAATTAGAGAATTATCAGAATATAATAAATAATTAATGAATATGCGAGTGTATTGTTGTGTACGAGAATGAAAGATGTGCAAGTCGTGAGGTAGTACAGGTCCGATAACGCGAGGTGTGGGCGCGTATTGGTTAAGTGGTGTGGTAAGAGTCACCAAGTGAAGTCACATAGGTGAGTTAGAGTTGTTGGCTAGATTGAATAGAGACCACAAGATGTGCCTCGAGATACGTGTGTGAGGGAAGATGAGCGAGACATAAATTTTACTTTTTCTCTCTCCTCCCTATCTCATTTCTCTTTCACTCAAACAAATGAACGAAATTGGGAATGTTGGGTTCGATGATTTCAAGCTCAAAATGATGTAGGGGATCAGCTGACTACGCGTAACAAGGTAAGATCCTGACTCCTCTTGTGGATGTCTACGATTTGACGTCAATTTTGTGAGTTTTCGTCGTGATGAATTCGGACGATATTTTTGGGTTTTGGTTTTAATGAGTTTGGGTGATGATTTGATGATCAAAGGGTTGATCAAATGAGATTTTATTGTTGAGTTGATGATTTTGAAGAGTTTGGTATTTTAGGAAATTTTTGATAATTTTCGGTGTAATTTTTGAATCGGGCATTTATCGGAGTTTTGACACATGGCGAAGTAGTTTTTGTAAAGTTTTGGACGTTCCTAAGAGTTTAAGATAGGCTCAAAACTACGTGTAATAAGGTAAGATCCCGACTTCTCTCGTGGATGTCTATGATTTAACGTCAATTTTGTGGGTTTTCGTCGTGACGAATTTAGACGATATTTTCATGTTTTGGTTTTAATGAGTTTCGATGATAGATTGATGATAAAAGGGTTGATCAAATTGGGTTTTGTTGGTTGAGTTGATGATTTTGAAGAATTGGGTATTTTAGAGAATTTTTGGAATAATTTTTGAATCATGCATTTGTCGGGGTTTCGACACAAGGCGGAGTAGTTTTATATAGTTTTGGTCGTCCCTAAGAGTTTGGTATAGTCTCAAAACTCAGCGACGTGAGGCTGAATTCTGAAAAATCCCATAAACGAGTTTAGGGTGTCATGCCATGAGGGATGTCGTGGAGAGTTTTCTCCCACAGCGTCGATCACGCCATGAAAACCAGAGGCGAATATGAGATTGATGCTTTATATGATGCCGTGGGCAAAAACCCTAGCGGCGACCAAACCTGGGACTCAATAAAAATACGTTTTATGTGACGCTGTTGGATTTATACCCTTGTGCCGTCTGGAACAGTAAAAAAAATTTGAAATATTTTTCAAAAGTTTTAGGAAAACTTTAGGGGTTTATTTAGGGTCACGAAATGACTCTAATATATAAAAAAATTGGGCTTAAATGATTGTCAAGCTTTGAGAATTCAAATTGTACGAGTTAGATAATTGCGTAAGAATCGATATTTCGCGATTTCTTTAAGATACATTAGTAAGCCAGTAAGAAGGTGCCCATTAATTCATTTTCCATTTTTATTTTTTCTATCGAATTAAGCTATTTGTTAGAATTTCATTCTTATATTCCTTAATTAAGTGTCTTTAGTGTAAGTGTGTCGTGAAGGTACTCCTAGGTTCATATTAGCTGGGTTAACATAAACACTTCTGCAGAAATGTTGTCAACCCACCTAATTTTGAGTTTCACCCTGAGTAATGGATTGTTGTGGATGTGGATGTGGATGTGATTGTGGTTGTGGGTGTGGTTCTGGATGGATGTGGTTGTGGATTATTGTGGGTATTGACCACTTATGGGCCTCTATTAACTAGATAAACACTCAAATATCATTATTATACTTACCAGTTTGTTTATCATGTAATTTGTGTTATTTTCTGCCTTCAATACTGCATGATTTTTAAACTATTTTATTGGTTATTTATGAATCACTGTTTATATTCTTCTGGCTATAGTTTCAATTTTATCACATACTCATTGTCTAGTTTGTGTCGGTGGGTGAAGATACGGCTGAGACGAATAAAGGAAAGGAGCTAGTCGATGCTAGGTGACTTCCTCTAAGGACTCTCGGAGCGGTTCTTTCTTTTACTCCACTGTAGGTGTTGTTTTTTTATTATAAATATTGTATATTATGTTTTGAATTTAATGAGGAACCTTTTGGGATTGAGTGACTAGAGATATCATGTATTATCGCATTGTTGTACTTTGTTACCAGATTTGCATGTGTATCCATTTCTTAGGGTTTCCACATTACAAGTTATTTTCCTGATTTTCCCTTTATTGAGTTATTAGTTGATTATACTTGATTTCCGCTGCGAATTTCCTAATAAATATATAATCCAATAACTCTCACGTTTAAATTGATAACTTAAATGATGAATTGAGACTTTGATGCTGACTAAGATGCGTTGATCTCACGAGTGTGGATTCAGGGGGTTCATGTAGGCCTAGGCCGGGCGGGACCCAGTTTTATGGGGAATTGGGGCTGCCATACTGTGGTTCGAAACCCATAGGCGACGAGAACAAAAAAAAATTCAAAACTCCTAAAAGTACATGAAAACGGCCAAAATATTATTGGGTTTTGCTCAGAATCGCTTGATATTCTCGATTCCATTAACATTTTGTCTTAAATGCAAGATTCAACCCCCAAATCGAAGACTTAAACCTAACAACACCAAACCAACTAAAAAATGACAAAAAAATCCAAGAAAGCTGTAAAGCGAAACAAAAGAGATGAGGAATCGCACTCATGACGTCAAATCGATGGGTTTCACCGGATGAGGGCTGAAGGTAGTTGCAATTTGAGAGTGGAGAGATGGTGGTGTGGCTGGGGTATGGATAGAAGAGATGAGTTAGTGGGGTATGAGAGAGCAAAAAATCCTTTTATATTGAGGGTAGTTGTGTAATTTCACATTTTTTAAAAAAAATGGGGTATATTTAGCAAAAATCGGAGTCCATTTAGACGCTCCCTTTTTTAAATACCTATAGTAAAGAAAAGGCCAAAAAATCCTCCAAAAATAGCAAAATATCCTCATTAACTACAATAGCACTATGTTTAACAAACCAAAAAACATAACTACCCCTGTCCAGCGCGTTGGATTGATTTTGTCTTCAATTTTTACTTTATAGTTAGTCTTTTTCCCTAGTTGAAAGTCTTTGGTTTGTCTTCTCCTTATTGGGAAGTTTTATTATTCGTTTTGTGGTTTTAGTATTTTTATGTATTGTCATGAGTTTCAACATTGTTGAGAGCAGTCACTGATTGTCAAATTGTATCAATTTTGAAAAAAAATCAAATTAATGATAGTTTGTTTGCACAAATAGAATTAGCGATTCAATGTATTTGATTCTATGTCTGGTCTTGTATTAAGCCATCACTGATTAATGAAATTTTGATTTCTCTTCAAAAAACAAAAACAAACCCCAAAGTGAAAATAACCCAAGAAGTCAAAATTCTAATGAATAGGTCATTCTAACTTTGAGTAAGGACTTACATACTAATTAGAATTGTAACACAATTGATACGTCAAGCTAGTTGTCTCTAATTGTAACATAATTGCATTTGTGACACCTGGAATGGGCATCCGGCTGTTAGTGTCGATTGATTTTCGTATCGATGTTTGTTTGACCCCAATTAATTTGGGATTGAGGCTATGTTGTTGTTGTTATTTGATTGCGCGCACACAAATCGATGTGTATTGAATGGATATCAATAACTGGGTGTCCTAAAAAGGTCACCCTAGCTTGCATTATCCTTTTATAATTATATTGGATAAATTCATTTAAATTGCATACCTAATGACCCAATTTGTTTAGAAGTCTTCAACATCACCGCATCATTACCGCCTCCAACCTTTTTCTTTGAAGAAGAGAAAGAAAATGGGGGAAAGAAGCAAAAACTACTACACCATAACATTATGATAAAAATTAATTCAAGGCTAAAATGACCACACTCTAACATCATGATAAACTAATTCAAAATATATAGGCATGCATGTACGTTAAGTTGGGACCAAAGACATGCTGATGATGCTTAAAGGATAAGGTTGGACACTCGCCTAGTGATTCTTGCTTACATCCCCGTCAAACTTGGTGGAGGAGGAACTATGTCGAGTTTAGAACACATGAAGCGATGGCGAGCTTTGGGCATTGGTTTTGTCATGCAATCAACAACTTAGTCCTCTGAAGGAACATTACGAATATCTAGTAGCTGTTTGAGAACTCTATCATGGATGAAGTGGAGATCAATTTCAATGTGTTTTGTATGGGCATGAAAGACCAGATTCTTAGCAAGGAAGAATGCACTCTGGTTGTCACACGAAAGGATTGGTTTGGAAGAAGACTAAAAGTGGATATCGGAGAGGGGAGATTCTATCCACATTATTTCAGCTGAAATGTGAGTAAGAATACTTGTATTCGCTTTCTTTACTAGATCGAGCAACGACTTGTTATTTCTTGGCTTGCCTCAAGATGAGAGTATAGCCAAGATAAATGCAATATCCAGCAACAAATTTCTGATCTTCTGGAAAGGAAGCCCAGTCGGCAACAGAGAAGGCAACAATTTTGAGATTGGAGCAAGGCTTGATGTGAAGACACATATTGGAAGTGCCAGTGAGGTAACGTAATATACGCTTAACGGCCTAGCTATAGACAACTCTTGTTTTTCATTGAAATTGGCTAAGCCGATTAATAGCGAAGGAGATGTTGGGACGAGTGTGGGTGAGGTACTGAAGGCCCGCTATAATTCTGCGATAAAGAGTGCAGTCAGAGAACAAAGGACTAGAAGTAGAAACATTCAATTTTGAAGAGGCGCAAGGAGTGGCAACTAACTTCAGATTAGCAAAGCCGGCACTTTGAATGAGAGTTTGAATGAAAGACTGTTGCAAGATATAGATGCCTGTATGATCTCATTTGACTTCGATCCCAAGAAAATAATGTAAATCTCCTAAGTCTTTGAGAGCAAATTGGTTGGCAAGAGAAGAGACAAACTTTTTAATGTGAGCCCCGAAATTTCTGGTGATGATACATCGACATAAATAAGGATATATGTAACTGAATTGTCATCCTTGTGAATGAATAGAGACGTGTCGGCTATCGAATTGTGAAATCCCCAATTTAGTAGAGTAAACCAGTGATGAATTTTACAGTTATTTGTTACTATTATTGCTCTATTTCCTTTTTTTGAAATTCTATTCCGATTGAGTTGTCCGAGGGCAAGTGAGTCGACGTGATCCATGGAAGGATGGGTTATCTAAGGTAATATGCAGGAGCTAGGAACTTGGGATGCACGATATTGTTTGCTGGTTCTATATGGGGTGAGAGTTCTTTACTGGACTACTAGGAAGTTTCTGATCTGAGTGGATTTTAGGATGGTGTGAATGTACCTAATTATAAACTTCGAGCCTTGTATGTGTTTTTCCTCACCTCAACGACCATTTAGTCGGGACTACCTACGCCTCTCTTTTTGATTTCTAGGACAGTCATCTCGATTGATTCATATTTATTTATAATATTTATTTATTTATGCATTCCCTGTACCTTTCTATCTATCGACATAAATATAGACTACTTATTTATTTCGAAATGCTGTAAACATCCTACTTAGTGTTACGTACCTGGGCTTGTCATTCTTGTGTTTGACTGAGTGCAGATCTGCAGCCGAGAAAGAGAAAGGCTGCTCAGTTAGGTGACTTACTTTAAGGATACCAGAGCGGTTGTCCCTTTGTTTTCGACGTGGGTTTCTCTTACATTTTGTGTTATGTATATATTTGTTTTGTTTCATAATGGGATATGGGTTTTATGAGATATCTTGGGGCATGTATATGGATAAATTGGGGTTAATTAATGGAGAATTTCAACCAAATGATTAACATGGGATTTTAGTCGATGACAGACATACGAGGATTTGTAGGGGACGAGTCGAGTCATGTGAGTGTGTAATAGCTACGGATATAGGTAAGTAAACCAATAAGAAATTTTACAGTTACTTCATTTAGTTTTAATTGTTGTTATTATTGCTCTGTTTCCTATTTTTTTTAAAAATTCCATTCTGATTGAGTTGTCCGAGGGCAAGTGAGTTAACGTGATCCTCAGGAAAATGGGTTATCTAGGGTAATATGCCAGAACCAGAAACTCGGGATGCATAATATTGTTTGTTGGTTCTATACAGGGTGAGAGTTCTTTGTTGAACTACTAGGAAGTCTCCCATCCGCATGAATTTTAGGATGGTGTAAGTTCACCATGTCCTGAACCCGAGTCTTGTAGGTATTTTTCCTCGACTCAACGAACATTTAGTCGGGACTACTTGCGCCTCTCTGTTTGATTTCCTGGACACACATCTTCGATTGATTCATATTTATTTACAATCTTTATTTATTCATGCATTCCCTGTACCTTTCTATCAGCATGAATATAGACTGCTTATTTATTTCGAAATGCTGTAAATATCCTGTTAAGCGTTATTTACTTCGGCTCGTCATTCTTGTGTTTGACTGAGCGTATATCCGCATTCAAGCAAGGCAAAGGCTCCTTAGTTAGGTGACTTGCTATAAGGATACCGGAGTGGTTCTCCCTTTGTCATCGATGTAGGTTTTTATTACATTTCGTATTATGTATATGTTTGTTTTGTTTCACAATGGGATATGAGTTTTATGAGAGATCTTGGGGCATGTATATGGAAAATACTCTCCTGTGACTTGATGTATTTGTTAATGGCATACATATAAAGGGTTTTCACACTCTAGGTTATCCTGACTTGTGTCTTAGAGATTATTCTATTAGTTTGAGACTTTAATACTTCCATTATACTTGGAGATTATTCTATTAGTTAATGGATTAAAAAAACAACTTAGTTAATGGTAAATGGTAAGGAAGGCTAACTAGGATTGCGTTGACTTTACGAGATTTATTTAAGGGTTCACGCAAGTCTAGGCCAGGTGGGGCTCAGTTTAGGGTTGTGGAATTGGCGACGTAATAATAGCCCTTCGATTGAAGAAACAATAGTTCAAAGATCAAAACAAATCAATGCGGACAACACTCCAACAAGGGCGAACCAAAAAATGAACACGACAACAAGGGCGAGATCATTGTTAATATTAGTTTTTCTTTTTAAGATTCATGGCCAAGAAAGATTTTGAATTGTTTGATTTGTTAAGATAGATAAATCTATCCATTACAACTAATCAAGAAAAGTTATGGTCCATCCCCTTTATTGCTTTAATTTGTTGCCAATTATTCTCCAGTCGATATTAAGATGCTCTTTTAACTCCTCCATGACTCCTATCTTGTGAGGAACATGTCATATTAATTAATCATGTGGAAAAGAGTTTGGTTGCTTGCAATATAAGGCTGCACATGATACTCTTGGTTGCTTACAATATAAGGCTGCACATGATACTCTTTGACGCATACTATGGATTCTTTTAAGTAAAATAAATTCTTGATATACTAAATAGTTTTTAATATTTGTGGATTTCTGAACCTTTTTCGCTCCATCTTACTTCCATTTGACTAATCATGTAGGAGTTAATCGAATGCCCCTATCCCATAATGCAGAGAAACTAATAAGATATAATATAGCCACCGTGATGTCTCAATCAGATATATGGTGCTCGTCGCTGCACCTCAATCCTTGGGGATGGAATCATTATTATTTTATAATCATATAATCCAACTTCTTTTTAGTTTAATAATTATTAACAAGGCTGCTTTAGGATAATGTGATTATTTTATGCAATCAAGTTTATATTAATTAAGATCATGATGTATACTTCTTATATCTTTAGTTTCATGAAAGTAGCTAGCTAGAGAAGATGTATAAACAAGATCTTTTCCTTGTTTGTCTTTACACTTCCTAGATTCTTCATGAAAATGGTGACTGGAGAATCAAATGCTTTTCTTCTATAATTTTCTTTATAACAAATAACAACAGCAACAACGACAACAACATCAACAACAAAGCCTCGATGTCAATTAGTCAACATGAATCAAACTAAAATTTCTACTTCACATGATTTAATGCAGTTGATGGCATGCATTCAAAACCCTCTAAATCTTTTGTCATCCATACATTTTTAATTATTTTTGGCTATCCTATTTTATATCGAATTGCTTTAATTTTCATTCTATCGAGTTTTCTAACTAGCGAATTTCTTATAAGGTCTAACCTTTTAGTTTGTGTCTTTTAGCATTATGTTGTATACAAAGGAGGAAGTGATCATCATGAAGATGAAGGTGGCGATCAAGCTGCAAAGTGATTGATTTTTGTTTGATGTGAATTACATCAGTTAAGAAGTTGCATTTTATACCAGAGAATTACATCATTGAAAGAATGCAAATACTCAAGTACATCAATTCCGCCAAGTATGCATTGTAGTTGTTATTATTAATCCTTCAACGAATCACTTTTCTCTCATTTCTGGACAACTCTATTCTTCTATATTTGAACATTATATGTTTATTTTTAAGAATCCTATAGAAACCATTCTTCCAACAATGGACATAAAAAGGTTCAAACTGGCCCTTGTCGTTGCTTCCTTTTCATCTTGAGGCCCTGAGCAACTCACCGAAATGATTCTTAAGGTTTGTGCAATCTACTTTGTCGTTAAAAATATCTCTTCCATTTGCTTTTCTTCTAATTGTTTTATAAACAATTTGAACTCAGTTCAAACTGTGTTTACATGAATCAAATTATATTTTGTGAGGAATGTCCATTCATCTCATTTGTTTGTTGAGCAGACTTTATATTTTTGTTTATAACATATATAAGATGTTGCATCAACAAAATCATCATCTTTTTGTGACTGTTGAAATTTTAAGTCCCATAATGATTTGATACTTTTAGCATTAATTCTATTAAAAACTACATGAAACTACAACTTAATAGATTATACTTAAATTTTTCTTAATGCCCCTATAAATTCATAAAATATAATAAGAAGTATAGTCTTATTTACCATTATGCATAGAAGTGTCATGAATAAAAGTTGATTCCCGGGGTCGAACCTGGCATTTTGGAGGCCTTAGGCATAACCTTTTTGCCGCTCTTGGCATAGTTTCATCAAAATTACTTTATTTTCACCTTATATACTTCCATTGTACTTTAAAAACTATTTAAAGATTTTTCCCCTTCCTTTCTCTAGACCTGAGATCGACGGTGAAAAGTGTAAGAATCTTTTTATCATCGGTGGAGTTAAAAAGGGGTAAAGGGTGCGAGGTGAGAAATTAAAGAAAGTTGAAAAAACCTATTCCTTTAGCTAAACTAAAAACTTCTAAAATAGTGATGTTTAACCTGGCAATGTGTACTTGACTATTAGTAGTTTACCAATAAAATCAACTGGCTGAAAAAAAAAACCAAACCTCAACAAAAAAGTAGTAATTAAAGAATCGAGAAAAACATTTTTGGTGAGATGATAGGCGTGTCACTTGCCAAAAGTTAATGATGAGTGTTCATTTAGGTATGATTTAGCATAGGATATTAGGAGTTAATGGACTATATTTATCTTGTTTTAGACAAATGCTTGTTTTATGTGTTTCAGGGATTTTATTTTTATTGGGCAGTTTTGAGACCGAAGGCCTGTGTTGAGCTTAATTGACGATGTTCAGTTCAGAGGGCATAACTTTCACATCCGAAATTGGAACGACTCGCCGTTAGTCTTGTTGGAAAGAAGACTTTGAGGCAAACATTTTCAACTTTCGTAAGAATCATGAGATGTGGATTTGAAGTGGCTCAAAAGAACACATACAATTCGAAAAGTTTGGTTAAGTTCCTTAATGATCCCTTTTCAGTATAAAGGCCGTTACATTCTCATCTCAAATCCAAATGACTTTCTCTTTCCTTCTTAGAAAGTAGACTCCAAGATGAACATTTTCATGTCTCCCAAGCCTTTTTAGATTCGACATATAAGTGGTCCAAAATTGCGTTGTAAAGCAGAGAATAAAAACACGACGTGAGGATGACGTGATAAAAAAGTTCTCACGGCATGACTCACATAAGAGTTAACCAGAGAGCTAAAAAAGGATGTCGTGTTTCACATATTCTCACAGCACCGCCACGGCTTCAATACCTGAAGACTCGAAATTATAGAAATTTTACCTATTTCGAGATTTTTAGGTTTTTAACCCACTATGGAGTCTTCTTATAAATAGTAATAGACTATAATTCGAAAAGAACTCTTGTTTTTACTTTTGTTTTGCATTAGAACTAGATTTTTGGCTTGATTATGTCTAGCTAATCTCCTTCCTCTAGGTTAAAGGTGGATTGGTCAAGCTTTGCGACTTGGGATTCTGTTATGAGGTTTATTTATATTTAATTGTCTTGATTCTTTTCTATGGTTTATTCTCTTTGGTATTATTTTTAATAATAGGGTTAGATTTGATTGTATGTATAGCGTTGTGCATGCATATTAGGTTGACTATCCTTACTCGTTAAAGTCGAAACGTCCGTCCTTAAGTGGTAGACTCAAACTTGTGACAGTTGGCTAACCGGTTAAGTACCTTAAGGATATAGATTAAATCGGGAGCACTAGCGATCCGATTGTATAGGTGTAGTGCCTTCATAGACCAAGGTAATACGTCCAATGCGTTAAATCTAGAGCACTAGCAATCAGATTGCGTATTTGGTTAGGGAAGTAGTCAACGGTCGTACCTATGCTGTTGACATTAGGAAGTGCGAGGAACCGAGTGCGTCACTGGGTCTATAGCTGCACAAGATCATAGGTTAGTCTCATCAATTATAAACCAAGAATTAATGGAATCAATCCCAAGTTGTATTGTGAAGACCGTGAAGCTGAATACCTTGATTTTCTTCCATTGCATTACTTCAATTCTAAATTTTTCAAAGTTTCCAAAAGTTTTACAAAGTTTCCTGTTTTCTCTTCTCCCTTAGACACATAAGTCAGTAACCCAGTGCTTGAGGTTTGACCCCGAGCTTGCCACTGAGACAGTCTTTTGTAGTTTTTAGTCTAGGAATCGAGAATTATATTTCACGTTTTACGATGCACGTCATATTTTGGTGCTGTTACCGAATTCTAGGTCCTACTTGATTTAGGTTTTTCTTTTCTTTCTTTTATGCATAGGAGTCTTCGTCGATCACATTCCACCGGATCCTCTCTACTCTTTGATCCGGATAACGAGAAGGCTTGCCGATGGAACGTGAGAGAAGCACGCCAATGGAAGCAAGATTCTGAAGCTACTCCTAATGTTTCATATTCTCTAGAAATGGAGGATAACGAGCACAATCCTCCCCGAGATGAGGGAACAATCAGAATCAAGGGGATAATCAGGATAGGGCACCATTAGGATTAAGGGGACATCTAATTCCCCAATTTTAGCCACACACACCTAATGTGTTAAACCCTGCACGTGCGCCAGCACATGATGAGCTCGCATCACAATTGAGATGGAAAACCAGGAGATGCAAATTCTCCTTGCATATCAGCCTCATTGCATTGTATATCCTGTACATAGGGGTGACTTTGAGCTTAAGTCCGGTTTCCTAAACCTTTTACCCTCCTTCCATTGCTTGGATCGTAAAGGTCCGATGACTTTCATCAAAGATTTCGACTCCAAATGTTTAATGATGAAGCGACCTAGAGTACAGTAAGATGAAGTCAAATTGTTGGCTTTCCCGTTCTGTCTTAAAGATAGAGCGCAAGAGTGGTTGTTTTACCTTCCCTCGAGATCTATCACTAGTTGGAATGACTTGATTTCAACATTCTTAAGGGAATACTTTCCCGAATCCCGGTCATCTCAGCTTATCTTAGAGATATATAATATCAAGATGAAAAAAGGAGAGACCTTCAATGACTGTTAAAGGCGATTCAAATGACTAATTGCACTGTGTCCCCAACATGGTCAGAGTAAAACCTCTCTCGTCCAATTCCTCTACAAGGGTCTTAGGTCCCTTGAGAAGTGCATGATTGGCAACACTTGTGGTGGAGCCAATAAGAAGAGAACAACTGATGAGATGTTCAAGTTGTTTGAATCTATGGCTAGCCAGTCCTGTCAATATGTTGACGACGATGAGGATGAGGATCCTTCTAGACATATCTTCAGTAGAAGTAGGTCAAGTGACACTGATAAGAAGCTTGACAAACTCACTATTCTCATGGAGCATTTCCTTACTTCGGAGAAAGCTCATGCCAAGACTTGCGGCTTTTGTGACGCTTCTGGCTATACTATTGATTCTTGTCCCACCATGCTTGGAGAACAAGCTAACGCTTTAGGTGGCAGATTCCAAGGTCCTCCTAGGAATCAATATGACAACACTAATGGTAATACATATAATCAAGCCGTTAATAGCCCCTATTTGAATTATGGTTCACAGAATCAGAACTTCTTTCAGTTTGTTCCAAGGGGATAACAACTCCCTCAACAGCCCCAACCTGTTCAAACTACCGGACCCTTAGAGGATATGATGAGGACACTCATCACTAAGGTGGACAACCTTGTAGTCGACATGACACAGTACAAAGCAATTAATGATGCTACTGTACATGACTTGATAGTTCAGGTGAATCAAATAGCTAGAGAGCTAGGTAAACTTACGGACTAAGGTAGATTGCCCGCCCAACCCACCCCTAACCCTAAGGCGCATGTATATGTCGTATCATTAGTTGTTGAGAGCGAGCCTAAGGAGACTAAGGTAGTCCGTAGAAAGCATCACACTATACCTAAACAGGATGAGGAGGCAGAGGCCAGGAGGCGACGTGAAATCTTAATGCGATATGTTTTCCCGCAGAGATTCTTTCCGGAGTTATTCCAGAAACACAGAGATCCTGAGATACTGGCAGACATCCCTCAACTTCCCCAGTTGAGCAGATTTTAGATATTCAGGAGAAGGTTGAGGAGGTTGCACAGGTCATTGAGATTGAGGATACCCTGGAGCAGGTACGTGCAGATGTGGACAAGGTAAGGTTGGGGGTACATGAAGTACTAGAGGAGCGGATCGAGAGAAAGCTACCACCCAAATGCCTAGACCTTGGTATATTTACTCTTTCTTCTAAGGTAGGTAATATTACTATTGAGAGTGCCATGTGTAATCATGGCGCATCCATAAATGTCATGTCCAGTTCATTATATGAGTCTCTTCATGATGGCCTTCTTAAGGATACTCAAGTTGCAATCCACTTAGCTAATAGGTCGGTTGTACACTCGGTTGGGTTCATCGAGGATGTCCCAATCAAGATTTATGATTTTATATTCCTTAAGACTTTTATGTAATGGATATGGGAGAAGAATCTCTCAATGAGTTACATTCTATTCTTTTGAGTCGACCTTTCCTATGGACTGTTAGGAGTAAGGTTGATGTGTTTGATGGGACCATGACTATCGGGTTTGATGGAAAGATCGTTACATTTGATATTTTTAACACTATTAAATCTCCTACTGATGTTTTTTGCTTGTTTGCTATGCATGTTTCTGACCCACTATTTCAGGATGAGATTAGGTTGGACAAGCAAGACGGCCATCAAGAACCTAGAGATTGTGAGACTTTTCCACCACACCACTGACATATAGTGTTTCCTTATCCCACGGTGGAGCTTTGCGTACAAGAACCACTCGAGACATGCTCGAGTGGGACAACATGTCCTAGCACGCATGATTCTGAAGTCGAGCTAATGACTCTAACCAAAAGCGCTCTTGGGAGGTAGCCCAAGTTTCTATCTTTTTTCTTTTCAGTTTCTTGTTCTTATATTATTTTGTGAACTAATCTTATCTCATTTGTGACTATTTGCAGGTGTCTGATACTTGTTTGTTGAAGCACCAGAGTTGAGAGCCCGATATCACTGCTGAGTTTCTCTGGTATATATAGTTAGTCTAGTTTGGATTTGGTAAGTTCTTGTGTTTAGTTTATTAGGATTAGTTTTTGAGTCTGCTGGAGGTATTGATATGTATATTCCCATAATTTCCTGAGTTGAGCATTTTTGTCACCGTGCTTTATATTTTATGAGATATTATAGTGCAATAGGTTTTGCATATTCATTTTAGCATGTCATTTCTCCATTACTTGTTTCTTTCACTTCCATGTTCTTTTCACTTATTTTCTCTTCATTTTATAGTTTGATAGCCTCATTCTTATTTTAAACCTTGAGGACAAGGTTTGGGATAAGTTTGGTGTAACAACCCCAAATTTTTAATCTGACTTGTATCGCACTTGTCAAAATTGTGACCCGGCTACGTGAATACTGGTCAGTATTTCGAACTTCGGGAGACGACACCGAAGTGATTTTATGATTCTTTGATTGTGTGTAATAGTATTTTAGTATTTTACGAGTCTCACGCCGGTCAGGCGATTTTAAATTGAGTGAGGCTACGCCTATGTAAACGGGGGAGTAAAACATACAAATAAATGAATTATCTAATTAATTGAATTAATTAGTGTTGAGATGTGGCGAGAAAACAGGCGCGGCGAGACAATTTACGGAAAAATATATGACCTAAGTTGAGGAAGCTACAATTTTATTAATAAAGTATAACTTAGACATGAAGAAATTTATTGGAAGTGGGATTGCCTCGAGAAGCGTGTCGAACGCGGGACACGGTGCACCGAGTAGTTGAGAATTTGTGTAACTTTATTGGTAATTTAATAAAATTAATGGGGTTAATTTTATAGGTTAATATGGGTAGGATTGTTAAAGTGACACAAGTGAGTGAGGAGAACCATGAGATTTGCATTGAGATGTGTGGGTGTGTTGAGATGTGATAAAGGAACAAAAGACCCATAAGGGCAACTGTTTTGAGGTGGGTTAGAAGTAAATTGGAGGCCAAAAGAGTCATTTCACACTTGTCTTATATATATATAAGCAAACAAAACCTAATCCACTATTCACTCATCTCCTCCACACACACACCGCACCTCACGTTCTCTCCCACCACCACCGCCCCTCTCCCTCGTCAGGCAAGTCACGCTCTCGCCGGAACCCTCACCGGAGGTCAGTGACCTCTCCCTTTCATCCACTCAGTCTCTCTCCCTCTCGGTCTCTCTCTCATTCTCACAGTTTCTCTCTCGGTCTTCTCTATCTCACGGTCACGTTCTCTCCACTCGGCCTCACTAGACTGAGCTCTCGCCGGAGTCGTCACCAGAGGTCTATGTTCTCTCTCTCACGATCTCTCCGTGTTCTCTCTCTCTCTCTCTCTCTCTCTCTGCGGTTTCTTTTCTTCTCTCCTTGTGTGCGTTCTCCTCACTGCTCTGGCTCGGCTGCCACTATGATGACTGGTGGTGGTCGAGGGACTAGTCGAAGATGACCCATAGTCCGAGGAACCCTCCCAATCACGATGGACAGCAGTGGAAACCGGATCTAGTCGAGTGTGTGTGTTGTGCGTGTTTTTCCTTCTTCGTTGAGTCTGCCTCACTGTGTGCAACTGTCCTCACTGTCGGAGGTTGCTGTCGCTGCTCCAGTGAGTGTCGAAGGTCGGGGATGGTCTCTTAGTTGTCCACCAGTGTCCCCACGTCCCTAGGGAGTCAATGATTTGCGAAAACAGTTGTGTATATCCATGTTGTTAGCATTGTGATGTGTATGTGCATTTTGTAAGTGCAGTCCAGTTGTGGGGGAGCTGCCGTGATCGGGGATGACTTCCGGTGGTTCATTGGAGTCCCAACAGTCCCGAACCACCCCTCCCCTCGCAGCTAAAGGGCTGGATATGGTGTATGTTCGTTGTTTTATTAAATTTTCAAATGCTCGCTATTTTGTACTTCTCGCTGGAAATAGCCACATATAGTAGCACTATTGGCCGGACCACCGCTCGTGGGGGGTTGTCGGGGACCATGCTAACCTTGTGTTTGTGTCTCACAACCTCTGAAGTGTCCGGACCCATGGTGATGAGTTGTTTGGATATGATTTCATGTTGATTTTGCCGTAGGGTTTTGTTTTTGGTTATGGTCGTGAATGGTGGTTTTATGATTTGGAGAGGGTATCCCCGGCTTCCCTATGCCGTGGTGGTTCCCTCCCGATGTCGGACAACACCAGCGAGTCATCATGAACATGGTTAAGTGGAGTCTCGGTCTTGTTATTGATATATTATGTCATTTATGTAATGTTATGCGTGTGGTAACTTTCTCGCTGGAAACCACCCGTCGTGGCGGTACTTTCATCGACGCGATGACATGGGGGACTGCCGGAGACCTTACCATGTCAGTCATGGAGTCTCATAGCCCCGGAGCGTCCATATCAATGATGACGAGTCGTAATGGTGGAGATATACGTGAGTTGTTTATAGTGCGTCGATTAGTTGTCAACGCGACGTAGGGCGTGCACACGGCCTTTCCATGCTGTGTTGACACTCTACGAATGTTGGACCACACCCTGAGTTCCCTACACACTGGTGTATGGTCATGTTAAGTTTAATATTGAGTCGCAATTATTGGACGACATCGAAGTTGTATTTCAAGTTGGTTGAACGGTAGTGACGTCTTGGACACACCGCCGGTCCTCGAGACTATGGTGTGATTTCACATATGACTGAGCTGAGCCTAAAACCTATAATTAGGCTTACATAAGTGTGGTTATAATACCCAAAAGAGTCATTGTGTTTCGTTGTATTTTTGGTTTGATTTACCGATTGAGTTAACGAAGTGTTCGAGTCATTAAAACACTGAGAAAATGCTAGGGTACCAACCTAGGGTTTAGTTAATGATTCGACCCATTAATTAGAGTTTCCAACCTTGTCAGGTAGCGGGAAACTCGGGGATACTTACTAGGTACGCGGGAGTGTTGTTACACGGGTTGCGATTAGTTCAGGTAAGTACACTTGTCTCAAAAACTTGTGTACGTTAGTAAGCCAGTTAAGAAAATATCATGTGATTCATCTTCATTCCATTGTGTTTGCTATTATCTATTTGTTGGCATTCCATTCCATATTCCTTGTATGTGTGTTCTTGGCATAAGTGTGTGTCTCGAAGGTACATGCGGCCTGCACTAGAAGGGATAAAACGCGGGCACTCATGGCCACGAGTGTTTGACCACCCCTAGTGATTGTGTGATACCATGTACTGGATTGTTGTGGATTGTTGTGGATATTGTTGTGGTATTGTTGTGGATTTTAGACCACTTATGGCCTCTCTTGACTCGTAGAACACGCATGTTTCGATTGTTATTGTTTCCAGTCTACCTATCATGCACCTTGTTTATTTAGCATCCTGTCTTTTAATTCCTGCATGATATTTAGACTGTCTTGATTGATAATTCATGAATTACTGTTATATTCTTCTGGCATTACTTTCGATTTCTCTTAGTTGCTCATCGTCTAGTTTGTGACGGTGGGTGCAGATATAGCGGAGTGCAGTAGAGGCAAAGAGCCTTGCTTAGGCGACTTTTTGTGAGGATTAGCTGCTGGACTTGAGGAACCCTAGAGTAGGTTATATGTTTTTGCTCATTTGTATATTGCTTTATATATGTATGTTTTTGGTTTATAGAACTTGGCATTATTATTGAGATTAGTATCATGTATGTTGATTTATCGAAGTGCACAAGAATACCGGGGTTTTCCACAATTATAGAATTCCTAATTTCCCTTTGATTGAGTTATTTCCCCTTGTTATTTACTGTTTAGTCTTCCGCTGTGTATTATTGCAATAACTCTTTCATAAACTGCTAAATTGAGTAAATATGAGGCTGACTAGGCTCGCCAGGTTGCCGAGTGATAACTCGGGGCTTGAACGGGTCTAGGCCGGGCATACCCAATTGCATGGGGAAATTGGGGCCTTCACATTTGGGGGGTGTTTCAGGTATAAAGTGTTGGATGAATGGATTAGCGCATGACAGGTATAACCATTTTATTATTTTTATGCATATTCCATGGGTTTGGTAAGTTATGGTGGTTTTTTCTTTTCTTTTCACCTTTCTCTTGTTATGACATGCTATGCATTGCATTATTTAGGTTAGTAGTAGTTTGTATTAGTTCATGCATTTTTGTAGTTATTTAGTTGCATTATTAAGTCTATGCATGTATAGAGTCATTTTGTTACATATAGAGTTGCCTAAAACCTTATTGAGTGTTTTCTATTGTGGATATGAGTTCGAATTACGCTACTTTTGAGACTTAAACCTTTTTAAATATTAGGAGTTGTACTTAATTTAGAGTATTATCCAATATCTTTGAGGTTGCTTATTAGAGAACTAGTATGAAGTTTAGGCATTGTGCTTGATACCAAAGAGGCAAACGGTCCTATTTTGCAAGTTTTTAGATTTCTAAGGATGTTAGAATTAGAATGTAGCTCACTTGAGACATCAATTACTATGACTTGATCACTTATTGGGAATGATTAGACTTGAACGAACATTGAATGACTCATTTGATTATAATGAAAGTGAGAATGGTCAACAAGAGTTTTCTTAAAAATTTTATAGAGTCCCACTGATTCCAAAGGAAAAGGAGCATAAAATCTTATGGTGGGAAAAAATGAGAAAAACGGATTCCACTGGACATGGAGCAGGGATTGCACTACTTTTAAAACATTTGGGGGAAAATAGAGTGTATATACGCATAAAGGCGGAAGTTTATGAAAACTCTTTTGAATAAAAAGATATGACCGAGTGCTTATAGCTAGATCAATTGAGCTATTCCAATATGTTGTTCCATATTTTCATATTTAAGTCTGATTGTCTCTCTTTGGTGTGTTTAGTCAACATTTATAGATAGTATGTTGTACTTTTCGTTCATAGTCCCTTTTTCGGTGTTGATACACTATTTATAGGAAATTCTGAACTTGTATACTTTAATGTAGTGGCTCTAATCTTGAGTAGTTGAAGGCCTTTGTTTGGATTGATTCTAGTTTTTGAAAGAGTGATTTTCACTGATGTTTGGATTTCGTTTTCACACTATTTGGCTCAGAACTTCTTTTAGGTGATGGTTACTTGAGTGACAGATTTAAATAAAAAAGGAAGTCAAACTTGACTTGGTGATTGGCATAGGTTTGTTAGGATTTGTCATTATAGTATAGAAGTAGAGTATAAGTTTGGGGTGTTTAATGAGTGTTCATTTAGGCATAATTTAGTATAAGATATTAGGAGTTAATGGACTATATTTATCTTTTTTAAAAGTGATAAATGCTTGTTTTATGTGTTTCAGGAATTTTATTTGAGTAGGGCTTTTTGGGACTGAAGGCGTGTGTTGAGCTTAATTGACAATGTTCAGTTCAGAGGGCATAACTTTCACATCAGAAGTCTAAACGACTCGCCGTTGGTCTTGTTGGATATAAGACTTCGAGACGGATATTTTCAGCTCTCATAAGCATCATTAGATATGGATTTAAAGTGGCTCACAAGAACACACACAGTTGGTAAAGTTTGGCTATGTTCCTTAATGACTTACCGTTTCTTTTATAAAGGCCATAAGTTTCTCATCTCAAATCTAAATGACTTCAGTGTAAAGGCCATAAGTTTCTCATCTCAAATCCAAATGACTTACCCTTTCCTTTATTGGAAAGTAGACTTCAAGCTGAATATTTTTATATATCACAAGCCTCATATTCGGCTTCCAAGTGGTCCTAAATCGCGTTACAAGGCAGAGAAGAAAAACACACCATGAGGATGTCGTGATGAACAAATTCTCACGGCGTGACTCACATACGAGTTAACCAAAGAACTAAAAGAGGATGCCATGAGGATGCCTTATTTCACAAATTCTCATGGTGCAACCACGACGTCGATATCTGAAGACTCAAAATTTCAGGAATTTTACATATTTTTCGGGATTTTTAGGTTTTCAACCCACTTTGCAGTCTTCCTATAAATACCAATAGACTCTAATTCAAAAAGAACTCTTGTTTTTACTTCTATTTTGCATTAGAACTAAGTTTTTAGCTTGATTATGTCTAGCTAATCTCCTCCCTCCAGGTTGAAGGTTGCACATCAACCTCATTGCATTGCATATCCTGCACATAGGGATGACTTTGAGCTTAAGTTCGGTTTTCTAAACCTTTTGCCCTCCTTCCATTGCTTGGATCGTAAAGGTCCGGTGACTTTCATCAAAGATTTCAACTCCAAATGTTTAATGATGAAGCGACCTAGAGTACAGGAAATGAAGTCAAATTATTGGCTTTCCCATTCTGTCTTAAAGATAGAGCGCAAGAGTGGTGGTTTTACCTTCTCCCGGGATCTATCACTAGCTAGAATGACTTGATTTTAACATTCTTAAGGGAATACTTTCCCAAATCTAGGTCGTCTTAGCTTATCTCAGAGATAAGTAATATCAAGATGAAAAAAGTAGAGACCTTCAATGATTGTTGGGACAGATTCAAAAGACTAATTATACTGTATCCCCAACATGGTCAGAGTAAAACCTTTCTTGTCCGATTCCTCTATAAGGGTCTTAGGTTCCTTGAGAAGTGCATGATTGACAACACTTGTGGTGAAGCCTATAAGAAGAGAACAACAAATGAGATGTTCGAGTTATTTGAATCTATGGATAGTCAGTCTCGTCAATATGTTGACGACGATAAGGATGACGATCCTTCTTGACACATCTTCAGTGGAAGTGGGTCAAGCAACACTGATAGGAAGATTGACAAACTCACTAATCTCATGGAGCGTTTCCTTACTTTTGGGAAAGCTCAGGCAAAGACTTGCGGCTTTTGTGATGCTTCTGGCCATACTACTAATTCTTATTCCACCATGTTCAGAGAAAAAGCTAACGCTTTAGGTGGCGGATTTCAAGGTCTTCCTAGGAATCAATACGGCAACACTAATGGTAATACATATAATCAAGCCGTTAATAACCCCTATTTGAGATATGGGTGACATAATCAGAACTTCTCTCAGTTTGTTCCAAGGGGACAATAACTCCCTCCACAGCCCCAACCTGATCATACTACAGGACCCTTAGAGGATATGATGGGGACACTCATCACTAAGGTGGACAACCTTATAGTCGACATGACATAGTACAAAGCAACTAATGATGCCACTGTACGTGACGTGGCAGATCAAGTGAATCAAATAGCTAGAGAGCTAAGTAAACTTATGGACTAGGGTAGATTGCACGCCCAACCCACCCATAACACTAAGGCGCATGTAAATGTCATATCATTAGTTGTTAAGAGCGAGCCTAGGGAGGCTAAGGTAGTTCGTAGAGAGCATCACACTATACCTGAGCAGGATGAGGAGGTAGACTCAAACTTGTGACAGTTAGCTAACCGGTGTATGTATAGCGCAGTGCATGCATATTAGGTTGACTACCCTTAGTAATTGAAGTCGAAACGTCCGTCCTCACGTGGTAAAGTCAAACTTATGACAGTTGGCCAATCGGTCAAGTACCTTAGGGATCTAAGCTAAATCAGGAGCACTGGCGATCTGGTTATCAAGGTGTAGTGTCTTCACAAACTGAGGTAATGCATCCAACGTGTTAAATCTGGAGCACTAACGATGTGGTTGCTTGTTTGGTTAGGGAAGTAATCAGCGGTCATACCTTGGTTGTCGACATCAAGAAGTGCGAGGAACTGAGTGCATCACCGGGTCTATAGCTGCATTGGATCATAGGTTAGTCTCATATCATTTATAAACCAAGGATTAATGGAATCAATCCCAAGTTGTATCGCGAAAACCGTGAAGTTGTATACGTAGATTTTCTTCCATTGCATTACTTCAACTCCAAAGTTTTCAACGTTTCCAAAAGTTTTACAAAATCCCCTATTTTCCCTTCTCCCTTAGAAACCTAAGTTAGTAACCCAGTCCTTGTGGTTCGACCCCGAGCTTACCACTGCTACAGTCTTTTGTAGTTTTCGGTATAGGAATCAGGAATGATATTTGACGTGTTACAACGCATAGCAGGCAATATTTTTGAAGGTCGAGAGTTCGATTCCCCATAAAAAAATGCTAGAGCCATACCCCTAAAATGTACATCAGAATGCACAACACCCCTATCCAATCGTGTTTTGAACATCAGAATACGTAAGCTCTCATCTGAAGGTAAAAACAGATGGGATAAGATATGGAATTGTCTATTTAGTATTCAATAAAATAAAATAAAAATGGGTTGTGTGAAAGTTCTTTGGCTCTCATAACAAGTTTACAACAACAAAATTCTCAATCCCAAAATAATCGGGTATGACTATGTATATTAAATATTCCATTCTTCTTGATTCAATGCATTCTAAGCTATCTTAAGTCTGCCTTTATGTTGTCAAATTTCTTCAAGTTTTATTTATTATGTTTAGTTTTCAATAGGAGGATCATAACACAATTTTTCGTTAGCTAACAGAGTCGAACCGTCTTCCATAGAAGGGAAAAGTTGGGAAGAAAAAAGGAGTAAGCTACATCAACATTGATTACATCTTTATATAGTGACTAAACCCCAACGAACTATATAGAAATTACTATATAACCATTGCACTACAATTCCTATATTTTATAATATACTATTACATGTAAGCATCAACATTATACACTTAACTCAGCTTATACAAAATATTTCTTTAAAATCTGGCGTTAATTTAGTTATATCGCACAAATTTTTTTCACTTTCAAAACATATTTTTCCTCATTTTGTGTTGTATAAACATTTAACATTTGCATGTGCCTATGTTTGTGGCTAACTCACTTATATGAATAAGTCAATTCTCCTAATAAAAAAAAAGTCAATTCTCCCTTCAAAATCTTTTTTTTTTCTTAAGAGAAAGAGAATGTCACTAAATCTATTTTTTTTTCTATCATATATGTTTCTACCAAGTGATTTAATATAATTTTCAAAAATTAATATTCTTTAGGTAGCAAATTTGTGAATGCATGATCCTAATCACTATTTTTTTGATAACTATGAAAATAGAACATAGATGCTCAGAACATAATTCATGATATTTACTTTTGTCAGAGCAATAATGCTCATTTTTTTGCCACTATACCACACCTTTGAAATATCTCTCTCAATATATTTCGTAATTAATTTGTGAGGGTTGCTATCTTATTGTTGCCAAAGATAACTTCAAATATTCAATTTCAAACTTCATTGTTATTGCGAGTGGTCATGTTGTTTTGAAGTTGAATATATAGTTTTTAAAAATATGTAAACATGAAGATCTTATATAATAAGTATGTTATAGTTTTCCTTTAGAGCAGAACATTTGTTAAATCTATACTATATATAATGTCAATCCTCCCAAGGATCCAATTAATTTTAAATTTATACTTATTCTATATTTGTCCTTCATTTCTTTTTACTTATTGGTTTAAAAAGAAGTTAACTAATAATCATTGGGGGCATTTGTGGAAAACAAACACACTTCTAGTTAGTTCTCTCCACAACCGTTCTCCTCCCTTGCGGTTTGCAAAGTTAAAAATTCAAACACAATTTCTGCCATTTATTTATTTATTTATTTTTTAAAGATTTTGCATATCATCCATGGATAGAGATTAATATTTATTGCTAGATTTACAGTTTGACAACAAAGGGGTTGGGCATATAGTGATGATTTTATGCAATTAGTTGCATCAACGTACATTCATGGCAAGACACACCATCATGATTTGATTTTGACTAATTGTGATAATTTTTAGTGTTTTCATTATTTTTTTTATATATATATGGTGGTTGATAATATTGGTCAGTTTTATTTTTCTTTTTTGGATGTGGAGGACGATATACTCCTAATTAAGTTCAAAGGCTAATTGATCGATTTGGAAACTTCTCATCTCTATCCATGCGTGATAATTTAATGGGAAGATCACAATTCTTCACGAGTGTGGAGATGCAGAGAAGTTAATTTTCCTATTTACTTTCACTGTATATTTACAATCATTTCTATATTAACATAAGATGTCAATTAATTAATTTTATATATCTTTAGATAATTACACTCTCTGAAGGGCAAATTTTGTGACAGATGGATTGCATAGATAGATATCTATATACGGAGCAAAATCATAGATTTAGACACATTAATTAATTAATTGACTTTTGAAAGAAATGGATGGGTCTTCAATGAAATGGAAGGACAACGAGAGGAAAATTGTAAGAGTGGCAGGGTTAATTAAGGGTGATTAGACAAAATATAATGTAAATTGATGCATAGGGGTTTCATTTTAGGTTCCATTTTTTTTACAAGGTAAAAAATCGAGATAGCTTTATTTTGGGTTCATGAAGCAACAAAAAATGTTAATGGTGGAATAAAACCACATGATATATTAGAGATCCTGATCCAGTATTCAGTCTAGGCACATGATCCATTTGTTAGATACTCAACAAATCAAAATATTTCATATATATAGTTGAGATAATTATCATTATTTTTTAAAATTCAATTCGCACCTACCATGTTGGCATTATCCGATGGAAATGTAATGTACATCTCAAGGTGCATAGTTTGGGGTCCTTCGGGTAGATGTACCTATAAATTTTATTTAGACATTCATCATTTAGTCCAAAAACTTGCATAGAATTGACAATGTTATAAAAATAAATTTTGAATCTATAAATTTCTCAATTGTGACATTCCGCAAAAAAAAAAAAATCTCAATATTTGATCCAAACATATTTATATGTTTCGTGCTCATCGACTAGTGTAATTAAATGTAATTCTTTTTAGTCCCATATCACTAAATGAAAAATATGTATGATATGAGACTAGTATAAAATAAGAGGTTAGAGAACCCTCCAAACTCATACCTAAGTTTAATTTAATATCTAGATTCTAGAAACAATCCCTAGGGTCCTCCTCCCCACCCATCCCCCTACTCCCCATTCCTCCCGATCTCCTCTTCTCCTCCTATCTCCCATCTTCTTCTCCACTCTCCTCTCTCCTTCCAGCCTACTCCCCCTCCCTCCTCTCACCTTCCCCTTCCCATTCCCCTTTGCCATGCCCTTCGCTCTAGATATTAAATTAATCTTATCTTTTTCAAGGGGCGTGCCACCTTTCAAAAAAAATAAAAAAAGGCTTGGCGCACCTCGTAAAAACTAAACAAAAATCTTTACTAAAATTATTCACTCTTTTCAATCTTCTTGCTCATTATTTTTCTGCTAAGGCAGCACCAACGGGTGTGACGCTTTTGAAATTTTTTTTCCTTGCTTGTTGTTACTACTACTGCTAAGGCTTCTTCATTTTTTATTATAATTTTCTTTTCAATCTTGTCTTTTTGACATTCTTGGCAACTATATATCCATATTTGTGTCTTTGCGACTTTTAGACTTGCCGATGGTATATTAGTTTCATCTTTTAGAATTTAGCCATTTAAAACATGTTTGTTTCTGCCACTATCGCCCATTCCATGTTTAAAATACTAAAAAATATGCACACTCATCACATCTCTACAATACCTCTTAGGTTTTATTCTAAAGTCTATTCTTTTTATCAAACTTGAATTTGCCTTATCAACTGGTTGTTGTCCAAATTACTGGTATGCTTTTCCATCCTATTTCCCTTATAATTTCTCAATTTTATGCCCTAGTGTAATTTTATTCATCTTTTGTTGTATGATTATTTGCTAAACCTACTTATTAATTATAATTGATTACGGTTGTTCTATTAGTGGCTAATCTGGTAGTCTTTCGACCATGATTTGGTGCTTTGTGCATGCAGATGGACAGGAAATCCAGGGGTTTTATGTCCAGTCATATGATGGAGACAGGATAAAAAATTTGATTTTTCCTTATAATTAGCTCTCTTGAAAAATGTAATAATTCTGGAAATGTAATTCGACATGGAGGATTTTTGTGAAAATTTGTCAATTTGGAGAAGTTTGGGAAACATTCTTTTAGATGGTGAAAAGATTCAAATTGCTATTTAGGGATATCAAAGTAAGCACAATTATGCATTATAGCATTCAAAAATACTAATCTAATGGTTTGGAGAATTTCTAATGACACAAATTACGGATACTACAAAGAAGTTACAAAAAAAAAAAATCATGCATAGGAAATAAAATCAATTCTACTAAAAAAATAGATTCATAACTCTACATAATGGTATCATATTATGCATAAACTAAGCTATTACTTATTGATTTGTAGTTAAAATGTGTCTCTAAATGTAACTACCCAAATCTTCCCCGATTCGACTTAGGGGCAATTTAGTAATTTAAATATTAAATGTGTGTTGAATTTTCTTTAAATTGGATTATTAGTGAAATGGTATAAGATCCTACACCTTGAGATGCGCATTTTATTTGGTTTGAAGATATTTCATAATATATTCTCGTTGTCATTAAGGAAACTCACAAGAGAATAAGTTCTCAAAAACTTTTCTTAAACATGAAGAAAGTTATATTTGGGGGCGAGATCTCCAGATTTATGAGATCCCACTAACTAGGGAAATAAATGTGGGAACTTTTCTAGTCAAAAGGGGTAAAACATCCAAATTATGAGATCTCATTAATTAGGAAAAGATTTTGTGAGAACTTTCCTGGTCAAAAGGGACAAGATCTCTAAATTCATGAGATAACATTAATTAGGAAATGATTTATGAAAAAATTTCCTGGTCAAAAGGCTAATTTAGTAGACTAATGAAAAAGGGCCAAAAACATATTAGAGTTAGACTTAAGGCCCAAATGAGAGGGCACTTTAGTCTTTAACAATGGTAGATTGCTTACCCTTTTTCATCTTCCAATGTCATTGTATAGTTGTTATTGTTTGAATGATTTGGTAAACAAATATTGGATGTTTTATATGGAGACATCAAGATTGTTTGGGATAGCTTTGAGGAAAACTTCAAATTTATGATTCTCTGGGAAAGGAAAGGAAAATATCAACTAGCAGGATACCATCTTATAATGATCAAAGAAATATCTTTGTGTAAGTTCCATCATGAAAATCTTAATGGACAGACATTGTGACGGCCAGACAGCTCAAAGTAGATCTTGTTAAATTGATCACGATATCATGTTTCTTTCAAAATTTCATCCATCTAGAATAGAGGTCATAGGCACTAATACGAGATTTTAAACGACTGATATAAGGTTTATGGAAAAAGAAAAAGATGAAATTCGTACAAATTTTTGAACTTGACGTGTTAGAAATTATAGTAATTCAAAGTTACAAGGCTAGACCTAACATTTTTGGAATGACATTTGAGAAATGTTGGACCCATGTAGCAGGCCCCTACTAATTTTGGACTGAGGCGTTGATGTTGCATACTTGAACAGTTGAAGATGGTCTCAATTATTTCTCTTCCTTTTGATCAGTGCAGTGGCGAATTTATTTCATTTCCATTCATCAATAAACTAGTCAGCATCCCGCGCTTCACGCGCGGGCAAGACTAAATGTTAATAATATCAAATAAAAATAAATTTGATAAGAAAAACCTCTAAACCTAATTTCCAATAAAAATCACTAAATTGATTCAATCACCTCCAAAACTATCAAAAACGACACAAATAACAATTCATAACATAAAATTCACATGATTAATTAGAACAAAAGCATGTAAGAAAAAAAAACTACCATTACTAATAAATTTGATCGTATAAAACAAAAGCATGTAGGAAAAACTTAGTATAAATTTGATCGTATTAGTCAAAAATCATCATATTTATAATACTAATAAACTTACATTAATTACATATATTCAATATTAGTCATCATTTTAAAGTCTTTAGATTCTAATGTGTTCAATTTGGTTATTAAGAAAGCAATTTGTAATTTCATTATTATTGAACTCTTAAGTACTTAGAAATTACATTTTTTTAAAATGGAAGGATATAATATTCCATTGGTAATATCCTCAAATGTATATACTTTTCGATTTATGTGGCATTCTATTAACAATATCCTCATATATATGTACTTTTCGATCTCTGCAATTGATTGAATTTGTGGCTTTTGGGCTTAACAAATTCTTAATTAATGCAAAACAGATAATAAATTGGTCATCAGATTGTTAAAGACAACATTCCTATACTTTGATCATATTAGATTATTTTTTCAAAGATCATATTAGATTTAACTATTAAAGCATAAACCCCAGAAAAATAGCAAAATAACCTTGTTAACTACAGTTACACTATAAACAACACAAACAAACAAAAAACCAAAAGTAAAAATAGCCGGACAAGCCAAAATTCTAATTAATTGGCCATTCTAACTTTCAATTAAAAAAGGATGTGGCTAAACGGACACCAATTTTTGCTAAACATACCTCGTTTACTCACCATACCCCAGGTTTTTATTCTAATTACTAAATGTACCCCACTTTTAAAAAAAAACCTCTGAAATACCCTTACTAAATATACCAACGTTTTACTAAATATACCCCATTATTCGAACATACCTTTGTCTCCTCGTCCTGTGGATTTCGGTCATACAGGATCGAGACCTCTTTAGAGGTTTCGATCGGCTTCATCTAAATCCCACCGGGATCTTTAAAGGGGTATCAGCCTTGTTAGAAGGCAACTGGGTATCGACTGACTGCCACCGAGATCTCTTTATAGGTCTAAGTGGGAACCGACCAAGACCTTTAAAGAAGTCTCAGACCTATGTGTAACGACCTTGAAATTTAATTGGTGACACGTATTGTGTTTTAGGATCGTGATCTGATAGTCGTAACTTGTCACATTGCTTAAGCCTTGGAAGTCGATACGGAGGTGTATTTTATTTTACTATGATGTTTGTACTATTATTTATACCTTAATGTGAACTTTGTATGTCCTAGTGCGTGATTTTGTTTTGTTTATCGCCTTGGATTTGTGTCTGAGGTTCGCCTACGAAGAACGAGAATTTTAGGGCAAAAAGGGTATAATTCAGGTATTTAAACACCGAAAATGATAATTAGAGAATTATCAAAATATGATAAATAATTAATGAATATGCGAGTGTATTGTTGTGTACGAGAATGAAAGACGTGCAAGTCGTGAGGTAGTACAGGTTCGATAACGCGAGGTGTGAGCGTGTATTGGTTAAGTGGTGAGGTAAGAGTCACCAAGTGAAGTCATACAGGTGAGTTAGAGTTGTTGGCTAGATTGAATAGAGACCACAAGATGTGCCTCGAGATACGTGTGTGAGGGAAGATGAGCGAGACATAAATATCACCTTTTCTTTCTCCTCCCTATCTCATTTCTCTTTCACTCAAACAAATGAACGAAATTGGGAATGTTGGGTTCGGTGATTTCAAGCTCGAAACGATGTAGGGGATTGGCTGACTACGCGTAATAAGGTAAGATCCTGACTCCTCTTGTGGATGTCTACGTTTTGACGTCAATTTTGTGAGTTTTCTTCGTGATGAATTCGGACGATATTTTTGGGTTTTGGTTTTAATGAGTTTGGGTGATGATTTGATGATCAAAGGGTTGATCAAATGAGATTTTATTGTTGAGTTGATGATTTTGAAGAGTTTGGTATTTTAGGAAATTTTTGGTAATTTTCGGTGTAATTTTTTAATCGAGCATTTATCAGAGTTTTGACACATGGTGAAGTGGTTTTTGTAAAGTTTTGGACGTTCCTAAGAGTTTAGGATAGGCTTGAAATTACGCGTAATAAGGTAAGATCCCGACTTCTCTCATGTATGTCTATGATTTGACGTCAATTTTGTAGGTTTTCGTCGTGACGAATTCAGACGATATTTTCATGTTTCGGTTTTAATGAGTTTGGGTGATAGATTGATGATAAAAGGGTTGATCAAATTGGGTTTTGTTAGTTGAGTTGATGATTTTGAAGAGTTGGGTATTTTAGAGAATTTTTGGTGTAATTTTTGAATCATGCATTTGTCGGGGTTTCGACACAAGGCGTAGTAGTTTTATATAGTTTTAGTCGTCCCTAAGAGTTTGGGATTGTCTCAAAACTCAGCGACGTGAGGCTGAATTCTAAAAATCCCCAGAAACGAGTTCAGGGTGTCATGCCATGAGGGATGTCGTGGAGAGTTTTCTCCCACAGCGTCGATGACGCCGTGAAAACCAGAGGCGAATATGAGATTGACGCTTTATATGATGCCGTGGGCAAAAACCCTAGCGGCGACCAAACCTGGGACTCAATAAACATACGTTTTATGTGACGCTGTTGGATTTATACCCCTGTGGCGTCTGGAACAGTAAAAAAAAATTCAAATATTTTTCAAAAGTTTTGGGAAAACTTTAGGGGTTTATTTAGGGTCACGAAATGACTCTAATATATAAAAAAATTGGGCTTAAATGATTGTCATGCTTTGAGAATTCAATTTATACGAGTTAGATAATTGCGTGAGAATCGGTATTTTGCGATTTCTTTAAGATACGTTAGTAAGCCAGTAAGAAGGTGCACATTAATTCATTTTCCATTATTATTTTTTCTATCGAATTAAGCTATTTGTTAGAATTTCATTCTTATATTCCTTAATTAAGTGTCTTTAGTGTAAGTGTGTCGTGAAAGTACTCCTAGGTTCATATTAGCTGGGTGAACATAAACACTTCTGCAGAAATGTTGTCCACCCACCTAATTTTGAGTTTCACCCTGAGTAATGGATTGTTGTGGATGTGGATGTGGATGTGGATGTGATTGTGGTTGTGGGTGTGGGTGTGGATGGATGTGGTTGTGGATTATTGTGGGTATTGACCACTTATGGGCCTCTATTGACTAGATAAACACTCAAATATCATTGTTATACTTACCAGTTTGTTTATCATGTAATTTGTGTTATTTTCTGCCTTTCAATACCGCATGATTTTTAAACTATTTTAATGCTTATTTATGAATCACTATTTATATTCTTCTGGCTATAGTTTCAATTTTATCACATACTCATTGTCTAGTTTGTATCGGTGGGTAAAGATACGTCTGAGACGAACAAAGGAAAGGAGCTAGTCGATGCTAGGTGACTTCCTCTGAGAACTCTCGGAGCGGTTCTTTCTTTTACTCTACTATAGGTGTTGTTTTTTTATTATAAATATTGTATATAATGTTTTGAATATAATGAGGTACCTTTTGGGATTGAGTGACTAGAGATATCATGTATTATCACATTGTTGTACTTTGTTACCAGATTTACATGTTTATCCATTTCTTAGGGTTTCCACATTACAAGTTATTTTCCTGATTTTCCCTTTATTGAGTTATTAGTTGATTATACTTGATTTCCGCTGCGAATTTCCTAATAAATATATAATCCAATAACTCACTCGTTTAAATTGATAACTTAAATGATGAATTGAGACTTTGATGCTGACTAAGATGCGTTGATCTCACGAGTATGGACTCAGGGGGTTCACGTAGGCTTAGGTCAGGTGGGACCCAGTTTTATGGGGGATTGGGGCTGTCAAACTGTAGTTCGAAACCCATAGGCGACGAGAACGAAAAAAAATTCAAAACTCCTAAAAGTACATGAAAACGGCCAAAATATTATTGGGTTTTGCTCAGAATCGCTTGATATTCTCGATTCCATTAACATTTTGTCTTAAATGCAAGATTCATCCCCCAAATCGAAGACATAAACCCAACAACACAAAACCAACTAAAAATGACAAAAAAAATCCAAGAAAGCTCTAAAGTGACACAAAAGAGATGAGGAATCGCACTCATGACATCAAATCGATGGGTTTCACCGGACGAGGGCTGAAAGTGGTTGCAATTTAGGAGTGGAGAGATGGTGGTATTGCTGGGGTATGGATAGATGAGATGAGTTGGTGGGGTATGAGAGAGCAAAAATCCTTTTATATTGAGGGTAGTTGTGTAATTTCACATTTTTTTAAAAAAAGTGGGGTATATTTAGCAAAAATCGGAGTCCATTTAGACGCTCCCTTTTTTAAATACCTATAGTAAAGAAAAGGCCGAAAAATCCTCCAAAAATAGCAAAATATCCTCATTTACTACAATAGCACTATGTTTAACAAACCAAAAAACATAACTACCCATGTGCAACGCGTTGGATTGATTTTGTCTTTAATTTTTACTTTATAGTTAGTTTTTTTTCCCTAGTTGGAAGTCTTTGATTTGTATTCTCCTTATTGGGAAGTTTTATTATTCGTTTTGTGGTTTTAGTATTTTTGTGTATTGTCATGAGTTTCAACATTGTAGAGAGCAGTCATTGATTGTCAAATTGTATGAATTTTAAAAAAAAGTCAAATTAATGATAGTTTGTTTGCACAAATAGAATTAGCGATTCAATGTATTTGATTCTATGTCTGGTCTTGTATTGAGCCATGACTGATTAATGAAATTTTGATTTCACTTCAAAAAACAAAAAAAAACAAAAACAAACCCCAAAGTGAAAATAACCCGAGAAGTCAAAATTCTAATGAATAGGTCATTCTAACTTTGAGTAAGGACTTACATACTAATTAGAATTGTAACACAATTGATACATCAAGCTAGTTGTCTCTAATTGTAACATAATTGCTTTTGCGACACCTGGAATGGACATCCGGCTGTTAGTGTCGATTGATTTTCGTATCGATATTTGTTTGACCCCAATTAATTTGGGATTGAGGCTATGTTGTTGTTGTTATTTGATTGTGTGCACACAAATCGATGTGTATTGAATGGATATCAATAACTGGGTGTCCTAAAAAGGTCACCCTAGCTTGCATTATCCTTTTATTATTATATTGGATAAATTCATTTAAATTGCATACCTAATGACCCAATTTGTTTAGAAGTCTTCAACATCACCGCATCATTACCGCCTCCAACCTTTTTCTTTGAAGAAGAGAAAGAAAACGGGGGAAAGAAGCAAAAACTACTACACCATAACATTATGATAAAAATTAATTCAAGGCTAAAATGACCACACTCTAACATCATGATAAACTAATTCAAAATATATAGCCATGCATGTACGTTGAGTTAGGACCAAAGACATGCTGATGATGCTTAAAGGATAAGGTTGGACACTCGCCTAGTAATTCTTGCTTACATCCCCGTCAAACTAGGCGGAGGAGGAACTATGTCGAGTTTAGAACACATGAAGCGATGGCGAGCTTTGGGCATTGGTTTTGTCATGCAATCAACAACTTGGTCCTCGGAAGGAACATTACGAATATCTAGCTGTTTGAGAACTCTATCATGGATGAAGTGGAGATCAATTTCAATGTGTTTTGTATGGGCATGAAAGACAAGATTCTTAGCAAGGAAGAATGCACTCTGGTTGTCACATGAAAGGATTGGTTTGGAAGAAGACTAAAAGTGAATGTCGGAGAGGGGAGATTCTATCCACATTTTTTTCAGCTGAAATGTGAGTAAGAGACTTGTATTCACTTTCTGTACTAGATCGAGCAACGACTTATTGTTTCTTGGCTTGCCACAAGATGAGAGTATAGCCAAGATAAATGCAACATCCAGCGACAAATTTCCGATCTTCTGGAGAGGAAGCCCAGTCGGCATTAGAGAAGGCAACAATTTTGAGATTGGAGCAAGGCTTGATGTCAAGACACATATTGGAAGTGCCAGTGAGGTAACGTAATATACGCTTAACGGCCTGGCAATGGATGACTCTTGTTTTTTATTGAAATTGGCTGAGCCGATTAATAGCGAAGGAGAAGTTGGGACGAGTGCGGGTGAGGTACTGAAGGCCCCCTATAATTCTGCGATAAAGAGTGCAGTCAGAGAACAAAGGACTAGAAGTAGAAACATTCAATTTTGAAGAGGCGCAAGGAGTGGCCAATGACTTCAGATTAGCAAAGCCGGTACTTTGAATGAGAGTTTGAATGTAAGACTGTTGTGAGAGATAGATGCCTATATGATCTCGTTTGACTTCGATCCTAAGAAAATAATCTAAATCCCCTGAGTCTTTGAGAGCAAATTGGTTGGCAAGAGAAGAGATAAACTTTTTAATGTGAGCCCTACAATTTCTAGCGATGATAATATCATCGACATAAATAAGGATATATGTAACTGAATTGTCATCCTTGTGAATGAATAGAGACGTGTCGGCTATCGAATTGCGAAATCCCCAATTTAGTTGAGTAAACCAGTGATGAATTTTACAGTTATTTGTTAGTATTATTGCTCTATTTCCTTTTTTCTGAAATACCATTCCGGTTGAGTTGTCTGAGGGCAAGTGAATCGACATGATCCATGGAAGGATGGGTTATCTAAGGTAATATGCAAAGGCTAGGAACTTGGGATGCACGATATTGTTTGTTGGTTCTATATGGGGTGAGAGTTCTTTACTGGACTACTAGGAAGTTTCTCATCTGAGTGGATTTTAGGATACTGTGAATGTACCTAATCATAAACTTCGAGCCTTGTATGTGCTTTTCCTCGCCTCAATGACCATTTAGTCGGGACTACTTGCGCCTCTCTTTTTGATTTCTAGGACAGTCATCTTCGATTGATTCATATTTATTTACAATATTTATTTATTTATGCATTCCCTGTACCTTTCTATCTATCGACATAAATATAGACTACTTATTTATTTCGAAATGCTGTAAACATCCTACTTAGTGTTACGTACCTGTACTTGTCATTCTTGTGTTTGACTGAGTGCAGATCTATAGCCGAGCAAGATAAAGGCTCCTCAGTTAGGTGACTTACTTTAAGGATACCAGAGCGGTTGTCCCGTTATTTTCGACGTGGGTTTCTCTTACATTTTGTGTTATGTATATATTTGTTTTGTTTCACAATGGGATATGGGTTTTATGAGATATCTTGAGGCATGTATACGGATAATACTCTCTTGTGACTTGATGTATTTTTTAATGGTATACACATGTAGGGTTTTCACACTCTAGGTTGTTCTGACTAGTGTCTTAGAGATTATTCTATTAGTTTGAGATTTTAATGCTTTTGCTATACTTTCAAAACTCACTATTATGAATAACTCTCATTTAAATTGCTTTGTTAATGGTAAATAAAAAGGAAGGCTGACTAGGCTTGCGTTGAATTCACAAGATTTATTCGGGGGTTCACATAAGTCTAAGCATGGCGGGGCCCAGTTTAGGGTTGTGGAACTGGGTCATTACAGTTGGTATCAAAGCCCAAAGTTTTAAAACTTGACTCTTGATTAACTCACAACCAATTAAGACACAAAGCCATTTATCAGTTAGGACAGTAGTTGAATTTAGAATGGAACCCTGTGATCCTGACTTAAGTCTTAGTTGGGAAGTAAGAAGAGTTGGAGAATTTAAAACTGGACTATATGAGCTATTTTATGTATTGTACATACTATTATTGATAGCTATGTTTTGATCGTGTATTCACATTCTTTTCAAATTGCTATGGTCGGTCACCCCAAGACTAGTGATGGTGGTTTAGGAGATATTCATGGGAGAATAGATGAGGTGTCTCAGTTAATTGCTTTGCACGGTCACCAGCTTGAGGAAATCCTCTGACTGTTGAGAACTCAGCCTGTACCTTCACCCTCTACGTTTGCAGCACCTATTACGTAGGCTGGGAGTGCTCCTACAGTGTTGGACACACGTCCCGCAGTAACGGTAGGACCTATAGTAGCCGAGGAGGCATAGATTTAAATCAAGATAGTCCACCTATGTCAGACACACTGGCTGAGGATACGCCGAGTACGCCGGTGACATGTGTGCTTGGGGCTATAAATGAGGTGAGGCAGGCTCACGAATTCTTGCGACATCATCTAAAGAAGTTTCACAAGGGTATTGATCTTGAAGCAGCAGAGAAATACATACAAAGTCACTCGAAGATTCATGATGTGTTGGCCACACCAAAACATATGAGGCCTAGTATATCATCAACTTCATTGTTGGTAGAGGCTGATGTGTAGTAGCATAGCATGGTGGCTACGAAGGGGAAGCCCAAGGACTGGGCTAAGTTCATAAAGAGGTTTAACGAGAAGTATATTCCTCTTTCGATCCGTAACTTGAAGACGATTAAGTTTAAGAACATCAGACAAGCAAGTAACAAGACAATAACGCAGTGCATAGGCCAGTACCTGCGAGTGATGGATGGTGAGGGCATAGCTGACACCGATGCTGACCGGGCCTAATATTTCATGCATGGTATGTTACACTCTATTGGTTCGATGGTGGTTACTACAATTCCGAGGACATTACAGAAGGCCTACGAGAGAGGTATGACCAATGAGACTTTCTTGATAGCATACGCAGAGTATTGGTTGCGCCATCAGTATCATTATAGATAGTAGTTAGTTCGAGAGGTAATAGGATAAAGAAGGTACCTAAATAGTGGATGTGGAGAGACCGAGCACAGAGCGTGGGACCTATTGCATCTCCATATTCTACCGCTGTAGTACCATCTGCTCTAATACAGAGTTATGCTAACACACAACAACAGCTAACATAGTCAAGTCCTTAAAGGCAGCAGTATCAGTAGGCTGAGGGACAAAGTGTTCAATTTGGATTAAGGTCTTTGCTACGAGTGTGGACAGATAGGGCATTTCATTGGTGCTTATCTATAATTGGGCCGAGGGCAGCTGCAATAGAGCTAAGAGTAGGTTCATACTATTGTCGCTCCAGACCAAACTACTACCCGTAACCTGATCGAGTGTATGGTTTATATTTATAGTCATTTTATGCATACCATGTTTGATAATGGTTCTACAATTTCATTTATTTCGAGTCGCATGGTTGATGAGTTGGGTTTGAGACCTACTATACTATAGAGACCCTTGATCCTTAGCATAACTGCTGGGGATAAGAATTACTCGAACTTGTTGTCTGCTGATTGTTCGATAGAGATAGGGGGTCACATCTTACCTGCAGACCTAAGAGTGTTAGAGTTCCTAGAGTTTGATGCTTTGTATCGCATGGATTGGTTGAGTGCGTATCATGCACTGATCCATTGCTTCAGCAAGAGGATTAAAGTTTAGATTCTTGGGCATCCGAAGTTTAGTTTTTAGGGGACTTCGATTTTGTTACCGATTACTAGAGGCAGGGTAGTTTTTGGCGTAGATGTCGAGACATTTACTAGTGTTTTGGGTACAACGGGAAAGTTGAGACTAGGATGGAGGAGATACTTGTGGGATGTGAGTTTCTAGATGTTTTCCTGCTGAGCTACCAGGTCTACCACCACCTAGGGGGATCGATTTAATTATTGATTTGGTCCCTAGAACCAAAACTATATTCATTCTGCCATGCTATATGGCTCCTAAGGAGCTAGAAGAGCTGAGATCACAACTTGATGAGTTGTTAGAGTTTGGTTTTATCTACCTGAGTATGTGACTTTGGGGTACGCTAGTTTTGTTTGTTAAGAAGAAAGATAGTAGTATGACGCTATGTATTGACTACAGACAATTTAATAGGGTGACAGTGAAGAATAAGTATCCACTTCCTGGCATTGATGACTTGTTCGATCAACTAACAGGAGCACAGTGGTTCTCAAAAATTGATTTGAGATATGGGTTACATCAGCTGAGGATTAGAGCGAGAGGATAGGAGAAGACTACTTTTCGCACTCGATATGGGCATTAACAATTCACAGTCATACATTTTGGGTTGACTAACGCTCCAATAATGTTTATGGATTTGATGCATCGAGTGTTGAGAAATCAGATCGTTATTGTGTTTATTGATGACATCCTTATTTACTCTAAGACTCGTGAGGATCATAAGGAACACCTTAGGACAATTTTATAGATACCGAAGGAGTATAAACTGTTTGCCAAGTTTAGTAAGTGTAAATTTTGGCTTGTAAAAGTCAGATTTCTTAGTTACATAATTAGAGTTTGCAAAGTATCTTTGGACCCCGCTAAGATCAGAGAAGTTATTGATTGGCCTACATTAAGATCCATGTCAGATATTCACAATTTTCTTGGCTTGGCAGGATATTATATACTCTTTGTTCCAGACTTCTCGAAGATTGCATCACCTATGAAACAATTGATGAAGAAGGATACTAATTTTCAATGGAATGACAGTTGTGAGCAGGCGTTTCTGACATTAAAGGAGCATTTGACTATAACACCAGTTTTGGTTTTACCTGAGTCAGGGACAGGTTTTGAGGTGAACATCGATGCTTCTAAGGTCAGTTTAGGCTGTGTATTGATGCATGACAATAGAGTGATTGCTTACACGTCCTAACAGTTGAAGATTCATGAGAAGAATTGCGTTACTCATAACTTGGAATTAGTGGCATTGGTCTTTGCATTGAAGATTTAGCATCATTATCTCTACAATGAGAGATTCGTGTTGTTTACTGACTATAAGAGTTTGAAGTACCTCTTCACTCAAAAAGAGTTGAACATAAGACGAAGTCATTGGCTTGAGTTCCTCAAATATTATGATTTTTTTGGAGTATCACACAGGGAAGGCCAATGTTATTGCATATGTATTGAGCTGCAGAGGGGTTGACTTAAAGATTGTTACTACCCACATGACGCATGAGTATGGGTTGCTCGAGGTGGTTGAGTTGATGTATTCTATTGATATCCCAACCAACACCACATTGTTGATTTGTGGACAGATGATGACTAACAGTCTCTATTCATAGTGTACTTGATGGCCAGCAGAAAGATGAGCAATACCAGAGGTTTCTTGGGTTTTCTCATAGTCTGGATCATCCAGATTAGAATCAGTCGACAAATTCACGCTTGAGATTTAGAGGACAATTTTAGATTCCATCAGTGGCTGAGCTAAGCAATGAAATACTTCATGAGGTACATCGCTCACGTTTTACAATTCATCCAGGCAACATCAAGATGTATGTAGATGTGCTTTGTCTTTTCTGGTGGCCAGAGATGAAAACTGATGTTTCTGATTACGTTCGAGGGTGTGAGATTTGTCAGCAAGTTAAGGTTGAGCATGGCAGACCCAATGGGTTATTACAGCCATTTCCCATTCCTTGGTAGAAGTGGGAGCATATTGCCATAGATTTTATCAGTGGTGTACCTCGATCTCAGTGCGGACATGATAACATCTGGGTGATTGTGGACAGGTTGACATAGTCTATGCAATTTATACCGATCTCGACCACACATCGGGTGGATAGGCTGGTGACGGTGTATGAACGATAGATAGTTCGACTGCATGGTGTTCTGTTATTGATTGTGTCGGACAAATGGCCATAGTTTACATCTCATATTTGGCAGAGTATGCAGACACAGTTTGGCACACGGTTGGATCTTAGTACCGTCTTTTAGACTAATAGAAAATTAGAGAGATTGATTCAGATTCTCGAGGATATGGCTAGGATGTGTGTGTTGGAGTACGGTGGATCATGGGTGGAGTATCTTCACTTGTGTGTAAGTTCGCCTACAATAAAAATTATCAGACCAAAATTTGGTATCGTTTGAGACATTATACGGGAGGTCGTGCTCATCTCCATCTTGTTGGGTAGAGCCCGAGGATGTGGCAGTTTTTAGGTCAGAGATTGTAGTAGATCACATAGAGAAGATACGCTTGATTAAATTGAGATTAAAAGGTGCGCAATAGAGGAAGAAGAAGTATAATGATATATGTCACGGGGAGTTAGAGTATCAGGTCGAAGACTATGTTTATCTGAAAGTTTCTCCGATGAAAGGTGACAAGAAGTTTAAGATTAGAGGGAAGCTTGTGCTGAGGTTTTTTGGTCCTTTCATAGTTGGGAAGTGGATAGACAGAGTTGCATATGAGTTGGAGTTGCCACCTCAGTTATCTGGGATCCACCCCGTATTTCATGTTTCAATGATTTGACTAGATAAGTTGAGAGAAGGCAGACGACAGACGGTGGACTTGAGCCAGATAGACTCAAGGGAGGACAGGACTCATGATGAGCAACCTATTCAGATTTTGGACTGTACGGTGAAGATTATGAGGAACAAGGAGATCTCATCATTCCTTGTCAAATGGCAACACCACGGGGACAAGCAACTGGTATGGGAGCTCGAGTCTTACATGCATAAGTATTTTCCCTACCTCTTTTGAGTTCGGCAAGTATTTCCTTTAGTTTGTTTTAAATTTTGATGACAAAATTTCAATTAGTTGGGAAGACTATAACGACCCTAAAAATCTAACTCGTGCCACATGTAGTTTTAAGTCGTACGTAAGCCACTTGCTGTAATACTTGTGTCCAGTTTTTGGTCGTCGACACTGAGGTATGTTATTATGAATTCGATGCTTGTATTATTTATTTATTTAACCCAATGTAAATTCCAATGTCCTTCAGCTCGAAAAAATATGCATTACGGGTAATAGGCAAACAGTTGTTGGATAATTAGTTGTTCGAGGGAATAGTTGAATTAAAACACTAACAAAATACAATAAAATATAATAATTAAAGGTTGTGTGACACGTCCAGTACATTCGTACGCCCATGAGCACGCGGCGGTGCGAGTTGTAGTGCAGTCTAGGTGCGAAAATAGCCAAGAAAGCTTTGGTTTTAAGTTAAAAATAAATAAGAGTCAAAAGGAGTCCCCAAATGTGTCAATTTTAGAGTATGAGTTGGGTGGCTGGTTTGAGTATAGGCTAATGGATGAGCCTTAAGATACGAGTGTGGAAAAAGATGAGGACATAGATATATTTAAAACCTTAATCAAATTTTCTCTCTCATCGTTTCTCTCTTATTCTCTCACACTAACAAGAAAACGAAAAGAAGCTTGGGGTTTGACCGATTTTGACCAACAATGTCGAAGATCGACCAACAATGCAAGAAAAAGTGAGATCCCGACTTATTACGTGATTCTCTACATTTTGACTCATGTTTTGCGAGTTTTCGTCACAATATTTTCAGACATTATGTTGGAGTTTCAATTTTCTAGACATTTTGTATTGTTGTGTGGGTGATTTGATGATGAAGGAGCTTGATTCTGGTGTTGTTATGATTGTTGTTGATGAATTCAAATTTTTAGAATTTTTGTTAACTTTTGGTTTAATTTTCATATCAAAAATTTTGTGAACATTCTGATGAGCTTTGGTAATGGTTTTGGGTTTGTATGGACATCCCTATGAGTTTGGGATAGGCTCGGAATGTGGCGACACGTGTCGGGGTGTGAAAAAACCAAGGATTCACATTCAGGTGTTGAAGTCAGGAGGGACACGGTGGAGCTTTAAGCCCCACGACGTCGATCACGACGACCAGGGTAGAGGGCCCTGAGAGGGCATGCTTTAAGTGACGCCGTGGAGGGTTGTACCCCACGACACCACTCATGACGTCTGGGGCAGAGGGCAGCCCAGACCTACTGTCACGGCCCAAATCTCTAACCTCATTTTAATTCCTTAATGAGGTTCACCGACCCATTGCATGGGACGCACACCATGATGCGCACGTCGACTGAGGTACGTGGCTGAGGTATATGGTATTTTTGTATTTATTGAATGCTTAATGTTATATAGTGTGTAGACTTACTGAGTTAGTTTATACTATATAGGAGTCGAGACGAGAGCGGGGACATGCCTCGAGTTGCGTGCGAGCAGGAGAATCGGGTAGCTAGACTATGTAAGTCTTATTTAATATTAATATGAAGTTATGGAATATTCATATGCATGATGGAATAAATTTTTAAGCCTATGGTTGTATATATATTATTGCAAATCAAAAAGAAACCTTATAGTTTTGGTTTATAAGTCTACAACTATTGAACTTACTATTGGACTTACCTCGGGATGCACACTAGCACATACTCCTATACACTTGTGTCACACATGTGTGTCCCTTCGCTGAATTTTAGTGGGTTGATCATTGGATCAACCTAGAATTTTGGGAATGCAAACTAGATTTGGCATCCACTATATATACCGCCCTTTGTCTCCTTTGCTTCTTCTTGCATGCTGGTTTAAACACACATCCAGAGCTGCTGGAAAATTTGGAAATCAAATTACAAGAGAGTGAAAACATCACTAAACAAGGGGAATCAAGCTAGGAAATTCAACACAAAAATGGGGTAAATAGGTTGTAAGGCTTACTAATATATAGTTAAGACCTACGAGGCAAGGATTAGGGCTTAATTACTAGATTAGGCTGGGTGGTGCCCTAGATTAAGGGTGAGGTCATCACACCTACGCTTTAAGTGATGCTGCCGGGTTCTGATCCCTAGGGCGTCACCTGCGACATGACATTGTTTATCAGACAAATTATAGGAAAATTTTTAAAAAATTTTGGGGATCTCTTGAGTATCCAAATGGGTTCAAATACGACCCAATACCCGGGTAATTGACCTAATTACACAAACGGTTAAAATTATGTAAATATGGATAAATTGGGGTTAATTAATGAAGAATTTCAACCAAATGATTAACATGGGATTTTAGTCAATGACAGACATTTGAGGGATTTATAGGGGACGAGTCAGAGTCATGTGAGTGTGTAATAGTTGCGGATATAGGTAAGTAAACCAATAAGAAATTTTACAGTTACTTCATTAAGTTTTAATTGTGTTATTATTGCTCTGTTTCCTTTTTTTTTTTTAAACTCCATTCTGATTGAGTTGTCCGAGGGCAAGTGAGTCAACGTGATCCTCGGGAATACGGGTTATCTGGGGTAATATGCCAGAATTAGAAACTCGGGATGCATAATATTGTTTGTTGGTTCTATACAGGGTGAGAGTTCTTTGCTGATCTACTAGGAAGTCTCCCATCCGCATGAATTTTAGGATGGTGTAAGTTTACCATGTCCTGAACCCGAGTCTTGTAGGTATTTTTTCTCGACTTAACGAATATTTAGTCGGGACTACTTGCGCCTCTCTGTTTGATTTCCTGGACACTCATCTTCGATTGATTCATATTTATTTACAGTCTTTATTTATTCATGCATTCCCTGTACGTTTCTATCAGCATGAATATAGACTACTTATTTATTTCGAAATGCTGTAAATATCCTGTTTAGCGTTGTTTCCTTCGGCTCGTCATTCTTGTGTTTGACTGAGCGTATATCTGCATTCAAGCAAGGGAAAGGCTCCTTAGTTAGGTGACTTGCTTTAAGGATACCGGAGTGGTTCTCCCTTTTTCATCGACATAGGTTTTTATTACATTTCGTATTATGTATATGTTTGTTTTGTTTCACAATGGAATATGAGTTTTATGAGAGATCTTGGGGCATGTATATAGAAAATACTCTCCTGTGACTTGATGTATTTGTTAATGGCATACATATAAAGGGTTTCCACACTCTAGGTTATCTTGACTTGTGTCTTAGAGATTATTCTATTAGTTTGAGACTTTAATACTTCCATTATACTTAGAGATTATTCTATTAGTTATTGGATTAAAAAAATTGCTTAGTTAATAGTAAATGGTAAGGAAGGCTGACTAGGCTTGCGTTGACTTTACGAGATTTATTTGAGGGTTCACGTAAGTCTAGGCCAGGTGGGGCTCAGTTTAGGGTTGTGGAACTGGCGACGTAACAATAGCCCTTCGATTGAAGAAACAATAGTTCAAAGATCAAAACAAATCAATGCGGACAACACTCCAACAAGGGCGAACCAAAAAATGAACATGCCAACAAGGGCGAGATCATTGCTAATATTAGTTTTTCTTTTTAAGATTCATGGCCAAGAAAGATTTTGAATTGTTTGATTGATTAAGATAGATAAATCTATCCATTACAACTAATCAAGAAAAGTTGTGGTCCATCCCCTTTATTGCTTTAATTTGTTGCCAATTATTCTCCAGTCGATATTAAGATGCTCTTTTAACTCCTCCATGACTCCTATCTTGTGAGGAACATGTCATATTAATTAATCATGTGGAAAAGAGTTTGGTTGCCTGCAATATAAGGCTGCACATGATACTCTTGGTTGCTTATAATATAAGGCTGCACATGATACTCTTTGATGCATACTATGGATTCTTTTAAGTAAAATAAATTCTTGATATACTAAATAGTTTTTGATATTTGTGGATTTCTGAACCTTTTTCGCTCCATCTTACTTCCATTTGACTAATCATGTAGGAGTTAATCGAATGCCCCTATCCCATAATGCAAAGAAACTAATAAGATATAATACAAACACCATAGTGATGTCTCAATCGATATATGGTGCTCGTCGTTGCACCTCAATCCTTGGGGATGGAATCATTATTATTTTATAATCATATAATCCAACTTCTTTTTAGTTTAATAATTATTAACAAGGCTGCTTTAGGATAATGTGATTATTTTATGCAATCAAGTTTATATTAATTAAGATCATGAATGTATACTTCTGATATCTTTAGTTTCATGAAAGTAGCTAGCTAGAGAAGATGTATATACAAGATCTTTTCCGTGTTTGTCTTTACAATTCCTAGATTCTTCATGGAAATGGTGACTAGAGAATCAAATGCTTTTCTTCTATAATTTTCTTTATAACAAATAACAACAACAACGAGAACAACATCAACAACAAAGCCTCGATCTCAATTAGTCAACATGAATCAAACTAAAATTTCTACTTCAAATGATTTTATGCAGTTGATGGCATGCATTCAAAACCCTCTAAATCTTTTGTCATCCATGCATTTTTAATTATTTTTCGCTATCCTATTTTGTATCGAATTGCTTTAATTTTCATTCTATCGAGTTTTCTAACTAGCAAATTTCTTATAAGGTCTAACCTTTTAGTTTGTGTCTTTTAGCATTATGTTGTATACATGGGAGGAAGTGATCATCATGAAGATGAAGGTGGCTATGAAGCTGCAAAGTGATTGATTTTTGTTTGATGTGAATTATATCAGTTAAGAAGTTGGATTCTATACCGGAGAATTACATTATTGAAAGAATGCAAATACTCAAGTACATCAATTCCGCGAAGTATGCATTGTAGTTGTTATTATTAATCCTTCAACGAATCCCTTTTCTCTCATTTTAGGACAACTTTGTTCTTCTATATTTGAACAATATATGTTTATTTTTAGGAATCCTATAAAAACCATTCTTCCAACAATGGACACAAAAAGGTTCAAACTGGCCCTTGTCGTTGCTTCCTTTTCATCTTGGGCCCTGAGCAACTCACCGAAACGATTCTTAAGGTTTGTGCAATCTACTTTGTCGTTAAAAATATCTCTTCCATTTGCTTCTCTTCTAATAAAAATCTCTCTTCCATTTGCTTCTCTTCTAATTGTTTTATAAACAATTTGCACTCAGTTCAAACTGTGTTTACATGAATCAAATTATATTTTGTGAGGAATGTGCATTCATCTCATTTGTTTGTTCAGCAGACTTTATATTTTTGTTTATAACATATATAAGATCTTGCATCAACAAAATCATCATCTTTTTGTGACTATTGAAAGTTTTAAGTCCCATAATGATTTGATACTTTTAGACTTAATTCTATTAAAAAACTACATGAAACTACAACTTAATAGATTATACTTAAATTTTTCTTAATGCCCCTATAAATTCATAACATATAATAAGATGTATAATCTTATTTACCATTATGCATAGAAGTGTGATGAATAAAAGTTGATTCCCGGGGTCGAACCTGGCATTTTGGAGGCCTTAGGCATAACCTTTTTGCCGCTCTTGGCATGCTTTCATCAAAATTACTTTATTTTCACCTTATATACCGCCATTGTACTTTAAAAACTATTTAAAGATTTTTCCCCTTCCTTTCTCTAGACCTGAGATCGACAGTGAAAAGTGTAAGAATCTCTTTATCATCGGTGGAGTTAAAAAGGGGTAGAGGGTGCGAGGTGAGAAATTAAAGAAAGTTGAAAAAACCTATTCCTTTAGCTAGACTAAAAACTTCTAAAATAGTGATGTTTAACCTGGCAATGTGTACTTGACTATCAGTAGTTTACTAATAAAATCAACTTGTTGAAAAAAAAACCAAACCTCAACAAAAAAGTAGTAATTAAAAAATCGACAAAAACATTTTTGGTGAGATGATAGGCGTGTCACTTGCCAAAAGTTAATGATGAGTGTTTATTTATGTATGATTCAGTATAGGATATTAGGAGTTAATGGACTATATTTATCTTGTTTTAGAGTGACAAATTCTTATTTTATATGTTCCAGGGATTTTATTTTTATTGGGCAGTTTTGTGACCGAAGGCCTGTGTTGAGCTTAATTGACGATGTTCAGTTCAAAGGGCATAACTTTCACATCTAAAAATGGAACGACTCGCCGTTAGTCTTGTTGGAAAGAAGACTTTGAGGCAAACATTTTCAACTTTCATAAGAATCATGAGATGTGGATTTGAAGTGGCTCAAAAGAACACACACAATTTGAAAAGTTTGGCTAAGTTCCTTAATGATCCCTTTTCAGTATAAAGGCCATAACATTCTCATCTCAAATCCAAATGACTTTCTCTTTCCTTCTTAGAAAGTAGACTCCAAGATGAACATTTTCATGTCTCCCAAGCCTTTTCGGATTCGACATCTAGGTGGTCCAAAATCACATTGTAATGCAGAGAATAAAAACACGACGTGAGGATGCCGTGATAAAAAATTCTCACGGCGTGACTCACATAAGAGTTAACCAGAGAGCTAAAAAAGGATGCCGTGTTTCACATATTCTCACGGCACCGCCACAGCATCGATACTTGAAGACTCAAATTTTTAGGAATTTTACCTATTTCGAGATTTTTAGGTTTTTAACCTACTTTGGAGTCTTCTTATAAATACTAATAGACTGTAATTCGAAAAGAACTCTTGTTTTTACTTTCGTTTTGCATTAGAACTAGATTTTTGGCTTGATTATGTCTAGCTAATCTCCTTCCTCTAAGTTAAAGGTGGATTGGTCAAGCTTTGCGACTTGGGATTCTGTTATGAGGTTTATTTATATTTAATTATCTTGATTTTTTTTTATGGTTTATTCTCTTTGGTATTGTTTTTAATAATAGGGTTAGATTTGATTGTATGTATAGCGTTGTGCATGCATATTAGGTTGACTATCCTTACTCGTTAAAGTTGAAATGTCCGGCCTTACGTAGTAGACTCAAACTTGTGACAGTTAGCCAACCGGTTAAATACCTTAAGGATATAGATTAAATCGGGAGCACTAGCGATCCAATTGTATAGGTGTAGTGCCTTCATAGACTGAGGTAATATGTCCAATGCATTAAATCTAGAGCACTAGCAATCAGATTGCATGTGTGGTTAGGGAAGTAGTCAATGGTCCTACCAAGGCTGTTGACATTAGGAAGTGCGAGGAACTGAGTGCATCACTGGGTCTATAGTTGCACAAGATCATAGAGGTTAGTCTCATATCATTTATAAACCAAGAATTAATGGAATCAATCCCAAGTTGTATTTTGAAGACCGTGAAGCTAAATACCTAGATTTTTTCCATTGCATTACTTCAATTCTAAATTTTTCAAAGTTTCCAAAAGTTTTACAAAAGCCCCTGTTTTCTCTTCTCCCTTAGACACATAAGTCAGTTACCCAGTGCTTGAGGTTTGACCCCGTGCTTACCACTACTACAGTCTTCTGTAGTTTTTAGTCTAGGAATCGAGAATTATATTTCAAGTTTTACGACGCACGTCATATTTTGGCGCTGTTACCGAAAACTAGGTCCTACTTGATTTAGGTTTTTCTTTTCTTTCTCTTATGCAAAGGAGTCTTCGTCGATCACATTCCACCGGATCCTCTCTACTCTTTAATCCGGATATAGAGAAGGCTTTCCGACGAAACGCGAGAGAAGCGTGCCAATGGAAGCAAGATTCTGAAGCTACTCCTAGTGTTTCGTATTCTCTAGAAATGGAGGATAACGAGCAAAATCCTCCCCGAGATGAGGGAACAATCAGAATCAAGGGGATAATCAGGATAGGGCACCATTAGGATCAAGGGGACATCTAATTCCCCAATTTTAGCCACACACACCTAATGTGTTAAACCCTGCACGTGCACCTTGCATATCAGCCTCATTGCATTGTATATCCTGTACATAGGGGTGACTTTGAGCTTAAGTCCGGTTTCCTAAACCTTTTACCCTCCTTCCATTGCTTGGATCGTAAAGGTCCGATGACTTTCATCAAAGATTTCGACTCCAAATGTTTATTGATGAAGCGACCTAGAGTACAATAAGATGAAGTTAAATTGTTGGCTTTCCCATTCTGTCTTAAAGATAGAGCGCAAGAGTGGTTGTTTTACCTTCCCTCGGGATCTATCACTAGTTGGAATGACTTGATTTCAACATTCTTAAGGGAATACTTTCCCGAATCCCGGTCATCTCAGCTTATCTTAGAGATAATATCAAGATGAAAAAAGGAGAGACCTTCAATGACTGTTAGGGCAGATTCAAATGACTAATTGCACTGTGTCCCCAACATGGTCAGAGGAAAACCTCTCTTGTCCAATTCCTCTACAAGGGTCTTAGGTCCCTTGAGAAGTGCATGATTGACAACACTTGTGGTGGAGCCAATAAGAAGAGAACAACTGATGAGATGTTCAAGTTGATTGAATCTATGGCTAGTCAGTCCTGTCAATATATTGACGACGATAAGGATGAGGATCTTTCTAGACATATCTTCAGTAGAAGTAGGTCAAGTGACACTGATAAGAAGCTTGACAAACACACTGATCTCATGGAGCGTTTCCTTACTTCCGGGAAAGCTCAGGCCAAGAATTGCGGCTTTTATGACGCTTCTGGCCATACTATTAATTCTTGTCCCACCATGTTTGGAGAACAAGCTAACGCTTTAGGTTGCAGATTCCAAGGTCCTCCTAGGAATCAATACAGCAACACTAATGGTAATACATATAATCAAGTTGTTAATAGCCCCTATTTGAGTTATGGTTCACAGAATCAGAACTTCTTTCAGTTTGTTCCAAGGGGATAACAACTCCCTCCATAGCCCCAACCTGTTCAGACTACCGGACCCTTAGAGGATATGATGAGGACACTCATCACTAAGGTGGACAACCTTGTAGTCGACATGACACGGTACAAAGCAACTAATGATGCTACTGTACGTGACTTGGCAGTTCAGGTGAATCAAATAGCTAGAGAGCTAGGTAAACTTACGGACTAAGGTAGATTGCCCGCCCAACCCACCCCTAACCCTAAGGCGTATGTAAATGTTGTATCATTAGTTGTTAAGAGCGAGCCTAGGGAGACTAAGGTAGTCCGTAGAGAGCATCACACTATACCTAAACAGGATGAGGAGGCAGAGGCCAGGTCGCGACGTGAGATCTTAAAGCGATCTCTTTTCCCACAGTGATTCTTTCTGGAGTTATTCCAGAAACACAGAGATCCTGAGATACTGGTAGACATCTCTCTACTTCCCCAGTTGAGCAGATTTTAGATATTCAGGAGAAAGTTGAGTAGGTTGCACAGGTCATTGAGATCGAGGATATCCTAGAGCAGGTATGCGCAGACGTGGACAAGTTAAGTTTGGGGGTACATGAAGTACCAGAGGAGCAGATTAAGAGAAAGCTACCACCCAAATGCCTAGACCTTGGTATATTTACTCTTTCTTGTAAGGTAGGTAATATTACTATTGAGAGTGCCATGTGTAATCATGGCGCATCCACAAATGTCATGTCCAGTTCATTATATGAGTCTCTTCATGATGGTCCTCTTAAGGATACTCAGGTTGCAATCCACCTAGCTAATAGGTCGGTTGTACACTCGGTTGGGTTCATCGAGGATGTCCCAATCAAGATTCATGATTTTATATTCCTGAAGACTTTTATGTAATGGATATGGGAGAAGATTCTCTCAATGAGTTACCTTCTATTCTTTTGGGTCGACCTTTCCTATGGACTGTTAGGAGTAAGGTTGATATGTTTGAAGGGACCATGACTATCGGGTTTGATGGTAAGATCGTTACATTTGATATTTTTAACACTATTAAATCTCCTACTGATGTTTCTTGCTTGTTTGCTATGCATGTTTCTGACCCACTATTTCAGGATGAGATTAGGTTTGACAAGCAATACGGCCATCAAGAACCTAGAGTTGGTGAGACTTTTCCACCACCCCATGCTGACATATAGTGTTTCCTTATCCCACGGTGGAGCTGTGCATACGAGAACCACTTGAGACATGCTCGAGTGGGAAAACATGACCAAGCACGCATGATTCTGAAGTCGAGCTAATGACTCTAACCAAAAGCACTCTTGGGAGGTAGCCCAAGTTTCTATCCTTTTTCTTTTCAGTTTCTTCTTCTTATATTATTTTGTGAACTAATCTTATATCATTTGTGACTGTTTGCAGGTGTCTGATACTTGTTTGTTGAAGCACCAGAGTTGAGAGCCCGATATCACTGCTGAGTTTCTTTGGTATATATAGTTAGTCTAATTTGGATTTGGTAAGTTCTTGTGTTTAGTTTATTAGGATTAGTTTTTGAGTCTGCTGGAGGTATTGATATGTATATTCCCGTAATTTCCTGAGTTGAGCATTTTTGTCACCGTGCTTTATATTTTATGAGATATTATAGTGCAATAGGTTTTGCATATTCATTTTAGCATGTCATTTCTCCATTACTTGTTTCTTTCACTTCCATGTTCTTTTCACTTATTTTCTCTTCATTTTATAGTTTGATAGCCTCATTCTTATTTTAAACCTTGAGGACAAGGTTTGAGATAAGTTTGGGGGGTGTTTCAGGTATAGTTCAGTTTTGGATGAATGGATTAGCGCATGACAGGTATAACCATTTTATTATTTTTTATGCATATTCCATGGGTTTGGTAAGTTATGGTGATTTTTTCTTTTCTTTTCACCTTTTTTCTTGTTATGACATGCTATGCATTGCATTATTTAGGTTAGTAGTAGTTTGTATTAGTTCATGCATTTTTGTAGTTATTTAGTTGCATTATTAAGTCTATGCATGTTTAGAGTCATTTTGTTACATATAAAGTTGCTTAAACCTTGTTGAGTATTTTTTATTGTGGATATGAGTTCGAATTACGCTACTTTTGAGACTTAAACCTTTTTAAATATTAGGAGTTGTACTTAATTTAGAGTATTATCCAATATCTTTGACGTTGCTTATTAGAGAACTAGTATGAAGTTTAGGCATTGTGCTAGATACCAAAGAGGCAAACGGTCCTATTTTGCAAGTTTTTAGATTTCTAAGGATGCTAGAATTAGAATGTAGCTCACTTGAGACATCAATTACTATGACTTGATTACTTATTGGGAATGATTTGCCTTGAACGAACATTGAATGACTCATTTGATTATAATGAAAGTGAGAAGGGTCAACAAGACTTTTCTTAAAAATCTTATAGAGTCCCACTGATTCCAAAGGAAAAGGAGCATAGAATCTTATGGTGGAAAAAAGTGAGAAAAACGGATTCCACTGGATATGGAGAAGGGACCGCACTACTTTTAAAACATTTGGGGGAAAATAGAGTGTATATACACATAAAGGCGGAAGTTTATGAAAACTTTTTTGAATAAAAAGATATGACCGAGTGCTTATAGCTAGATCAATTAAGTTATTCCAATGTGTTGTTCCACATTTTCATATTTAAGTCTGATTGTCTTTCTTTGGTGTGTTTAGTCAACATTTATGGATAATATGTTGCACTTTTCATTCATAGTCCCTTTTTCGGTGTTGATACACTATTTATAGGAAATTCTGAACTTGTATGCTTTAATGTAGTAGCTCTAATCTTGAGTAGTTGAAAGCCTTTGTTTGGATTGATTCTAGTTTTTGAAAGAGTGATTGTCACTGATGTTTGGATTTCGTTTTCTCACTATTTGGCTCAGAACTTCTTTTAGGTGATGGTTACTTGAGTGACAGATTTAAATAAAAAAGGAAGTCAAACTTGACTTGGTGATTGGCATAGGTTTGTTAGGATTAGTCATTGTAGTATAGAAGTAGAGTATATGTTTTCATTCACTCATTCGCTCGGGACGAGCAAAGTATAAGTTTGGGGGTGTTTAATGAGTGTTCATTTAGGCATAATTTAGTATAGGATATTAGGAGTTAATGGACTATATTTATCTTTTTTTAAAGTGATAAATGCTTGTTTTATGTGTTTCAGGAATTTTATATGACTAGGGCGTTTTTGGGACTGAAGGCGTGTGTTGAGCTTAATTGACAATGTTCAGTTCAGAGGGCATAACTTTCACATCAGAAGTCTAAACGACTCACCGTTGGTCTTGTTGGAAATAAGACTTCGAGACGGATATTTTCAACTCTCATAAGTGTCATTAGATATGCATTTAAAGTGGCTCACAAGAACACACACAGTTGGTAAAGTTTGGCTATGTTCCTTAATGACTTACCGTTTCTTTTATAAAGGCCATAAGTTTCTCATCTCAAATCTAAATGACTTCAGTATAAAGGCCATAAGTTTCTCATCTCAAGTCCAAATGACTTATTGGAAAGTAGACTTCAAGCTGAATATTTTTATATATCACAAGCCTCAGATTCGGCTTCTAAGAGGTCCCAAATCGCGTTACAAGGCAGAGAAGAAAAACACACCATGAGGATGCCGTGATGAACAAATTCTCACGGCGTGACTCACATACGAGTTAACCAAAGAACTAAAAGAGGATGCCGTGAGGATGCCTTATTTCACAAATTCTCATGGTGAAACCACGACGTCGATATCTGAAGACTCAAAATTTCAAGAATTTTACGTATTTTTCGGGATTTTTAGGTTTTCAACCCACTTTGCAGTATTCCTATAAATACCAATAGACTCTAATTCGAAAAGAACTCTTGTTTTTACTTCTATTTTGCATTAGAACTAGGTTTTTAGCTTGATTATGTCTAGCTAATCTCCTCCCTCTAGGTTGAAGGTTGCACATCAGCCTCATTGCATTGCATATCCTGCACATAGGGATGACTTTGAGCTTAAGTCCGGTTTTCTAAACCTTTTGCCCTCCTTCCATTGATTGGATCGTAAAGGTCCGGTGACTTTCATCAAACATTTCAACTCCAAATGTTTAATGATGAAGCGACCTAGAGTACAGGAAAATGAAGTCAAATTATTGGCTTTCCCGTTCTGTCTTAAAGATAGAGCGCAAGAGTGGTGGTGTTACCTTCCCCCTGGATCTATCACTGGCTAGAATGACTTGATTTTAACATCCTTAAGGGAATACTTTCCCGAATCTGGGTCGTCTTAGCTTATCTCAGAGATATGTAATATCAAGATGAAAAAAGTAGAGACCTTCAATGACTGTTGGGGCAGATTTAAAAGACTAATTATACTGTGTCCCCAACATGGTCAGAGTAAAACCTTTCTTGTCTAATTCCACTATAAGGGTTTTAGGTTCCTTGAGAAGTGTATGATTGACAACACTTGTGGTGGAGCCTATAAGAAGAGAACAACCGATGAGATGTTCGAGTTATTTGAATCTATGGATAGTCAGTCTCGTCAATATGTTGACGACGATAAGGATGAGGATCCTTTTTGACACATCTTCAGTGGAAGTGGGTCAAGCAACACTGATAGGAAGATTGACAAACTCACTGATCTCATGGAGCGTTTCCTTACTTTCAGGAATGCTCAGGCCAAGACTTGCGGCTTTTGTGACGCTTCTGGCCATACTACTAATTCTTGTCCCACCATGTTCAGAGAATAAGCTAACGCTTTAGGTGGCGGATTCCAAGGTCTTCCTAGGAATCAATACGGCAACACTAATGGTAATACATATAATCAAGCCGTTAATAACCCCTATTTGAGATATGGGTGACATAATCAGAACTTCCCTCAGTTTGTTCCAAAGGGACAATAACTCCCTCCACAGCCCCAACCTGTTCATACTACTGGACCCTTAGAGGATATGATGGGGACATTCATCACTAAGGTGGACAACCTCATAGCCGACATGACATAGTACAAAGCAACTAATGATGCCACTGTGCATGACTTGGCAGTTCAAGTGAATCAAATAGCTAGAGACCGAGGTAAACTTATGGACTAGGGTAGATTGCACGCCCAACCTACCCCTAACCCTAAGGCGCATGTAAATGTCATATCATTAGTTGTTGGGAGCGAGCCTAGGGAGGCTAAGGTAGTTCGTAGAGAGCATCACACTATACCTGAGCAGGATGAGGAGGCAGACTCAAACTTGTGACAGTTTGCTAACCGGTGTATGTACAACGCAGTGCATGCATATTAGGTTGATTACCCTTAGTAATTGAAGTCGAAACGTCCGTCCTCACGTGGTAGAGTCAAACTTATGACAGTTGGCTAATCGGTCAAGTACCTTAAGGATCTAAGCTAAATCAGGAGCACTAGCGATCTGGTTATCTAGGTATAGTGTCTTCAAAAACTGAGGTAATGCATCCAACGTGTTAAATCTAGAGCACTAACGATGAGGTTGCGTGTTTGGTTAAGGAAGTAATCAACGGTCGTACCTTGGTTGTCGACATCAAGAAGTGCGAGGAACTGAGTGCGTTACCGGGTCTATAGCTGCATTGGATCATAGGTTAGTCTCATATCATTTATAAACTAAGGATTAATGGAATCAATCCCAAGTTGTATCGCGAAAACCATGAAGCTGTATACGTAGATTTTCTTCCATTGCATTACTTCAACTCCAAAGTTTTCAACATTTCCAAAAGTTTTACAAAATACCCTATTTTCTCTTCTCCCTTAGAAACCTAAGTTAGTAACCCGAGTCCTTGTGGTTCGACCCGAGCTTACCACTACTACAGTCTTTTATAGTTTTCAGTATAGGAATTGGGAATGATATTTGACGTGTTACAACACATAACAGGCAAGATTTTTGAAGGTCGAGAGTTCCATTCCCCTTAAAAAAAAATGCTAGAGCGACACCCCTAAAATGTACATCAGAATGCACAACACCCCTATCCAATCGTGTTTTGAACATCAGAATACGTAAGCTCTCATCTGAAGGTAAAAAGGATGGGATAAGATATGGAATTGTCTATTTAGGATTCAATAAAATAAAATAAAATAAAAATGGGTTGCGTGAAAGTTCTTTGGCTCCCATAACAAGTTTACAACAACAAAATTCTTAATCCCAAAATAATCGGGTGCGGCTATGTATATTAAATATTCCATTCTTTTTTATTCAATGCATTCTAAGCTATCTTAAGTCTGCCTTTATGTTGTCAAATTTCTTCAAGTTTTATTTATTATGTTTAGTTTTCAATATGAGGATCATAACACAATTTTTCATTAGCTAACAGAGTCGAACCGTCTTCCATAGAAGGGAAAAGTTGGGAAGAAAAAAGGAGTAAGCTACATCAACATTGATTAGATCTTTATATAGTGACTAAACCCTAACGAACTATATAGAAATTACTATATAACCATTGCACTACAATTCCTATATTTTATAATATACTATTACATGCAAGCATCAATATTGTACACTTAACTCAGCTTATACAAAATATGTCTTTAAAATCTGGCGTTAATTTAGTTATATCGCACAAATTTTTTTCACTTTCAAAACATATTTTTCCTCATTTTGTGTTGTATAAACATTTAATGTTTGCATGTGCCTATGTTTGTGGCTAACTCGCTTATATGAATAAGTCAATTTTCCTAATAAAAAAAAGTCAATTCTCCCTTCAAAATCTTTTTTTTTTCTTAAGAGAAAGAGAATGTCACTAAATCTATTTTTTTTTTCTATCATATATGTTTCTACCAAGTGATTTAATATAATTTTCAAAAATTAATATTCTTTAGGTAGCAAATTTGTGAATGCATGATCCTAATCACTATTTTTTTGATAACTATGAAAATAGAACATAGATGCTCAAAACATAATTCATGATATTTACTTTTGTCAGAGTAATAATGCTCATTTCTTTGCCACTATACCACACGTTTGAAATATCTCTCTCAATATATTTCGTAATTAATTTATGAGGGTTGCTACCTTATTGTTGCCAAAGATAACTTCAATATTCAATTTCAAACTCTATTGTCATTGCGTGTGGTCATGTTGTTTTGAAGTTGAATATATAGTTTTTAAAAATATGTAAACAAGAAGATCTTATATAATAAGTACATTATAGTTTTCCTTTAGAGCAGAACATTTGTTAAATCTACACTATATATAATGTCAATCCTCCCAAGGATCCAATTAATTTCAAATTTATACTTATTCTATATTTGTCCTTCATTTCTTTTTACTTATTAGTTTAAAAAGAAGTTAACTAATAATCATTGGGGGCATTTGTGGAAAATAAACACACTTCTAGTTAGTTTTCTAACCGAACCTTTATTAACTTTTCCTAAATTATCGCCATTTCTCTCTCATATCCACGTATCTCTCCACAACCGTTCTCCTCCCTTGCGGTTTGCAAAGTTAAAAATTCAAACACAATTTCTGCCATTTATTATTTATTTATTTTTTAAAGATTTTGCATATCATCCATGGATAGAGATTAACATTTATTACTAGATTTACAATTTGACAACAAAGGGGTTGGGCATGTAGTGATGATTTTATGCAATTAGTTGCATCAACGTACATTCATGGCAAGACGCACCATCATGATTTGATTTTGACTAATTGTGATAATTTTTAGTGTTTTCATTATTTTATATATATATGGTGGTTGATAATATTGGTCAGTTTTATTTTTCTTTTTTGGATGTGGAGGACTATATACTCCTAATTAAGTTCGAAGGCTAATTGATTGATTTGGAAACTTCTCATCTCTATCCATGCGTGATAATTTAATGGGCAGATCACAATTCTTCACGAGTGTGGAGATGCAGAGAAGTTAATTTTCCTATTTACTTTCAATGTATATTGACAATCATTTCTATATTAACATAAGTTGTCGATTAATTACTTTTATATATCTTTGGATAATTACACTCTCTGAAGGGCAAATTTTGTGACAGATGGATTGCATAGATAGATATCTATATATGGAGCAAAACCATAGATTTGGACACATTAATTAACTAATTGACTTTTGAAAGAAATGGATGGGTCTTCAATGAAATGGAAGGACAACGAGAGGAAAATTGTAAGAGTGGGATGGTTAATTAAGGGTGATTAGACAAAATATAATGTAAATTGATGCATAGGGTTTAGGTTCCATTTTTTTTACAAGGTAAAAAATCGAGGTAGCTTTATTTTGGGTTCATGAAGCAACAAAAAATGTTAATGGTGGAATAAAACCACATGATATGCTAGAGATCCTGATCCAGTATTCAGTCTAGGCACATGATCCATTTGTTAGATACTCAACAAATCAAAATGCTTCATATATATAGTTGAGATAATTATCATTATTTTTTAAAACTCAATTATAGATGCTCAAATTTGGTTTTATTTTGTTTTTTTTTTCCATTCTGTGTTATTATAATTTTTTTTAAAAAAATTTATACTATAATATTGTTGATTTAGACGTATCTCCTATGGAAAAAGATTGGCTGACCCTCTTTGGACATCGAGAATTGCGCACCTACCATGTTGGCATTATCCGATGGAAATGTAATGTACATCTCAAGGTGCATAGTTTGGGGTCCTTCGGGTAGATGTACCTATAAATTTTATTTAGACATTCATCATGTAGTCCAAACACTTGCATAGAATTGACAATGTTATAAAAATAAATTTTGAATCTATAAATTTCTCAATTGTGACTTTCCGTTAAAAAAAAAAAAATCTCAAAATTTGATCCAAACATATCTATATGTTTCGTGCTCATCGACTAGTGTAATTAAATGTAATTCTCTTTAGTCCCATATCACTAAATGAAAAATATGTATGATATGAGACTAGTATAAAATAAGAGGTTAGAAAACCCTCCAAACTCATACCTAAGTTTAATTTAATATCTAGATTCTAGAAACAATCCCTAGGGTCCTCCTCCCCACCCATCTCCCTACTCCCCATTCCTCCCGATCTCCTCTTCTCCTCCTATCTCCCATCTTTTTCTCCACTCTCCTCTCTCCTTCCACCTACTTCCCTCCCTCGCTCTCACCTTCCCCTTCCCATTCCCCTTTCCTGTCCCCTTCGCTCTAGATATTAAATTAATCTTATCTTTTTCAAGGGGCGTGCCACCTTTCAAAATAAATAAAAAAAGGCTTGGCGCACCTCGCAAAAACTAAACAAAAATCTTGACTAAAATTATTCACTCTTTTCAATCTTCTTGCTCATTATTTTTATGCTAAGGCAGCACCGACGGGTGTGACGCTTTTGAAATTTTTTTTCCTTGCTTGTTGTTACTACTACTGATAAGGCTTCTTCATTTTTTATTATAATTTTCTTTTCAATCTTGTCTTTTTGACATTCTTGGCAACTATATATCCATAATTGCGTCTTTATGTCTTTTAGGCTTACCGATGGTATATTAGTTTCATCTTTTAGAATTTAGTCATTTAAAACATGTTTTTTTCTGCCACTACCGCCCATTCCATGTTTAAAATACTGAAAAATATGCACACTCATCTCATCTCTACAATACCGTTTAGGTTTTATTCTAAAGTCTATTCTTTTTATCAAACTTGAATTTACCTCATTAACTGGTTGTTGTCCAAATTACTGGTATGCTTTTCCATCCTATTTTCCCTTATAATTTCTCAATTTTATGCCCTAGTGTAATTTTATTCATCTTTTGTTGTATGATTATTTGCTAAACCTACTTATTAATTATAATTGACTACGGTTGTTCTATTAGTGGCTAATCCGGTAGTCTTTCGACCTTGATTTGGTACTTTGTGCATGTAGATGGACAGGAAATCCAGGGGTTTTATGTCCAGTAATATGATGGAGACAGGATAAAAAAAATTTGATTTTTCCTTGTAATTCGCTCTCTTGAAAAATGTAATAATTCTGGAAATGTAATTCGACATGGAGGATTTTTGTGAAAATTTGCTAATTTGGATAAGTTTGGGAAACATTCTCTTAGATGGTGAAAAGATTCAAATTGCTATTTAGGGATGTCAAAGTAAGCACAATTATGCATTATAGCATTCAAAAATACTAATCTAATGGTTTGGAGCATTTCTAATGATACAAACTACGGATACTACAAAGAAGTTACAAAGAAAAAAATCATGCATAGGAAATAAAATCAATTCTACTAAAAAAATAGATACGTAACTCTACATAATGGTATCATATTATGCATAAACTAAGCTATTACTTATTGATTTGTAGTTAAAATGTGTCTCTAAATGTAACTACCCAAATTTTTTCCGATCCAACTTAGGGGCAATTTAGTAATTTAAATATTAAATGTGTGTTGAATTTTCTTTAAATTGGATTATTAGTGAAATGGTATAATATCCTACACCTTGAGATGTGCATTTTATTTGGTTTGAAGATATTTCATAATATACTCTCGTTCTCATTAAGGAAACTCATAAGAGAATAAGTTCTCAAAAACTTTTCTTAAATATGAAGAAAGTTATATTTGGGGGCGAGATCTCCAGATTTATGAGATCCCACTAACTAAGGAAATAAATGTGGGAACTTTTCTAGTCAAAAGGGGTGAAATATCCAAATTTATGAGATCTCATTAATTAGGAAAAGATTTTGTGAGAACTTTCCTGGTCAAAAGGGACATGATCTCTAAATTCATGAGATAACATTAATTAGGAAATGATTTATGGAATACTTTCCTAGTCAAAAGGCTAATTAAGTAGACTAATGAAAAAGGGCCAAAAACATATTAGAGTTAGACTTAAGGTCCAAATGAGAGGGCACTTTAGTCTTTAACAATGGTAGATTTCTTACCCTTTTTCATCTTCCAATGTCACTGTATAGTTGTTATTGTTTGAATGATTTGGTAAAAAAATATTGGATGTTTTATATGGAGACATCAAGATCGTTTGGGATAGCTTTGAGGAAAACTTCAAATTTATGATTCTCTGGGAAAGGAAAGGAAAAACTCTCTGGGATACCATCTTATAATGATTCATAGAAATATCTTTGTGTAAGCTCCATCATGAAAATCTTAATGGAATGAGACATTGTGACGGCCAGACAGCTCAAAGTAGATCTTGTTAAATTGATCACGATATCATGTTTCTTTCAAAATTTCATCCATCTAGAATAGAGGTCATAACCACTAATACGAGATTTTAAACGACTGATATAAGGTTTATGGAAAAAGCAAAAGATGAAATTTGTACAAATTTTTGAACTCGATTATAGTAATTCAAAGTTACAAGGTTAGACCTAACATTTTTGGAATGACATTTGAGAAATGTTGGACCCATGTAGCAGACCCCTACTAATTTAGGACTGAGGCGTTGATGTTGCATACTTGAACTGTTGAAGATGGTCTCAATTATTTCTCTTCCTTTTGATCAGTGCAGTGACGAATTTATTTCATTTCCATTCATCAATAAACTAGTAGCATCCAGCATGCAGCAAGGCAAGACTAAATGTTAATAATATCAAATAAAAATAAATTTGATAAGAAAAACCTCTAAGCCTAATTTCCAATAAAAATCACTAAATTGATTCAATCACCTCCAAAACTGTCAAAAATGACACAAATAACAATTCATAACATACAATTCGCATGATTAATTAGAACAAAAGCATGTAAGAACAAAAAACTACCAGTACTAATAAATTTGATCGTATAAAACAAAAGCATGTAAGAAAAACTTAGTATAAATTTGATCGTATTAGTTAAAAATCATCATATTTATAATACTAGTAAACTTACATTACTTACATATATTCAATATTAGTCATCATTTTAAAGTCTTTAGATTCTAATGTGTTCAATTTGGTTATTAAGAAAGTAATTTGTAATTTCATTATTATTGAACTCTTAAGTACTTAGAAATTACATTTTTTTTAAATTGAAGGATATAATATTCCATTGGTAATATCCTCAAATGTATATATTTTTCGATTTATGTGGTATTCTATTAACAATATCCTCATATATATGTACTTTTCGATCTCTGCAATTGATTAAATTTGTGGCTTTTGGGCTTAACAAATTCCTAATTAATGCAACACAGATAATAAATTGGTCATCAGTTTGTTAATGACAACATTCCTATACTTTGATCATATTAGATTTTTTTTTCAAAGATCATATTAGATTTAACTATTAAAGCATAAACCCCAGAAAAATAGCAAAATAACCTTGCTAACTACAGTTACACTATAAACAACACAAACAAACAAAAAACCGAAAGCAAAAATAGTCGGAAAAGCCAAAATTCTAATTAATTGGCCATTCTAACTTTCAATTAAAAAAGGATGTGGCTAAACGGACCCCAATTTTTGCTAAACATACCTCGTTTACTCACCATACCCCAGTTTTTTATTCTAATTACTAAATGTACCCCACTATTAAAAAAAACCTCCGAAATACCCTTACTAAATGTACCAACTTTCTACTAAATATACCTCATTATTCAAACATACCTTTGTCGCCTCGACCTGTGCATTTCGGTCATACAGGATCGAGACCTCTTTAGAGGTTTCGACCGGCTTCATCTAAATCCCAACGGGATCTTTAAAGGGGTATCAGCCTTGTTAGAAGGCAACTGGGTATCGACTGACTGCCACCGAGATCTCTTTATAGGTCTAAGTGGAAACCGACCAAGACCTTTAAAGAAGTCTCAAACCTATGTGTAACGACCCTCAAATTTAATTGGCGACACGTATTGTGTTTCAGGATCGTGATCTGACAGTCGTGACTTGTCACATTGCTAAAGCCTTGGAAGTCGATACTGAGGTGTATTTTATTTTTCTGTGATGTTTGTACTATTATTTATACCTTAATGTGAACTTTGTATGTCCTAGTGCGTGATTTTATTTTGTTTATCGCCTTAGATTTGTGTGTGAGGTTCGCCTATGAAGAACGAGAATTTTAGGGCAAAAGGGTATAATTCAGGTATTTAAACACCGAAAATGATAATTAGAGAATTATCAGAATATAATAAATAATTAATGAATATGCAAGTGTATTGTTGTGTACGAGAATGAAAGACGTGCAAGTCGTAAGGTAGTACAGGTCCGATAACGCGAGGTGTGAGCGCATATTGGTTAAGTGGTGAGGTAAGAGTCACCAAGTGAAGTCACACAGGTGAGTTAGAGTTGTTGGCTGGATTGAATAGAGACCACAAGATGTGCCTCGAGATACGTATGTGAGGGAAGATGAGCGAGACATAAATATCACTTTTTCTTTCTCCTCCCTATCTCATTTCTCTTTCACTCAAATAAATGAACGAAATTGGGAATGTTGGGTTCGGTGATTTCAAGCTCGAAATGATGTAGGGGATCGGCTGACTACGCGTAATAAGGTAAGATCCTGACTCCTCTTGTGGATGTCTACGATTTGACGTCAATTTTGTGAGTTTTCGTCGTGATGAATTCGGACGATATTTTTGGGTTTTGGTTTTAATGAGTTTGGGTGATGATTTGATGAGCAAAGGGTTGATCAAATGAGATTTTATTGTTGAGTTGATGATTTTGAAGAGTTTGATATTTTAGGAAATTTTTGGTAATTTTCGATGTAATTTTTGAATCGAGCATTTATCGGAGTTTTGACACATGGCGAAATGGTTTTTGTAAAGTTTTGGACGTTCCTAAGAGTTTGGGATAGGCTCGAAACTACGCATAATAAGGTAAGATCCCAACTTCTCTCGTGGATGTCTATGATTTGACATCAATTTTGTGGGTTTTCGTCGTGACAAATTCAGACGATATTTTCATGTTTCGGTTTTAATGAGTTTGGGTGATAGATTGATGATAAAAGGGTTGATCAAATTGGGTTTTGTTGGTTAAGTTGATGATTTTGAAGAGTTGGGTATTTTAGAGAATTTTTGGTGTAATTTTTGAATCATGCATTTGTTGGGGTTTTGACACAAGGCGGAGTACTTTTATATAGTTTTGGCCGTCCCCTAAGAGTTTGGGATAGTCTCAAAACTCAGCGACGTAAGGCTGAATTCCGAAAAACCCAGAAATGAGTTCAGGGTGTCATGCCATGAGGGATGTCGGGGAGAGTTTTCTTCCACAGCGTCGATCACGCCGTGAAAACCAGAGGCGAATATGAGATTGATGCTTTATATGATGCCGTGGGCAAAAACCCTAGCAGCGACCAAACCTAGGACTCAATAAACATACGTTTTATGTGACGCTGTTGGATTTATACCCTTGTGGTGTCTGGAACAGTAAAAAAAATTTCAAATATTTTTCAAAAGTTTTGGGAAAACTTTAGGGGTTTATTTAGGGTCACAAAATGACTAATATATAAAAAATTGGGCTTAAAGGATTGTCAAGCTTTGAGAATTCAAATTGTACAAGTTAGATAATTGCGTGAGAATCGGTATTTCGTGATTTCTTTAAGATATGTTAGTAAGCCAGTATGAAGGTGCACATTAATTCATTTTCCATTATTATTTTTTCTATCGAATTAAGCTATTTGTTAGAATTTCATTCTTATATTCCTTAATTAAGTGTCTTTAGTGTAAGTGTGTCGTGAAGGTACTCCTAGGTTCATATTAGCTGGGTTAACATAAACACTTTTGCAGAAATGTTGTCCACCCACCTAATTTTGAGTTTCACCCTGAGTAATGGATTGTTGTGGATGTGGATGTGGATGTGATTGTGGTTGTGGGTGTGGTTGTGGATGGATGTGGTTGTAGATTGTTGTGGGTATTGACCACTTATGGGCCTCTATTGACTAGATAAACACTCAAATATCATTGTTATACTTACCAGTTTGTTTATCATGTAATTTGTGTTATTTTCTGCCTTTTAATACCGTATGATTTTTAAACTATTTTATTGATTATTTATGAATCATTGTTATATTTTTCTGGCTATAGTTTTTTATCACATACTTATTGTCTAGTTTGTGTCAGTGGGTGAAGATACGGCTGAGACGAACAAAGGAAAGGAGCTAGTCGATGCTAGGTGACTTCCTCTGAGGACTCTCGGAGCAGTTCTTTCTTTTACTCCACTGTAGGTGTTGTTTTTTTATTATAAATATTGTATATTTTGTTTTGAATATAATGAGGTACCTTTTGGGATTGAGTGACTACAGATATCATGTATTATCGCATTGTTGTACATTGTAACAAGATTTGCATGTTTATCCATTTCTTAGGGTTTCCACATTACAAGTTATTTTCCTGATTTTCCCTTTATTGAGTTATTAGTTGATTATACTTAATTTCCGCTGCGAATTTCCTAATAAATATATAATCCAATAACTCACACATTTAAATTGATAGCTTAAATGATGAATTGAGACTTTGATGCTGACTAAGATGTGTTGATCTCACGAGTGTGGACTCAGAGGGTTCACGTAGGCCTAGGCCGGGCGGGACCCAGTTTTATGGGGAATTGGGGTTGTCACACTGTGGTTCGAAACCCATAGGCGACGAGAACGAAAAAAATTTTTAAACTCCTAAAAGTACATGAAAACGGCCAAAATATTATTGGGTTTTGCTCAGAATCGCTTGATATTCTCGATTCCATTAACATTTTGCCTTAAATCCAAGATTCAACCCCCAAATCGAAGACTTAAACCCAACAACACCAAACCAACTAAAAAATGACAAAAAAATTCAAGAAAGCTCTAAAGCGACACAAAAGAGATGAGGAATCGTACTCACGACATCAAATTGATGGGTTTCACCGGATGAGGGCCGAAGGTAGTTGCAATTTGAGAGTGGAGAGATGGTGGTGTGGCTGGGGTATGGATAGATGAGATGAGTTAGTGGGGTATGAGAGAGCAAAAATCCTTTTATATTGAGGATAGTTGTGAAATTTCACATTTTTTTTAAAAAGTATGGTATATTTAGCAAAAACCGGAGTACATTTAGATGCTCCCTTTTGTAAATACTTATAGTAAAGAAAAGGCCGAAAAATCCTCCAAAAATAGCAAAATATCCTCATTAGCTACAATAGCACTATGTTTAACAAACCAAAAAACATTACTACCCCTGTGCAGAGCGTTGCTTTGATTTGTCTTTAATTTTTACTTTATAGTTAGTTTTTTTCCCTAGTTGGAAGTCTTTGATTTGTCTTCTCCTTATTGGGAAGTTTTATTATTCGTTTTGTGGTTTTAGTATTTTTGTGTATTGTCATGAGTTTCAACATTGTAGAGAGAGTCAACATCGATTGTCAAATTGTATCAATTTGAAAAAAAGTCAAATTAATGACAGTTTGTTTGCACAAATAGAATTAGCGATTCAATGTATTTGATTCTATGTCTGGTCTTGTATTGAGCCATGACTGATTAATGAAATTTTGATTTCTCTTCGAAAAACAAAAAAAAAAAACAAAAACAAACCCCAAAGTGAAAATAACCCTGTGAAGTCAAAATTCTAATGAATAGGTCATTCTAACTTTGAGTAAGGACTTACACAATAATTAGAATTGTAACACAATTGATACATCAAGCTAGTTGTCTCTAATTGTAACATAATTGCTTTTGCGACACCTGGAATGGACATCCGGCTGTTAGTGTCGATTGATTTTCGTATCGATGTTTGTTTGACCCCAATTAATTTGGGATTGAGGCTATGTTGTTGTTGTTATTTGATTGTGCACACACAAATCGATGTGTATTGACTGGATATCAATAACTGGGTGTCCTAAAAAGGTCACCCTAGCTTGCATTATCCTTTTTATAATTATATTGGATAAATTCATTTAAATTGCATACCTAATGAACCAATTTGTTTAGAAGTCTTCACCATCACCGCATCATTACCGCCTCCAACCTTTTTCTTTGAAGAAGAGAAAGAAAACGGGGGAAAGAAGCAAAAACTACTACACCATAACATTATGATAAAAATTAATTCAAGGCTAAAACGACCACACTCTAACATCATGATAAACTAATTCAAAATATATAGCCATGCATGTGTGTTGAGTTGGGACCAAAGACATGCTAATGATGCTTAAAGGATAACGTTGGACACTCGCCTAGTGATTCTTGCTTACATCCCTTTCAAACTTGGCGGAGGAGGAACTATGTCGAGTTTAGAACACATGAAGCAATGGCGAGCTTTGGGCATTGGTTTTGTCATGCAATCAACAACTTGGCCCTCGAAAGGAACATTACAAATATCTGGTAGCTGTTTGAGAACTCTATCATGGATGAAGTGGAGATCAATTTCAATGTGTTTTGTATGGGCATGAAAGACCAGATTCTTAGCAAGGAAGAATGCACTCTAGTTGTCACACCAAAGGATTGATTTGGAAAAAGACTAAAAGTGGATGTCAGAGAGGGGAGATTCTATCCACATTATTTCAGCTGAAATGTGAGAAAGAGACTTGTATTCGCTTTCTGTACTAGATCGAGCAACGACTTGTTATTTCTTGGCTTGCCACAAGATGAGAGTATAGCAATGCAATATCCCGTGACAAATATCCGATCTTCTGGAGAGGAAGCCCAGTCGGCATCAGAGAAGGCAACAATTTTGAGATTGGAGCAAGGCTTGATGTGAAGACACATATTGGAACTGCCAGTGAAGTAACGTAATATACGCTTAACGACCTGGCAATGGATGACTCTTATTTTTTATTGAAATTGGTTGAGCCGATTAATAGCGAAGGAGATGTTGGGACGAGTGTGGCTGAGGTACTGAAGGCCCCCTATAATTCTGCGTTAAAGAGTGCAGTCTGAGAACAAAGGACTAGAAGTACAAACATTCAATTTTGAAGAGGCGCAAGGAGTGGCAACTGACTTCAGATTAGCAAAGCCGGCACTTTGAATGAGAGTTTGAATGTAAGACTGTTGCGAGAGATAGATGCCTGTATGATCTCGTTTGACTTCGATCCCAAGAAAATAATGTAAATCTCCTAAGTCTTTGAGAGCAAATTGGTTGGCAAGAGAAGAGATAAACTTTTTAATGTGAGCCCTAAAATTTCTGGTGATGACAATATCATCGACATAAATAAGGATATATGTAACTGAATTGTCATCCTTGTGAATGAATAGAGACGTGTCGGCTATCGAATTGCGAAATCCCCAATTTAGTAGAGTAAACCAGTGATGAATTTTACAGTTATTTGTTACTATTATTGCTCTATTTCCTTTTTTTGAAATTCCATTCCGATTGAGTTGTCCGAGGGCAAGTGAGTCGACGTGATCCATGGAAGGATGGGTTATCTATGGTAATATGCAAGAGCTAGGAACTTGGGATGCATGATATTGTTTGTTAGTTCTATATGGGGTGAGAGTCCTTTACTGGACTACTAGGAAGTTTCTCATCTGAGTGGATTTTAGGATGGTGAGAATGTACCTAATCATAAACTTCGAGCCTTGTATGTGTTTTTCCTCGCCTCAACGACCATTTAGTTGGGACTACTTGCGCCTCTCTTTTTGATTTCTAGGACAGTCATCTTCGATTGATTCATATTTATTTACAATATTTATTTATTTATGCATTCCTTGTACCTTTCTATCTATCGACATAAATATAGACTACTTATTTATTTCAAAATGCTGTAAACATCCTACTTAGTGTTACGTACCTGGGCTTGTCATTCTTGTGTTTGACTGAGTGCAGATCTGCAGCCGAGCAAGAGAAAGGCTCCTCAGTTAGGTGACTTACTTTAAGGATACCAGAGCGGTTGTCCCTTTGTTTTCGACGTGGGTTTCTCTTACATTTTATGTTATGTATATATTTGTTTCACAATGGGATATGGGTTTTATGAGATATCTTGGGGCATGTATACGGATAATACTATCTTGTGACTTGATGTATTTTTTAATGGTATACACATGTAGGGTTTTCACACTCTAGGTTGTTCTGACTAATGTCTTAGAGATTATTCTATTAGTTTGAGATTTTAATGCTTCTGCTATACTTTGAAAACTCACTATTATGAATAACTCTCATTTAAATTGCTTTGTTAATGGCAAATAAAAAGGAAGGTTGACAAGGCTTGCGTTGAATTAACAAGATTTATTCGGGGGTTCACATAAGTCTAAGCATGGCAGGGCCCAGTTTAGGGTTGTGGAACTGGGTCGTTACAGTTGGTATCAAAGCCCAAAGTTTTAAAACTTGACTCTTGATTAACTCACAACCAATTAAGACACAAACCCATTTATCAGTTAGGACAATAGTTGAATTTAGAATGGAACCCTGTGATCCTTACTTAAGTCTTATTTGGGAAGTAAGAAGAGTTGGAGAATTTAAAACTGGACTATATAAGCTATTTGATGTATTGTACATACTATTATTGATAGCTATGTTCTGATCATGTATTCACATTCTTTTCAAATTGCGATGGTCAATCAGCCCAAGACTAGTGATGGTGGTTAAGGAGATATTCATGGGAAAATAGATGAGGTGTCTCATTTAATTGCTTTGCACGGTCACCAGCTTGAGGAAATCCTCTGACTGTTGAGAACTCAGCCTGCACCATCACCCTCTACGTTTGCAGCACCTGTTACGTAGGCTGGGAGTGCTCCTATAGTGCTGGACACACTTGCAGCTCCCGTAGTACCGGTAAGACCTATAGTAGTCGAGGAGGCATAGATTTAAATCAAGATAGTCCACCTATGTCAGATACACTGGCTGAGGATACGCCGAGTACGCCAACTGGCACAGGTACTAGGGCTATAACTGAGGTGAGGCAGGCTCACGAATTCTTGCGACATCATCTAAAGAAGTTTCACAGGGGTATTGATCTTGAGGCAGCAGAGAAAGACATACAAAGTCACTCGAAGATTCATGATGTGTTGGCCACACCGAAACATATGAGGCCTAGTATATCATCAACTTCATTGTTGGTAGAGGCTGATGTGTAGTAGTGTAGCATGGTGGCTACGAAGGGGAATCCCAAGGATTGGGCTAAGTTCATAAAGAGGTTTAACGAGAAGTACATTCCTCTTTCGATCTGTAACTTGAAGACGATTAAGTTTAAGAACATCAGACAAGCAAGTAACAAAACAGTAATGCAGTGCATAGGCCAGTACCTGCGAGTGATGGATGGTGTGGGCATAGCTGACACTAATGCTAACTGGGCCTATTATTTCATGCATGGTATGTTACACTCTATTGGTTCGATGGTGGTTACTACAATTCCGAGGACATTACAGAAGGCCTACGATAGAGGTATGACCAATGAGACTTTCTTGATAGCATACGCAGAGTATTGGTTGCGCCATCAGTATCATTATAGATAGTAGTCAGTTCGATAGGTAATAAGATAAAGAAGGTACCTAAATAGTGTATATGGAGAGACCAAGCACAGAGCGTGGGACCTGTTGCATCTCCATCTTCTACCGTTGTAGTACCATCTGCTCTAATACAGAGTTATGCTAGCACACAACAACAGCTAACATAGTCGGGTCCTTAGAGAGGCGACGTATCGCAAGTCGAGGACAAAGTGTTCAATTTGGATTAAGCTCTCTGCTACGAGTATGGACAGATAGGGCATTTCATTGGTGCTTGTCTATAATTGGGCCGAGGGCAGACGCAATAGAGCTAAGAGTAGGTTCATACTATTGTCGCACTAGACCAAACAACTACCCGTAACCTGATTGAGTGTATGGTTTATATTTATAGTCATTTTATGCATACCATGTTTGATAATGGTTCTACAATTTCATTTATTTCGAGTCGCATGATTGATGAGTTGGGTTTGAGACCTACTATACTACAGAGACCCTTGATCCTTAGCATAACTGCTGGGGATAAGAATTACCTGAACTTGTTGTCTACTGATTGTTCGATAGAGATAGGGGGTCACATCTTACCTGTAAACCTAAGAGTATTAGAGTTCCTAGAGTTTGATGCTTTATATGGCATGGATTGGTTGGGTGCGTATCATGCACTGATCCATTGCTTCAGCAAGAGGATCAAAGTTTAGATTCTTGGGCATCCGAAGTTTAGTTTTTAGGGGACTTTGATTTTGTTACCGATTACTAGAGGCAGGGTAGCTTCTGGCGAGATGTCGAGACATTCACTAGTGTTTTGGGTACAACGGGAAAGTGAGACTAGGATGGAGGAGATACTTGTGGGATGTGAGTTTCTAGATGTTTTCCTGCTGAGCTACCAGGTTTACCACCACCTAGGGGGACCGATTTCATTATTGATTTGATGAGTTGAGATCACAACTTGATGAGTTGTTAGAGTTTGGTTTTATCTACCCGAGCATGTGACTTTGGGGCACGCTAGTTTTGTTTGTTAAGAAGAAAGATAGTAGTATGACGTTATGTATTGACTACAGACAATTTAACAGGGTAACAGTGAAGAATAAGTATCCACTTCCTGGCATTGATGACTTGTTCGATCAACTAACAGGAGCACAGTGGTTCTCAAAAATTGATTTGAGATATGGGTAACATCAGCTGAGGATTAGAGCAGAGGATAGGGAGAAGACTGCTTTTCGCACTCAATATGGGCTTTAACAATTCACGGTCATGCATTTTGGGTTGACTAACACTCCAATAATGTTTATGGATTTGATGCATCGAGTGTTGAGAAATCAGATTGTTATTGTGTTTATTGACGACATCCTTATTTACTCTAAAGACTCGTGAGGATCATAAGGAGCACCTCAGGACAATTTTATAGATACCGAAGGAGCATAAACAGTTTGCCAAGTTTAGTAAGTGTAAATTTTGGCTTGTAAAAGTCAGATTTCTTAGTTACACAATTCGAGTTTGCAAAGTATCTATGGACCCCGCTAAGGTTAGAGAAGTTATTGATTGGCATACATTAAGATCCGTGTCAGATATTCACAATTTTCTTGGCTTGGCAGGATATTATATACTCTTTGTTCCAGACTTCTCGAAGATTGCATCACCTATGAAACAATTGATGAAGAAGGATACTAATTTTCAATGGAATGACAATTGTGAGCAGGCGTTTCTGACATTAAAGGAACATTTGACTACAACACCAGTTTTAGTTTTACCTGAGTCAGGGACGGGTTTTGAGGTGAACATCGATGCTTTTAAGGTCGGTTTGGGCTGTGTATTGATGCATGACGATAGAGTGATTGGTTACACGTCCTAACAGTTGAAGATTCACGAGAAGAATTACGTTACTCATGACTTGGAATTAGTGGCATTGGTCTTTGCATTGAAGATTTAGCATCATTATCTCTACAATGAGAGATTCGTGTTGTTTACTGACTATAAGAGTTTGAAGTACCTCTTCACTCAAAAAGAGTTGAACATAAGACAAAGACGTTGGCTTGAGTTCCTCAAATAATATGATTTTTTTGGAGTATCACACGGGGAAGGCCAAAGTTGTTGCATACGTATTGAGCCGCAGAGGGGTTGACTCAGAGATTGTTACTACCCACATGACACATGAATATGGGTTGCTCGAGGTGGTTGATTTGATGTATTCTATTGATATCCCGACCAACACCAGATTGTTGATTTGTGGACAGATGATGACTAACAGTCTCTATTCATAGTGTACTTGATGGTCAGCAGAAAGATGAGCAATACAAGAGGTTTCTTGGGTTTTCTCATAGTCTGGATCATCCAGATTAGAATCAGTCAACAGATTCATGCTTGAGATTAAGAGGGCAATTTTAGATTCCATCAGTGGCTGAGCTAAGCAATGAAATACTTCATGAGGTACACTGTTCACGTTTTACGATTCATCCGGGCAACATCAAGATGTATGCAGATGTGCATTGTCTTTTCTGGTGGCCAGAGATGAAGACTGATGTTTCTGATTACGTTCGAGGGTGTGAGATTTGTCAGCGAGTTAAGGTTGAGCATCGTAGACCCAATGGGTTATTACAGCCACTTCCCATTCCTTAGTAGAAGTGGGAGCATATTGCCATAGATTTTATCAGTGGTGTACCTCGATCTCAGTGCGGACATGATAACATCTGGGTGATTGTGGACAGGTTGACATAGTCTGCGTAATTTATACCCATCTCGACCACACATCGGGTGGATAGGTTGGTGACGGTGTATGAACGATAGATAGTTCGACTGCATGGTGTTCTGTTATCGGTTGTGTCGGACAAATGGCCATAGTTTACATCTCATATTTGGCAGAGTATGCAGACACAGTTCGGCACACGGTTGGATCTCAATACCATCTTTCAGACTAACAGACAATTGGAGAGATTGATTCAGATTCTCGAGGATATGGCTAGGATGTGTGTGTTAGAGTACGATGGATCATGGGTGGAGTATCTTCACTTGTATATAAGTTCGCCTACAATACAAATTATCAGACCAAAATTGGGTATCGTTTGAGACATTATATGGGAGGTCGTGCACATCTCCATCTTGTTGGGTAGAGCTCGAGGATGTGGCAGTTTTTGGGTCAGAGATTGTAGTGGATCACATAGAGAAGATACGCTTGATTAAATTGAGATTAAAAGGTGCGCAGCAGAGGCGGAAGAAGTATAATGATATATGTCACGGGGAGTTAGAGTATCAGGTCGAAGTCTATGTTTATCTGAAAGTTTCTACGATGAAAGGTTACAAGAAGTTTAAGATTAGAGGGAAGCTTGCGCTAAGGTTTATTGGTCCATTCATAGTTGGGAAGTAGATAGACAAAGTTGTGTATGAGTTGGAGTTGCCACCTCAGTTATCTGGGATTCACCCCGTATTTCATGTTTCAATGCTTTGACTAGATAAGTTAAGAGAAGGCAGACGACAGACGGTGGACTTGAGCCAAATAGACTCAAGGGAGGACATGACTTATGATGAGCAACCTATTCAGATTTTGGACTGTAAGGTGAAGATTATGAGAAACAAGGAGATCTCATAATTCCTTGTCAAATGGCAACACCACGGGGGCGAGGAACTGGTTTAGGAGCTCGAGTCTTACATGCAAAAGTATTTTCCCTACCTCTTTTGAGTTCGGTAAGTCTTTCCTTTAGTTTGTTTTAAATTTTGATGACAAAATACCAATTAGTTGGGAAGACTATAACGACCCTAAAAATCTAACTCGTGCCACATGTAGTTTTAAGTTGTACGTAAGCCACTTGCTATAATACTTGTGTCCAGTTTTTGGTCGTCGACATCGAGGTATGTTATTATGAATTCGATGCTTGTATTATTTATTTATTTAACCCAATGTAAATTCCAATGTCCTTCGGCTCGAAAAAATATGCATTACGGGTAACAGGCAAACAGTTGTTAGGTAATTAGTTGTTCGGGAGAATAGTTGAATTAAAACACTAACAAAATACAATAAAATATAATAACTAAAGGTTGTGTGACACGTCCAGTATGTTTGTACGCCCGTGAGCACGCGGCGGTGCGAGTTGTAGTGCAGTCCAGGTGCGAAAACACCCAAGAAAACTTTGGTTTTAAGTTAGAAATAAATAAGAGTCAAAAGGAGTCCCCAAATTTGTCAATTTTAGAGTATGAGTTGGGTGGCTGGTTTGAGTATAGGCTAATGGAGGAGCCTTAAGATACGAGTGTGGAAAAAGATGAGGACATAGATATATTTAAAACCTTAATCAAATTTTCTCTCTCATTGTTTCTCTCTTATTCTCTCACTCATGAGAAAACGGAAAGAAGCTTGGGGTTTGACCGATTTTAAGCTCGGAACGATATCGAAGAACGACCAACAATGCAAGAAAATGTGAGATCCTGACTTATTACGCGATTCTCTACGTTTTGACTCATGTTTTGCGAGTTTTCGTCACAATTTTTTCAGACATTACGTTAGAGTTTCAATTTTCTGGGCATTTTGTATTGTTGTGTGGGTGATTTGTTGATGAAGGAGCTTGATTCTGGTGTTGTTATGATTGTTGTTGATGAATTCAAATTTTTTAGAATTTTTGTTAACTTTTGGTTTAATTTTCATATCAAAAATTTTGTGGACATTCTAATGAGCTTTGGTAATGGTTTTGGGTTTGTATGGACATCCCTATTAGTTTGGGATAGGCTCGGAATGTGGCGACACGTGTCGGGGTATGAAAAAACCACGGATTCACATTCAGGTGTTGAAACCAGGAGGGACACGGTGGAGCCTTAAGCTCCACGGCGTCGATCACAAGGACCAGGGTAGAGGGCCCTGAGAGGGCATGCTTTAAGTGACGTCGTGGAGGGTTGTACCCCACGACACCACTAATGACGTCTGGGGCAGAGGCCAGCCCAGACCTACAGTCACGGCCCAAATCTCTAACCTCATTTTAATTCCTTAATTAGGTTCACCGACCCATCGCATGGGACCCACACCATGATGCGCACGTCGACTGAGGTACGTGGCCGAGGTATATGGTATTTTTGTATTTATTGAATGCTTAATGTTATATAGTGTGTAGACTTACTAAGTTAGTTTATACTATATAAGCGTCGAGACGAGAGCGGGGACATGCCTCGAGTTGCGTGCGAGCAGGAGAATCGGGTAGCTAGACTATGTAAGTCTTATTTAATATTAATATGAAGTTATGGAATATTCATATGCATGATGGAATAAATTTTTAAGCCTATGGTTGTATATATATTAATGCAAATCAAAAAGAAACCTTATAGTTTTGGTTTATAAGTCTACAACTATTGAACTTACCTCGGGATGCACACTAGCACATACTCCTATACACTTGTGTCACACATGTGTGTCCCTTAGCTGAATTTTAGTGGGTTTATCATTGGATCAACCTAGAATTTTGGCAATGCAAACTAGATTTGGCATCCACTATATATACCGCCCTTTGTCTCCTTTGCTTCTTCGTGCATGCTAGTTTAAACATACATCCAGAGCTGCTTGAAAATTTGGAAAACAAATTACAAGAGAGTGAAGACATCACTAAACAAGGGGAATCAAGCTAGGAAATTCAACACAAAAATGGGGTAAATAGGTTGTAAGGCTTACTAATACATAGTTAAGTCCTACGAGGCAAGGATTAGGGCTTAATTACTAGATTAGGTCGGGTGGTGCCCTAGATTAAGGGTGAGGTCGTCACACCTACGTTTTAAGTGATGCTGCTGGGTTCTGATCCCTAGGGCATCACCTACGACATGACATTGTTCATCAGACCAATTTTAGGAAAATTTTTAAAAAATTTTGGGGATCTCTTAAGTATCCAAATGGGTTCAAATACGACCCAATACCCGGGTAATTGACCCAATTACACAAACGGTTAAAATTATGGAAATATGGATAAATTGGGGTTAATTAATGGAGAATTTCAACCAAATGACTAACATGGGATTTTAGTCGATGACAGACATACGAGGGATTTGTAGGGGATGAGTTAGAGTCATGTGAGTGTGTAATAGCTACGGATATAGGTAAGTAAACCAATAAGAAATTTTACAGTTACTTCATTTAGTTTTAATTGTTGTTATTATTGCTCTGTTTCCTATTTTTTAAAATTCCATTCTGATTGCGTTGTCCGAGGGCAAGTGAGTCAACGTGATCCTCGGGAAGACGGGTTATCTGGGGTAATATGCCAGAACCAGAAACTCGGGATGCATAATATTGTTTGTTGGTTCTATACAGGGTGAGAGTTCTTTGCCGAACTACTAGGAAGTCTCCCATCCGCATGAATTTTAGGATGGTGTAAGTTTACCATGTCCTGAACCTGAGTCTTGTAGGTATTTTTCCTCGACTCAACGAATATTTAGTCGGGACTACTTGTACCTCTCTGTTTGATTTCCTGGACACTCATCTTCGATTGATTCATATTTATTTATAGTCTTTATTTATTCATGCATTCCCTGTACCTTTCTATCAGCATGAATATAGACCGCTTATTTATTTCGAAATGCTGTAAATATCCTGTTTGGCGTTATTTACTTCGGCTCGTCATTCTTGTGTTTGACTGAGCGTATATCCGCATTCAAGCAAGGGAAAGGCTCCTTAGTTAGGTGACTTGCTTTAAGGATAACGGAGTGGTTCTCCCTTTGTCATCGACGTAGGTTTTTATTACATTTAGTATTATGTATATGTTTGTTTTGTTTCACAATGGGATATGAGTTTTATGAGAGATCTAGGGGCATGTATATGGAAAATACTCTCCTGTGACTTGATGTATTTGTTAATGGCATACATATAAAGGGTTTCCACACTCTAGGTTATCCTGACTTGTGTCTTAGAGATTATTCTATTAGTTTGAGACTTTAATACTTCCATTATACTTAGATATTATTCTATTAGTTAATGGATTAAAAAACTGCTTAGTTAATGGTAAATGGTAAGGAAGGCTGACTAGGCTTGCGTTGACTTTACGAGATTTATTTGAGGGTTCACGTAAGTCTAGGCCAGGTGGGGCTCAGTTTAGGGTTGTGGAACTGGCGACGTAACAATAGCCCTTTGACGCGCGCCGAACGCGTCAATAAAATATTTTCTTAAACCAACTATTTGCAGATAGTGGCAAAGGGTCGATCCCACAGAGATTGGTAGTCTTTCTAAAGTTTTAAAAGAAAGGAGAATGGGGGTTTAGAGAAAATAACTAAATTAATTAATCTAATTATTATGAAATTAAATAACTAAAATAAATATATAAGTTTATAAACAATTAATTTAAATACCTAAGTCTATGGTTCCACAAGACAAGATCAAGATTCAATGGCACATCATGGTCGTCAATCTTTCCGAAAACAATTATTAATTCAAGTTCCCCTAGATTAGCTATGGAAAATCGACATCCGCCAGAAATTCCTAATTCCCCTAATCTCGATAGCTAGGACATCCGCCACTAACTACTTCCCTAATTAATGTATAACCTTAGACATCCGCCATAAGATTTAACACATTAACTGCAGTAATAAAGTTCTATGGGAATACTAATCCTAGATAACCGGATCGCGTCCGCTCCCGATTTAACCTAGATTCAATTGTTGCACACTCAAGAACCAAAAGGTTTTGACGGCAATCGGGTGAATGTTTGTTACTTATATTGTCTCAAAAGTACAATTACGGATACTAATGAGTCAATTAACTATAGATTTTCCACCTAAAAGCATGCACTGGCCACATACATACCCTAAGTTTAAACCATATTCATTAAAATCAACAACAATGAAATAGAAGAAATTAAATTAAATTAAATAATAAAATAATAGATCTCACAAGTTATGCCATGAATCCATAATCCTGAATTGCTTCACCATCGACCTAGGCAACTTGATTAGCCAGACATGGCTACTCACAAAATAATGCAGAGAGAGAGTGAGAGTGTTTTTTCTAAAGAATAATAGATGTTCTATTTATACCTAAAGTCCTAATATGTAAAACTACCAAGATTGGTGTAGGGAAGAGAGAGAAAATAGGTTTTGGTGTTTTTTCGGTGTTGCCACGTGGCAGAACCGGATTGGCTGTTTCTCGGGCATTCTTGCGACGTGTCTGGAGATGATTGGCGGAGAGGTGATGACGCGGCTGACGTGACAGCAGGCGATTGGAGGAGAGTGGAGGCGTGACGTGTTGTGACAGGTTGAGAGCGCGACACGTGGCGGGAGAAGGGCGCGGAGAGAAAGCTCGCGCGAAACGTGCGAAGATGTGGGAGAAAGCACCGCACGCATCCCGAGCGAGATCGACGATTTGAGAGAGAGAGATGGCGTGCTTGTCCACGTGGTGGTAGGCGATTGGTGATGACGGTGCGGACCGACAACGTGGCGGACACCAAGCTGTGTGACGCGGCTTGACGAATGGGGAGGCGACACGTGGCTCTCTCGGACGAATGACGCGTTGACACGTGGCACTGCTATGTACATTTATCCCACTGTCGGCGTATATTTCGAAGCTAACTCTCCCGGTATCCAATTAATGCAAGTAAATACTCTATTTTGAGTATTTTTTCGCCATGAATCCAACCGTGCACTCCGTTTCACCTAAAAACCAAAAGTAAAAATAATGAGATATATATTTTATAAACTTCCATACTAAATTATACTAAAATAGACAATAAAATCTTATAAATACCGACTTATCAAATACCCCCAAACTTAAGACTTTGCACGTCCCGAGCAAAGGTATATTTGACAACACAAACTAAACTAAACTCCTAATGCATTAACTAAACTAATCATAAAACTAAACTCATACCTATACCTATACCTATACATATTCCTATACCCAATTCAAAATTCATGGAGTTCCTTTGATTTACATAGTCGCCAAGTGACAAGCCACTCAAGAAATTTCAGAGTTATGATATGTCAAAACTCGCAACTCAAACACAGTTAAGATCACACTTTAAAGACATAGATTTAGTCAAAACAAAGGCCATTAATTACTCATGAGTTTTCTTGGTCTATATATTCAAGCATGCAAGTTTAAAATCTCACTTAATCTAGTGAAAGCACTCGAGCTAAATCTTTTTTATTTAAGGAGTTTTCATATACTTTCGTCTTTATTTATTCAATAAATACACTCCATTTTTTTCTCCATAATATTTTTTCAAGTAGTACGGTCCCTGCTCCATTTCCTATGGACTGATTTTCTCACTTTTTCCCACCACAAGATTCCCTGCTCCATTTTCCTATGGAATCTTGTGGGACTCTCTATTTTAAAAAAAACTCCTGTTAGCCCTTCTCATTTTCACTATAATTAAGCAGATTTTCAAATAAGAATTAAAGCACTATTACTTGCACAAATTTGACCGTCTACTCATTTTGGTATCTAGCACAAAGTTTAACCATCATACTAAGTCCATAATCATGAAATCATAAAAATGCTGAGCTACGGCTTGATTGAATATTTCTCCTAATTTTTCCTGAGTTTCAAGTCAAAAAGCAACTATAATATACTCATCCACAATCAAAGACATGAACCAAAGTTTCGGGTAACTCTAAATACAACATATGTGACATATGACACTATGTAAGGTCTAAATGCAAGAACAAACATAGATAGACACATGTCTACTCCTAATAAACTATACTAAATGCATGCATGAAAATGTATCATATCCTAATAAAATGGAAGATGGAAGTATCAATGATAGAAGAAAAAGAGATGGAAAAATAAGAGAATGAGAATAACACCACCATTACCATCCTTCAACCGCATAATTTTAAAAAATTAATGATCATACCTGCGGTCTTTAGCAAGAAAATCCATCAAACACTATCCACAATCCCTAAAATACCCCCAAACTTATTCCGAACCTTGTCCTCAAGGTTCAAAACAAGTCAAGTGGTCTATGCACAAAAATAAACAAAAATGGTGAAAGAACATGATAATGATAAGAAGAGGGAAATGATATAAGTTCATGCATAAAAAAAATTAAAATAAAAAATAAAAAATAAAAAATAAAGAAAAACTAAATAATACTTATCAAAATTTGGGCTGCCTCCCAATAGCGCTTTTGTTTAAAGTCTTTGGCTCGACTTAGCGTATGTTGTCTTCACGTGATGCCTTCCAATAATGAGTATCCAAGAATGATACTCTCTCCTTTAGCATTGGGCAGTGAAACAGATACGCCCTTGTTCAGAAATGGGAGCTTATCCGGGACTTCTAGCACATATGAATCTATAATTTCTGGATCGTCCAACACAAAGGTGTCGGCAGTGCAAAAAGTCTTCGAACACTCCTTTACATCCACCTCCATGTCAAAATCATTAAATATATATGGGAGGGTGGGTGGGTTGACCAATACAAAGGATTGGTCATCCTTGCTCTCTTGTTGTAGTTCCTCCGGCCTTGTTAAAGTGACTTCAATCTCTTTTTCGGCTTCTTCTTCGTAAGTTTGCGTCATAACGATCTCCGGCTCTGATTGAGACACTTCAAGTTCCCCCTCTGACTCTTCGTAATCACTCATATATTCCTCATCTTTCACCTCAACACTATTTAATGGAATTGCATTTATGGTATTCGCTGATCTTTTCTGGAGAATTAACTTTATTTCATCTTCAGCTTTTTGGTTCTTTTCTTGAATCCATTGGTCTAATTCTTGCTCGGTGAGGTACATGTCCTGCTCAGTTTCTAAAAGAAACCTTATTTTATCCCTTAAAGGTCTATTCCGTATGGAACTATATTTGTCAGGCTGTGGCGATGAATTACTCCAGTAGTCAAAGGGACATACATTAGGAAAATGATGACAACCACTAAAAAGATCACAAGCTTTGATAGGTTCCTGTTGTACTGCAAAGAGCCAGCTAGAAGAATATTGTGAAGAGGCGGCCATGGTAGAGTTTCTTGCAAACATGCGAGACAAGGGTATAAAAAAAACTACAAATAATAAAAATAAATAAATAAATAAAACCAAAGAAAGAAAAACCAATCCCTAAGAATCTGGCGGCGCCAAAAATTGACGCGCGCCGAACGCGTCAATAAAATATTTTCTTAAACCAACTATTTGCAGATAGTGGCAAAGGGTCGATCCCACAGAGATTGGTAGTCTTTCTAAAGTTTTAAAAGAAAGGAGAATGGGGGTTTAGAGAAAATAACTAAATTAATTAATCTAATTATTATGAAATTAAATAACTAAAATAAATATATAAGTTTATAAACAATTAATTTAAATACCTAAGTCTATGGTTCCACAAGACAAGATCAAGATTCAATGGCACATCATGGTCGTCAATCTTTCCGAAAACAATTATTAATTCAAGTTCCCCTAGATTAGCTATGGAAAATCGACATCCGCCAGAAATTCCTAATTCCCCTAATCTCGATAGCTAGGACATCCGCCACTAACTACTTCCCTAATTAATGTATAACCTTAGACATCCGCCATAAGATTTAACACATTAACTGCAGTAATAAAGTTCTATGGGAATACTAATCCTAGATAACCGGATCGCGTCCGCTCCCGATTTAACCTAGATTCAATTGTTACACACTCAAGAACCGAAAGGTTTTGACGGCAATCGGGTGAATGTTTGTTACTTATATTGTCTCAAAAGTACAATTACGGATACTAATGAGTCAATTAACTATAGATTTTCCACCTAAAAGCATGCACTGGCCACATACATACCCTAAGTTTAAACCATATTCATTAAAATCAACAACAATGAAATAGAAGAAATTAAATTAAATTAAATAATAAAATAATAGATCTCACAAGTTATGCCATGAATCCATAATCCTGAATTGCTTCACCATCGACCTAGGCAACTTGATTAGCCAGACATGGCTACTCACAAAATAATGCAGAGAGAGAGAGTGAGAGTGTTTTTTCTAAAGAATAATAGATGTTCTATTTATACCTAAAGTCCTAATATGTAAAACTACCAAGATTGGTGTAGGGAAGAGAGAGAAAATAGGTTTTTGGTGTTTTTTCGGTGTTGCCACGTGGCAGAACCGGATTGGCTATTTTCTGGGCGTTGCTGACGTGTCTGGAGATGATAGGCGGAGAGGTGATGACGCGGCTGACGTGGCAGCAGGCGATTGGAGGAGAGTGGAGGCGTGACGTGCTGTGACAGGTTGAGAGCGCGACATGTGGCGAGAGAAGGGCGCGGAGAGAAAGCTCGCGCGAAACGTGCGAAGATGTGGGAGAAAGCACCAGCACACATCCCGAGAGCGATCGACGAGCTGGAGAGAGGAGATGGTCGTGCTTGTCCACGTGGTGGTAGCGATTGGTGATGACGGTCTTTGGATCGACGACGTGGCGGACACCAAGCTCTTGTGTGACGCGGCTTGACGAATGGGGAGGCGACACGTGGCTCTCGGACGAATGACGCGTTGACACGTGGCACTGCTATGTACATTTATCCCACAGTCGGCGTATATTTCGAAGCTAACTCTCCCGGTATCTAATTAATGCAAGTAAATACTCTATTTTGAGTATTTTTTCGCCATGAATCCAACCGTGCACTCCGTTTCACCTAAAAACCAAAAGTAAAAATAATGAGATATATATTTTATAAACTTCCATACTAAATTATACTAAAATAGACAATAAAATCTTATAAATACCGACTTATCACCCTTCGATTGAAGAAACAATAGTTCAAAGATCAAAACAAATCAATGCGGACAACACTCCAACAAGGGCGAACCAAAAAATGAACACGCCAACAAGGGCGAGATCATTGCTAATATTAGTTTTTCTTTTTAAGATTAATGGCGAAGAAAGATTTTGAATTTTTTGATTGATTAAGATAGATAAATCTATCCATTACAACTAATCAAGAAAAGTTGTGGTCCATCCCCTTTATTTCTTTAATTTGTTGCCAATTATTCTCCAGTCGATATTAAGATGCTCTTTTAACTCCTCCATGACTCCTATCTTGTGAGGAACATGTCATATTAATTAATCATGTGGAAAAGAGTTTGATTGCTTACAATATAAGGCTGCACATGATACTCGTGGTTGCTTACAATATAAGGCTGCACATGATACTCTTTTATGCATACTATGGATTCTTCTAAGTAAAATAAATTCTTGATATACTAAATAGTTTTTTATATTTGTGGATTTCTGAACCTTTTTCGCTCCATCTTACTTCCATTTGACTAATCATTTAGGAGTTAATCGAATGCCCCTATCCCATAATGCAGAGAAACTAATAAGATATAATATAGCCACCGTGATGCCTCAATCAAATATATGGTGCTCGTCGCTACACCTCAATCCTTGGGGATGGAATCATTATTATTTTATAATCATATAATCCAACTTCTTTTTAGTTTAATAATTATTAACAAGGCTGCTTTAGGATAATGTGATTATTTTATGCAATCAAGTTTATATTAATTAAGATCATGAATGTATACTTCTTATATCTTTAGTTTCATGAAAGTAGCTAGCTAGAGAAGATATATTTACAAGATCTTTTCCTTGTTTGTCTTTACACTTCCTAGATTCTTCATGGAAATGGTGACTGGAGAATCAAATGCTTTTCTTCTATAATTTTCTTTATAACAAATAACAACAACAACATCATCAACAACAAAGCCTCGATCTCAATTAGTCAACATGAATTAAACTAAAATTTTTACTTCACATGATTTAATGCAGTTGATGGCATGCATTCAAAACCCTCTAAATCTTTTGTCATCCATGCATTTTTTAATTATTTTTGGCTATCCTATTTCGTATCGAATTGCTTTAATTTTCATTCTATCGAGTTTTCTAACTAGCGAATTTCTTATATGGTCTAACCTTTTAGTTTGTGTCTTTTAGCATTATGTTGTATACTTGGGAGGAAGTGATCATCATGAAGATGAAGGTGGCGATGAAGCTACAAAGTGATTGATTTTTGTTTGATGTGAATTACATCAGTTAAGAAGTTGCATTTGATACCAGAGAATTACATCATTGAAAGAATGTAAATACTCAAGTACATCAATTCCGCCAAGTATGCATTGTAGTTGTTATTATTAATCCTTCAACGAATCACTTTTCTCTCATTTCAGGACAACTCTGTTCTTCTATATTTGAACATTATATGTTTATTTTTAGGAATCCTATAGAAACCATTCTTCCAACAATGGACTTAAAAAGGTTCAAACTGGCCCTTGTCGTTGCTTCTTTTTCATCTTGAGGCCCTGAGCAACTCACCGAAACGATTCTTAAGATTTGTGCAATCTACTTTGTCGTTAAAAATATCTCTTCCATTTGCTTCTCTTCTAATAAAAATCTCTCTTCCATTTTCTTCTCTTCTAATTGTTTTATAAACAATTTGCACTCAGTTCAAACTGTGTTTAAATGAATCAAATTATATTTTTTGAGGAATGTACATTCATCTCATTTGTTTGTTGAGCAGGCTTTATATTTTTGTTTATAGCATATATAAGATGTTGCATCAACAAAATCATCATCTTTTTGTGACTGTTGAAAGTTTTAAGTCCCATAATGATTTGATACTTTTAGCCTTAATTCTATTAAAAAACTACATGAAACTACAACTTAATAGATTATACTTAAATTTTTCTTAATGCCCCTATAAATTCATAATATATAATAAGATGTATAATCTTATTTACCATTATGTATAGAAGTGTGATGAATAAAAGTTGATTCCCGGGGTCGAACTTGGCATTTTGGAGGCCTTAGGCATAACCTTTTCGCCGCTCTTGGCATGCTTTCATCAAAATTACTTTATTTTCACCTTATATACCGCCATTGTACTTTAAAAACTATTTAAAGATTTTTCCCCTTCCTTTCTCTAGACCTGAGATCGACAGTGAAAAGCGTAAGAATCTCTTTATCATCGGTGGAGTTAAAAAGAGGTAGAGGGTGCGAGGTGAGAAATTAAAGAAAGTTGAAAAAACCTATTCCTTTAGCTAGACTAAAAACTTCTAAAATAGTGATGTTTAACCTGGCAATGTGTACTTGACTATTAGTAGTTTAGCAATAAAATCAACTTGTTGAAAAAAAAACCAAACCTCAACAAAAAAGTAGTAATTAAAAAATCGACAAAAACATTTTTGGTGAGATGATAGGCGTGTCAATTGCCAAAAGTTAATGATGAGTGTTCATTTAGGTATGATTTAGTATAGGATATTAGGACTTAATGGACTATATTTATCTTGTTTTAGAGTGACAAATGCTTGTTTTATGTGTTTCAGGGATTTTATTTTTATTGGGCAGTTTTGGGACCGAAGGCCTGTGTTGAGCTTAATTGACGATGTTCAGTTCAGAGGGCATAACTTTCACATCCGAAATTGGAACGACTCGTCGTTAGTCTTGTTGGAAAGAAGACTTTGAGGCAAACATTTTCAACTTTCGTAAGAATCATGAGATGTGGATTTGAAGTGGCTCAAAAGAACACATGCAATTCGAAAAGTTTGGCTAAGTTCCTTAATGATCCCTTTTCAGTATAAAGGCCATAACATTTTCATCTAAAATCCAAATGGCTTTCTCTTTCCTTCTTAGAATGTAGAATCCAAGATGAACATTTTCATGTCTCCCAAGCCTTTTCAGATTCGACATCTAAATGTTCCAAAGTCATGTTGTAAAGCAGAGAATAAAAACACGACGTGAGGATGCCGTGATAAAAAAATTCTCACGGCGTGACTCACATAAGAGTTAACCAGAGAGCTTAAAAAGGATGCCGTGTTTCACATATTCTCACGGCACCGCCATGGCATTGATACCTGAAGACTCAAAATTTTAGAAATTTTACTTATTTCGAGATTTTTAGGTTTTTAACCCACTTTGGAGTCTTCCTATAAATACTAATAGACTATAATTTGAAAAGAACTCTTGTTTTTACTTTCGTTTTGCATTAGAACTAGATTTTTGGCTTGATTATGTCTAGCTAATCTCATTCCTCTAGGTTAAAGGTGGATTGGTCAAGCTTTGCGACTTGGGATTCTGTTATGAGGTTTATTTATATTTAATTATCTTGATTATTTTCTATGGTTTATTCTCTTTGGTATTGTTTTTAATAATAGGGTTAGATTTGATTGTATGTATAGCGCTGTGCATGCATATTAGGTTGTCTATCGTTACTCGTTAAAGTCGAAACGTCCGTCCTTACGTGGTAGACTCAAACTTGTGACAGTTGGCCAACCGGTTAAGTACCTTAAGGATATAGATTAAATCGGGAGCACTAACGATCCGATTGTATAGGTGTAGTGCCTTCATAGACCGAGGTAATACATCCAATGCGTTAAATCTAGAGCACTAGCAATCAGATTGCATGTTTAGTTAGGGAAGTAGTCAACGGTCGTACCTAGGATGTTGACATTAGGAAGTGCGAGGAACCGAGTGCATCACTGGGTCTATAGATGCACAAGATCATAGGTTTGTCTCATATCATTTATAAACCAAGAATTAATGGAATCAATCCCAAGTTGTATTGTGAAGACCGTGAAGCTGAATACCTAGATTTTTTTCCATTGCGTTACTTCAATTCTAAATTTTTCAAAGTTTCCAAAAGTTTTACAAAATCCCCTGTTTTCTCTTCTTCCTTAGACACATAAGTCAGTAACCCAGTGCTTGAGGTTTGACCCCGAGCTTACCACTGTTACAGTCTTTTGTAGTTTTTAGTCTAGGAATCGAGAATTATATTTCACGTTTTACGACGCACATCATATTTTGGCGCTGTTACCGAAGACTAGGTCCTACTTGATTTAGATTTTTCTCTTCTTTTTTTCATGCATAGGAGTCTTCGTCGATCACATTCCATCGGATCCTCTCTACTCTTTGATCCGGATATCGAGAAGGCTTGCCTACGGAACGCAAGAAAAGCACGCCAATGGAAGCAAGATTCTGAAGCTACTCCTAATGTTTCATATTCTATAAAAATGGAGGATAACGAGCACAATCCTCCCCGAGATGAGGGAACAATCAGAATCAAGGGGATAATCAGGATAGGGCACCATTAGGATCGAGGGGACATCTAATTCCCCAATTTTAGCCACACACACCTAATGTGTTAAACCCTGCACGTGCACCAGCACATGATGAGCTCCGTATCATAATTGAGATGAAAAACTAGGAGATGCAAATTCTCCTTGCATATCAGCCTCATTGCATTGTATATCCTGTACATAGTGGTGACTTTGAGCTTAAGTCCGGTTTCCTAAACCTTTTACCTTCCTTCCATTGCTTGGATCGTAAAGGTCCGATGACTTTCATCAAAGATTTCGACTCCAAATGTTTAATGACGAAGCGACCTAGAGTACAGTAAGATGAAGTCAAATTGTTGGCTTTCCCGTTCTGTCTTAAAGATAGAGCGCAAGAGTGGTTGTTTTACCTTCCCTCGGGATCTATCACTAGTTGGAATGACTTGATTTCAACATTCTTAATGGAATACTTTCCCGAATCCCGGTCATCTCAACTTATCTTAGAGATATATAATATCAAGATGAAAAAAGGAGAGACCTTCAATGACTGTTAGGGCAGATTCAAATGACTAATTGCACTGTGTCCCCAACATGGTCAGAGTAAAACCTCTCTTGTCCAATTCCTCTACAAGGGTCTTAGGTCCCTTGAGAAGTGCATGATTGACAACACTTGTGGTGGAGCCTATAAGAAGAGAACAACTAATGAGATGTTCAAGTTGTTTGAATCTATAGCTAGTCAGTCCTTTCAATATGTTGACGACGATAAGGATTAGGATCCTTCTAGACATATCTTCAGTAGAAGTAGGTCAAGCAACACTGATAAGAATCTTGACAAACTCACTGATTTCATGGAGCGTTTCCTTACTTCAGGGAATGCTCAGGCTAAGACTTGCTGCTTTTGTGACGCTTCTGGCCATACTATTGATTCTTGTCCCACCATGTTTGGAGAACAAGCTAACGCTTTAGGTGGTAGATTCCAAGGTCCTCCTAGGAATCAATACGGTAACACTAATGGTAATACATATAATCAAGCCGTTAATAGCCCCTATTTGAGTTATGGTTCACAGAATCAGAACTTCTTTCAGTTTGTTCCAAGGGGATAACAAGTCCCTCCACAGCCCCAACCTGTTCAGACTATTAGACCCTTAGAGGATATGATGAGGACACTCATCACTAAAGTGGACAACCTTGTAGTCGACATGACACAGTACAAAGCAACTAATGATGCTACTGTACGTGACTTGATAGTTCAGGTGAATCAAAAAGCTAGAGAGCTAGGTAAACTTACGGACTAAGGTAGTTTGCCCGCCCAAACCACCCCTAACCCTAAGGCGCATGTAAATGTCGTATCATTAGTTGTTGAGAGCGAGCATAGGGAGACTAAGGTAGTCTGTAGAGAGCATTACACTATACCTAAACAGGATGAGGAGGCAGAGGCCAGGAGGCTACGTGAGATCTTAATGCGGTCTCCTTTCCTGCAGAGATTCTTTCCGGAGTTATTCCAGAAACATAGAGATCTGAGATACTGGCAGACATCCCTCAACTTCCCCAGTTAAGCAGATTTTAGATATTTAGGAGAAGGTTGAGGAGGTTGCACAGGTCATTGAGGTCGAGGATACCCTAGAGCAGGTATGAGCAGACGTGGACAAAGTATGTTTGGGGGTACATGAAGTACCAGAGGAGCAGATCGAGAGAAAGCTACCACCCAAATGCATAGACCTTGGTATATTTACTCTTTCTTGTAAGGTAGGTAATATTACTATTGAGAGTGCCATGTGTAATCATGGCGCATCCATAAATGTCATGTCCAGTTCATTATATGAGTCTCTTCATGATGGTCCTCTTAAGGATACTCAGGTTGCAATCCACCTAGCTAATAGGTCGGTTGTACACTCGGTTGGGTTCATCGAGGATGTCCCAATCAAGATTCATGATTTTATATTCCTGAAGACTTTTATGTAATGGATATGTGAGAAGATTCTCTCAATGAGTTACCTTCTATTCTTGGGTCGACCTTTCCTATGGACTGTTTGGAGTAAGGTTGATGTGTTCGATGGAACCATGACTATCGGGTTTTATGGTAAGATCGTTACATTTGATATTTTTAACACTATTAAATCTCCTACTGATGTTTCTTGCTTGTTTGCAATGCATGTTTCTGACCCACTATTTCAGGATGAGATTAGGTTGGACAACCAAGACGGCCGTCAAGAACCTAGAGTTGGTGAGACTTTTCCACCACCCCATGCTGACATATAGTGTTTCCTTATCCCACGGTGGAGCTGTGCGTACGAGAACCACTCGAGACATGCTCGAGTGGGACAACATGACCTAGCACGCATGATTTTGAAGTCGAGCTAATGACTCTAACCAAAAGCGCTTTTGGGAGGTAGCCCAAGTTTCTATCTTTTTTCTTTTCAGTTTCTTGTTTTTATATTATTTTGTGAACTAATCTTATCTCGTTTGTGACTATTTGCACGTGTCTGATACTTGTTTGTTGAAGCACCAGAGTTAAGAGCCCGATATCACTGCTGAGTTTCTCTAGTATATATAGTTAGTCTATTTTGGATTTGGTAAGTTCTTGTGTTTAGTTTATTAGGATTTGTTTTAGAGTCTGCTGGAGGTATTGATATGTATATTCCCGTAATTTTCGGAGTTGAGCATTTTTGTCACTGTGCTTTATATTTTATGAGATATTATAGTGCAATAGGTTTTGCATATTCATTTTAGCATGTCATTTCTCCATTACTTGTTTCTTTCACTTCCATGTTCTTTTAACTTATTTTCTCTTCATTTTATAGTTTGATAGCCTCATTCTTATTTTAAACCTTAAGGACAAGGTTTGGGATAAGTTTGGGGGGTGTTTCAGGTATAGTTGAGTGTTGGATGAATGGATTAGCGCATGACAGGTATAACCATTTTATTATTTTTATGGATATCCATGGGTTTGGTAAGTTATGGTGGTTTTTTCTTTTCTTTTAACCTTTTTTTCTTGTTATGACATGCTATGCATTGCATCATTTAGGTTAGTAGTAGTTTGTATTAGTTCATGCATTTTTGTAGTTATTTAGTTGCATTATTAAGTCTATGCATGTTTAGAGTCATTTTGTTACATATAAAGTTGCCTAAAACCTTGTTGAGTGTTTTTTATTGTGGATATGTGTTCGAATTACGCTACTTTTGAGACTTAAACCTTTTTAAATATTAGGAGTTGTACTTAGTTTAGAGTATTATTTAATATCTTTGAGGTTGCTTATTAGAGAACTAGTATGAAGTTTAGGCATTGTGCTTGATACCAAATAGGCAAACGGTCCTATTTTGCCAGTATTTAGATTTCCAAGGATGCTAGAATTAGAATGTAGCTCACTTGAGACATCAATTACTATGACTTGATCACTTATTGGGAATGATTAGACTTGAACGAACATTGAATGACTCATTTGATTATAATGAAAGTGAGAAGGGTCAACAAGAGTTTTCTTAAAAATTTTATAGAGTCCCACAGATTCCAAAGGAAAAGGAGCATAGAATATTATGGTGGGAAAAAGTGAGAAAAACGGATTCCACTGGACATGGAACAGGGACCGCACTACTTTTAAAACATTTGGGAGAAAATAGAGTGTATATACGCATAAAGGCGGAAGTTTATGAAAACTCTTTTGAATAAAAAGATATGACCAAATGCTTATAGCTAGATCAATTGAGTTATTCCACTGTGTTGTTCCACATTTTCATATTTAAGTCTGATTGTCTCTCTTTGGTGTGTTTAGTCAACATTTATGGATAGTATGTTGCATTTTTCATTCATAGTCCCTTTTTCAGTGTTGATACACTATTTATAGGAAATTCTAAACTTGTATGCTTTAATGTAGTGGCTCTAATCTTGAGTAGTTGAAGGCCTTTGTTTGGATTGATTCTAGTTTTTGAAAGAGTAATTTTCACTGATGTTTGGATTCCGTTTTCACACTATTTGGCAAAGAACTTCTTTTAGGTGATGGTTACTTGAGTGACAAATTTAAATAAAAAAGGAAGTCAAACTTGACTTGGTGATTGGCATAGGTTTGTTAGGATTAGTCATTGTAGTATAGAAGTAGAGTATATGTTTTGCTCGGGACTAGCAAAGTCTAAGTTTGGGGGTGTTTAATGAGTGTTTATTTAGGCATAATTTAGTATAGGATATTAGGAGTTAATGGACTATGTTTATCTTTTTTTAAAGTGATAAATGCTTGTTTTATGTGTCTCAGGAATTTTATATGACTAGGGCGTTTTTGGGACTGAAGGCGTGTGTTGAGCTTAATTGACAATGTTCAGTTCAGAGGGCATAACTTTCACATCAGAAGTCTAAATGACTCGCCGTTGGTCTTGTTGGAAATAAGACTTCAAGAAGGATATTTTCAACTCTCATAAGCATCATTAGATATGGATTTAAAGTGGCTCACAAGAACACACACAGTTGGTAAAGTTTGGCTATGTTCCTTAATGACTTACCGTTTCTTTTAGAAAGGCCATAAGTTTCTCATCTCAAATCTAAATGACTTCAGTATAAAGGCCATAAGTTTCTCATCTCAAATCCTAATGACTTACCCTTTCCTTTATTGGAAGTAGACTTCAAGCTGAATATTTTTAAACATCACAAGCCTCATATTTGGTTTCTAAGTGGTCCCAAATCGCGTTGCAAGGCAGAGAAGAAAAACACACTATGAGGATGCCGTGATGAACAAATTCTCACGGTGTGACTCACATACGAGTTAACCAAAGAACTAAAAGAGGACGCCTTGAGGATGCCTTATTTCACAAATTCTCATGGTGCAGCCACGACGTCGATATCTGAAGACTCAAAATTTCAGGAATTTTACGTATTTTTTGGGATTTTTAGGTTTTTAACCCACTTTGCAGTCTTCCTATAAATACCAATAGACTCTAATTCGAAAAGAACTCTTGTTTTTAATTCTATTTTGCATTAGAGCTAGGTTTTTGGCTTGATTATGTCTAGCTAATCTCCTCCCTCTAGGTTGGAGGTTGCACATCAGCCTCATTGCATTGCATATCCTGCACATAGGGATGACTTTGAGCTTAAGTCCGGTTTTCTAAACCTTTTGCCCTCCTTCCATTGCTTGGATCGTAAAGGTCCGGTGACTTTCATCAAAGATTTCAACTCCAAATGTTTAATCATGAAGCGACCTAGAGTACAGGAAAATGAAGTCAAATTATTGGCTTTCCCGTTCTGTCTTAAAGATAGAGCGCAAGAGTGGTGGTTTTACCTTCCCCCGGGATCTATCACTAGCTAGAATGACTTGATTTTAACATTCTTAAGGGAATACTTTCCCGAATACGGGTCGTCTCGAAACTTATCTCAGAGATATATAATATCAAGATGAAAAAAGTAGAGACCTTCAATGACTGTTGGGGCAGATTCAAAAGACTAATTATACTGTGTCCCCAACATGGTCAGAGTAAAACCTTTCTTGTCCGATTCCTCTATAAGGGTCTTAAGTTCCTTGAGAAGTGCATGATTGACAACACTTGTGGTGAAGCCTAAAAGAAGAGAACAACCGATGAGATGTTCAAGTTGTTTGAATCTATGGATAGTCAGTCTCGTCAATATGTTGACGACGATAAGGATGAGGATCCTTCTTGACACATCTTCAGTGGAAGTGGGTCAAGCAACACTGATAGGAAGATTGACAAACTCACTGATCTCATGGAGCGTTTCCTTACTTTCGGGAAAGCTCAGGCCAAGATTTGCAGCTTTTGTGACGCTTCTGGCCATACTACTAATTCTTGTCCCACCATGTTTAGAGAACAAGCTAACGCTTTAGGTGGCAGATTCCAAGGTCTTCCTAGGAATCAATACGGCAACAGTAATGGTAATACATATAATCAAGCCGTTCATAACCCCTATTTGAGATATGGGTCACATAATCAAAACTTCTCTCAATTTGTTCCAAGGGGACAATAACTCCCTCCACAGCCCCAACCTGTTCATACTACTGGACCCTTAGAGGATATGATGGGGACACTCATCACTAAGGTGGACAACCTCATAATCGACATGACATAGTACAAAGCAACTAATGATGCCACTGTGCGTGACTTGGCAGTTCAAGTGAATCAAATAACTAGAGTGCTAGGTAAACTTATGGACTAGGGTAGATTGCACGCCCAACCCACCCCTAACCCTAAGGCGCATGTAAATGTCGTATCATTAGTTGTTGAGAGTGAGCCTAGGGAGGCTAAGGTAGTTCGTAGAGAGCATCACACTATACCTGAGCAGGATGAGGAGGCAGGCTCAAACTTGTGACAGTTGGCTAACCGGTGTATGTATAGCGCAGTGCATGCATATTAGGTTGACTATCCTTAGTAATTGAAGTCGAAACGTACGTCCTCACGTGGTATAGTCAAACTTATGACAGTTGGCCAACCGGTCAAGTACCGTAGGGATCTAAGCTAAATCAGGAGCACTAGCGATCTGGTTATCTAGGTGTAGTGTCTTCAGAACTGAGGTAATGCATCAAACGTGTTAAATCTGGAGCACTAACGATGAGGTTGCGTGTTTGGTTAGGGAAGTAATCAACGGTCGTACCTTGGTTGTCGACATCAAGAAGTGCGAGAAACTGAGTGCATCACCGGGTCTATAGTTGCATTGCATCTTAGGTTAGTCTCATATCATTTATAAACCAAGTATTAATGGAATCAATCCCCAAGTTGTATCGTGAAAACCGTGAAGCTGTATACGTTGATTTTCTTCCTTTGCATTACTTCAACTCCAAAGTTTTCAACGTTTTCAAAAGTTTTACAAAATCCCCTGATTTTTCTTCTCCCTTAGAAATCCAAGTTAGTAACCCAGTCCTTGTGGTTCGTCCCCGAGCTTACTACCGCTACAGTCTTTTGTAGTTTTCAGTATAGGAATCGGGAATGATATTTGACGTGTTACAACGCATAGCAAGCAAGATTTTTGAAGGTCGAGAGTTCAATTCCCCATAAAAAAATGCTAGAGCGACACCCCTAAAATGTACATCAGAATGCACAACACCCCTTTCCAATCATGTTTTGAACATCAGAATACGTAAGCTCTCATCTGAAGGTAAAACGGATGGGATAAGATTTGGAATTGCCTATTTAGGATTCAATAAAATAAAATAAAATAAAAATGGGTTGCGTGAAAGTTCTTTGGCTCTCATAACAAGTTTACAACAACAAAATTCTCAATCCCAAAATAATCGGGTGCGGCTATGTATATTAAATATTCCATTCTTCTTGATTCAATACATTCTAAGCTATCTTAAGTCTGCCTTTATGTTGTTAAATTTCTTCAAGTTTTATTTATTATGTTTAGTTTTCAATATGAGGATCATAACACAATTTTTCGTTAGCTAACAGAGTCGAAACGTCTTCCATAGAAGGGAAAAGTTGGGAAGAAAAAAAGAGTAAGCTACATCAACATTGATTACATCTTTATATAGTGACTAAACCCCAACGAACTATATAGAAATTACTATATAACCATTGCACTACAATTCCTATATTTTATAATATACTATTACAAGTAAGCATCAACATTATACACTTAACTCAGCTTATACAAAATATTTCTTTAAAATCTAGCGTTGATTTAGTTATGTCACACAAATTTTTTTCACTTTCAAAACATATTTTTCCTCATTTTGTGTTGTATAATGTTTGCATGTGCCTATGTTTGTGGCTAACTCGCTTATATGAATAAGTCAATTCTTCTAATAAAAAAAAAGTCAATTCTCCCTTCAAAATCTTTTTTTTTTCTTAAGAGAAAGAGAATGTCATTAAATCTATTTTTTTTCTATCATATATGTTTCTACCAAGTGATTTAATATAATTTTCAAAAATTAATATTCTTTAGGTAGCAAATTTGTGAATGCATGATCCTAATCACTATTTTTTTGATAACTATGAAAATAGAACATAGATGCTCAGAACATAATTCATGATATTTACTTTTGTCAGAGTAATAGTGCTCATTTCTTTGCTACTATACCACACCTTTGAAATATCTCTCTCAATATATTTCGTAATTAATTTGTGAGGGTTGTTACCTTATTGTTGCCAAAGATAACTTCAAATATTCAATTTCAAACTTCATTGTCATTGCGATTGGTCATGTTGTTTTGAAGTTGAATATATAGTTTTTAAAAATATGTAAACATGAAGATCTTATATAATAAGTACGTTATAGTTTTCCTTTAGAGCAGAACATTTGTTAAATCTATACTATATATAATGTCAATCCTCCCAAGGATCCAATTAATTTTAAATTTATACTTATTCTATATTTGTCCTTCATTTCTTTTTACTTATTGGTTTAAAAAGAAGTTAACTAATAATCATTGGGGGCATTTGTGGAAAACAAACACACTTCTAGTTAGTTTTCTAACTGAACCTTTATTAACTTTTCCTAAATTATCACCATTTCTCTCTCATATCCACGTATCTCTTCACAACCATTCTCCTCCCTTGCGGTTTTGCAAAGTTAAAAATTCAAACACAATTTTTGCCATTTATTATCTATTTATTTTTTAAAGATTTTGCATATCATCCATGGATAGAGATTAACATTTATTGCTAGATTTAAAATTTGACAACAAAGGGGTTGGGCATGTAGTGATGATTTTATGCAATTAGTTGCATCAACGTACATTCATGGCAAGACGCACCATCATGATTTGATTTTGACTAATTGTGATAATTTTTAGTGTTTTCATTATTATATATATATATGGTGGTTGATAATATTGGTCAGTTTTATTTTTCTTTTTTGGATGTGGAGGACGATATACTCCCAATTAAGTTCGAAGTCTAATTGATTGATTTGGAAACTTCTCATCTCTATCCATGCGTGATAATTTAATGGGCAGATCACAATTCTTCACGAGTGTGAAGATGCAGAGAAGTTAATTTTCCTATTTACTTTCACTGTATATTGACAATAATTTCTATATTAACATAAGTTATCAATTAATTACTTTTATATATCTTTGGATAATTACACTCTCTGAAGGGCAAATTTTGTGACAGATGGATTGCATAGATAGATATCTATATATGGAGCAAAACCATAGATTTGGACACATTAATCAACTAATTGACTTTTGAAAGAAATGGATGGGTCTTCAATGAAATGGAAGGACAACGAGAGAAAAATTGTAAGAGTGGAAGGGTTAATTAAGGGTGATTAGACAAAATATAATGTAAATTGATGCATAGGGGTTTCATTTTAGGTTCCATTTTTTTTAGAAGGTAAAAAATCGAGGTAGCTTTATTTTGGGTTTATGAAGCAACAAAAAATGTTAATGGTGGAATAAAACCACATGATATGCTAGAGATCCTGATCCAGTATTCAGTATAGGCACATGATCCATTTGTTAGATACTCAACAAATCAAAATGCTTCATATATATAGTTGAGATAATTATCATTATTTTTTAAAATTCAATTATAGATGCTTTGGTTTTTTTTTTGTTTTTTTCCATTCTGTGTTATTATAATTTAAAAAAAAAAATTATACTATAATATTGTTGATTTAGACGTCTCTCCTATGGAAAAAGATTGGCTAACCCCCTTTGGACATCGAGAAATGCGCACCTACCATGTTGGCATTATCCAATGCAAATGTAATGTACATCTCAAGGTGTATAGTTTGGGGTCCTTCTGGTAGATGTTCCTATTAATTTTATTTAGACATTCATCATTTAGTCCAAACACTTGCATAGAATTGACAATGTTATAAAAATAAATTTTGAACCTATAAATTTCTCAATTGTGACTTTCCGCAAAAAAAAAATCTCAAAATTTGATCCAAAAATAATTATATGTTTCGTGCTCATCGACTAGTGTAATTAAATGTAATTCTCTTTAGTCCCACATCACTAAATGAAAAATATGTATGATATGAGACTAGTATAAAATAAGAGGTTAGAGAACCCTCCAAACTCATACATAAGTTTAATTTAATATCTAGATTCTAGAAACAATCCCTAGGGTCCTCCTCCCCACCCATCTCCCTACTCCCCATTCCTCCCGATCTCCTATTCTCCTCTTATCTCCCATCTTCTTCTCCACTCTCCTCTCTCCTTTCAGCCTACTTCCCCTCCCTCCTCTCACCTTCCCCTTCCCATTCCCCTTTCCCGTCCCCTTCGCTCTAGATATTAAATTAATCTTATCTTTTTCAAGGGGCGTGCCACCTTTCAAAATAAATAAAAAAAAGGCTTGGCACACCTCGCAAAAACTAAACAAAAATCTTTACTAAAATTATTCACTCTTTTCAATCTTCTTGCTCATTATTTTTCTCGCTAAAGGCGGCAAAGACCGACGGGTGTGATGCTTTTGAAATTTTTTTTCCTTGCTTGTTGTTACTACTACTGCTAAGGCTTCTTCATTTTTTATTATAATTTTCTTTTCAATCTTGTCTTTTTGACATTCTTGGAAACTATTTATCCATATTTGCGTCTTTGCATCTTTTAGGCATGCCGTTGGTACATTAATTTCATCTTTTAGAATTTAGCCATTTAAAACATGTTTGTTTCTGCCACTACTGCCCATTCCATGTTTAAAATACTGAAAAATATGCACACTCATCTCATCTCTACAATACCTTTTAGGTTTTATTCTAAAGTCTATTCTTTTTATCAAACTTGAATTTGCCTCATCAACTGGTGGTTGTCCAAATTACTGGTATGCTTTTCCATCATATTTTCCCTTATAATTTCTCAATTTTATGCCCTAGTGTAATTTTAGTCATCTTTTGTTGTATGATTATTTGCTAAACCTACTTATTAATTATAATTGATTACGGTTGTGCTATTAGTGGCTAATCTGGTAGTCTTTCGACCTTGATTTGGTACTTTGTGCATGTAGATGGACAGGAAATCCAGGGGTTTTATGTCCAGTCATATGATAGAGACAGGATAAAAAATTTGATTTTTCCTTGTAATTCGCTCTTTTGAAAAATGTAATAATTCTGGAAATGTAATTCGACATGGAGGATTTTTGTGAAAATTTGCCAATTTGGAGAAGTTTGGGAAACATTCTCTTAGATGGTAAAAAGATTCAAATTGCTATTTAGGGATGTCAAAGTAAGCACAATTATACATTATAGCATTCAAAAATACTAATCTAATGGTTTGGAGCATTTCTAATGATATAAACTATGGATACTACAAAGAAGTTACAAAGAAAAAAAAATCATGCATAGGAAATAAAATCAATTCTACTAAAAAAATAGATACATAACTCTACATAATGGTATCATATTATGCATAAACTAAGCTATTACTTATTGATTTGTAGTTAAAATGTGTCTCTAAATGTAACTACCCAAATCTTACCCGATCTGACTTAGGGGCAATTTAGTAATTTAAATATTAAATGTGTGTTGAATTTTCTTTAAATTGGATTATTAGTGAGATGGTATAATATCCTACACCTTGAGATGCGCATTTTATTTGGTTTGAAGATATTTCATAATATACTCTCGTTCTCATTAAGGAAACTCACAAGAGAATAAGTTCCCAAAAACTTTTCTTAAACATGAAGAAAGTTATATTTGGGGGCGAGATCACCAGATTTATGAGATCCCACTAACTAGGGAAATAAATGTGGGAACTTTTCTAGTCAAAAAGGGTGAAATATCCAAATTTATGAGATCTCATTAATTAGGAAAAGATTTTGTGAGAACTTTCTTGGTCAAAAGGGAAAAGATCTCTAAATTCATGAGATAACATTAATTAGGAAATGATTTATGGAAAACTATCCTGGTCAAAAGGCTAATTAAGTAGACTAATGAAAAAGGGCCAAAAACATATTAGAGTTAGACTTAAGGCCCAAATGAGAGGGCACTTTAGTCTTTAACAATGGTAGATTGCTTACCCTTTTTCATCTTCCAATGTCAGTGTGTAGTTGTTATTGTTTGAATGATTTGGTAAACAAATATTGGATGTTTTATATGGAGACATCAAGATCATTTGGGATAGCTTTGAGGAAAACTTCAAATTTATGATTCTCTGGGAAAGGAAAGAAAAAACTCAACTGGCAGGATACCATCTTATAATGATTCATAGAAATATCTTTGTGTAAGTTCCATCATGAAAATCTTAATGGAGTGACATTGTGACGGCCAAATAGCTCAAAGTAGATCTTGTTAAATTGATCACGATATCATGTTTCTTTCAAAATCTTATCCATCTAGAATAGAGGTCATAGGCACTAATATGAGATTTTAAACGAGTGATATAAGGTTTATGGAAAAAGTTACAAGGTTAGACCTAACATTTTTGGAATGGCATTTGAGAAATGTTGGACCCATGTAGCAGGCCCCTACTAATTTGGGACTGAGGCGTTGATGTTGCATACTTGAACTGTTAAAGATGGTCTCAATTATTTCTCTTCCTTTTGATCAGTGCAGTGACAAATTTATTTCATTTCCATTCATCAATAAACTAGTCAACATCCCGTGCTTCGCGCGCGGGCAAGACTAAATGTTAATAATATCAAATAAAAATAAATTTGATAAGAAAAACCTCTAAACCTAATTTCCAATAAAAAAATCACTAAATTGATTCAATCACCTCCAAAACTGTCAAAAACGACACAAATAACAATTCATAACATACAATTCACATGATTAATTAGAACAAAAGCATGTAAGAAAAAAAAAAACTATCATTACTAATAAATTTGATCGTATAAAACAAAAGCATGTAAAAAAAAACTTAGTATAAATTTGATCGTATTAGTCAAAAATCATCATATTTATAATACTAATAAACTTATATTACTTACATATATTCAATATTAGTCATCATTTTAAAGTCTTTAGATTCTAATGTGTTCAATTTGGTTATTAAGAAAGCAATTTGTAATTTCATTATTATTGAACTCTTAAGTACTTAGAAATTACATTTTTTTTAAAATGGAAGGATATAATATTCCATTGGTAATATCCTCAAATGTATATACTTTTTGATTTATGTGGTATTCTATTAACAATATCCTCATACATATGTACTTTTCGATCTCTGCAATTGATTGAATTTGTGGCTTTTGGGCTTAACAAATTCCTAATTAATGCAACACAGATAATAAATTGGTCATCAATTTTTTAATGACAACATTCCTATACTTTGATCATATTAGATTTTTTTTTCAAAGATCATATTAGATTTAACTATTAAAGCATAAACCCCAGAAAAATAGCAAAACAACCTTGTTAACTACAGTTACACTATAAACAACACAAACAAACGAAAAATCGAAAGCAAAAATAGCCGGACAAGCCAAAATTCTAATTAATTGGCCATTCTAACATTCAATTAAAAAAAGATGTGGCTAAACGGACCCCAATTTTTGCTAAACATACCTCGTTTACTCACCATACCCCAGTTTTTTATTCTAATTACTAAATGTACCCCACTTTTCAAAAAACCTCCGAAATACCCTTACTAAATGTACCAACTTTTTACTAAATATACCCCATTATTCAAACATACCTTTGTCTCCTCGGCCTGTGGATTTCGGTCATACAGGATCGAGACCTCTTTAGAGGTTTCGACCGGCTTCATCTAAATCCCACTGGGATCTTTAAAGGGGTATCAGTCTTGTTAGAAGGCAACTAGGTATCGACTGGCTGCCACCGAGATCTCTTTATAGGTCTAAGTGGGAACCGACCAAGACCTTTAAAGAAGTCTTAGACCTATGTGTAATGACCCTCAAATTTAATTGGTGACACGTATTGTGTTTTAGGATCGTGATCTGACAGTCGTGACTTGTCACATTGCTTAAGCCTTGGAAGTCGATACTGAGGTGTATTTTATTTTTCTGTGATGTTTGTACTATTATTTATACCTTAATGTGAACTTTGTATGTCCTAGTGCGTGATTTTGTTTTGTTTATCTCCTCGAATTTGTGTGTGAGTTTCGCCTACGAAAAACGAGAATTTTAGGGCAAAAAGGGTATATTTCAGTTATTTAAACACCAAAAATGATAATTAGAGAATTATCAGAATATAATAAATAATTAATGAATATGCGAGTGTATTGTTGTGTACGAGAATGAAAGACGTGCAAGTCATGAGGTAGTACAAGTCCGATAACGCGAGGTGTGAGCGCGTATTGGTTAAGTGGTGAGGTAAGAGTCACCAAGTGAAGTCACACAGGTGAGTTAGAGTTGTTGGCTGGATTGAATAGAGACCACAAGATGTGCCTCGAGATACGTGTGTGAGGGAAGATGAGCGAGACATAAATATCACATTTTCTCTCTCCTCCCTATCTCATTTCTCTTTCACTCAAACAAATGAATGAAATTGGGAATGTTGGGTTCGCTGATTTGAAGCTCGAAACGATGTAGGGGATCGGTTGACTAAGCATAATAAGGTAAGATCCTGACTCCTCTTGTGGATATCTACGATTTGACGTCAATTTTGTGAGTTTTCGTCGTGATGAATTCGGATGATATTTTTGGGTTTTGGTTTTAATGAGTTTGGATGATGATTTGATGATCAAAGGGTTGATCAAATGAGATTTTATTGCTGAGTTGATGATTTTGAAGAGTTTGGTATTTTAGGAAATTTTTCGTAATTTTTGAATCGGGCATTTATCGGAGTTTTGACACATGGCGAAGTGGTTTTTGTAAAGTTTTGGACGTTCCTAAGAGTTTAAGATAGGCTCGAAACTACGCGTAATAAGGTAAGATCCCGACTTCTCTCGTGGATGTCTATGATTTGACGTCAATTTTGTAGGATTTCGTCGTGACGAATTCAGACGATATTTTCATGTTTCGGTTTTAATGAGTTTGGGTGATAGATTGATGATAAAAGGGATGATCAAATTGGGTTTTGTTGGTTGAGTTAATGATTTTGAAGAGTTGGGTATTTTAGAGAATTTTTGGTGTAATTTTTGAATCATGCATTTGTCGGGGTTTCGACACAAGGCGGAGTAGTTTTATATAGTTTTGGTCGTCCCTAAGAGTTTGGGATAGTCTCAAAACTCAGCGACGTGAGGCTTAATTTCAAAAAACCCCAGAAACAAGTTCAGGGTGTCATGCCATGAGGGATGTCGTGGAGAGTTTTCTCCCACAGCGTCGATCACGCCGTGAAAACAAGAGGTGAATATGAGATTGACGTTTTATATGATGACGTGGGCAAAAACCCTAGCGGCAACCAAACCTGGGACTCAATAAATATACGTTTTATGTGACTCTGTTGGATTTATACCCTTGTGGCATCTGGAACAGTAAAAAAAAATTTCAAATATTTTTCAAAAGTTTTGGGAAAACTTTAGGGGTTTATTTAGGGTCACGAAATGACTCTAATATATAAAAAATTGGGCTTAAATGATTGTCAAGCTTTGAGAATTCAAATTGTACGAGTTAGATAATTGCGTGAGAATCGGTATTTCGCGATTTCTTTAAGATACGTTAGTAAGCCAGTAAGAAGGTGCATATTAATTCATTTTCCATTATTATTTTTTCTATCGAATTAAGCTATTTGTTAGAATTTCATTCTTATATTCCTTAATTAAGTGTCTTTGGAGTAAGTGTGTCGTGAAGGTACTCCTAGGTTCATATTAGCTGGGTTAACATAAACACTTCTGCAGAAATGTTGTCCACCCACCTAATTTTGAGTTTCACCCTGAGTAATGGATTGTTGTGGATGTGGATGTGGATGTGGATGTGATTGTGGTTGTGGGTGTGGTTGTGGATTATTGTGGGTATTGACCACTTATGGGCCTCTATTGACTAGATAAACACTCAAATATCATTGTTATACTTACCAGTTTGTTTATCATGTAATTTGTGTTATTTTCTACCTTTCAATACCGCATGATTTTTAAACTATTTTATTGGTTATTTATGAATCACTGTTTATATTCTTCTGGCTATAGTTTCTATTTTATCACATACTCATTGTCTAGTTTGTGTCGGTGGGTGAAGATACGGCTGAGACGAACAGAGGAAAGGAGCTAGTCGATGCTAGGTGACTTCCTCTGAGGACTCTCGGAGCGGTTCTTTCTTTTACTCCACTGTAGGTGTTGTTTTTTGATTATAAATATTGTATATTATGTTTTGAATATAATGAGGTACCTTTTGGGATTGAGTGACTAGAGATATCATGTATTATCGCATTGTTATACTTTGTTACCAGATTTGCATGTTTATCCATTTCTTAGGGTTTCCACATTACAAGTTATTTTCCTGATTTTCCCTTTATTGAGTTATTAGTTGATTATACTTGATTTCCGCTGCGAATTTCCTAATAAATATATAATCCAATAACTCACAAGTTTAAATTGATAACTTAAATGATGAATTGAGACTTTGATGCTGACTAAGATGCGTTGATCTCACGAGTGTGGATTCAGGGGGTTCACGTAGGCCTAGGCTGGGCGGGACCCAGTTTTAGAGGGAATTGGGGCTGTCACACTGTGGTTCGAAACCCATAGGTGACGAGAACGAAAAAAAATTCAAAACTCCTAAAAGTACATGAAAACGGCAAAAATAATATTGGGTTTTGCTCAGAATCGCTTGATATTCTCGATTCCATTAACATTTTGTCTTAAATGCAAGATTCAACCCCCAAATCGAAGACTTAAACCCAACAACACCAAACCAACTAAAAAATGACAAAAAAATCCAAGAAAGCTCTAAAACGACACAAAAGAGATGAGGAATCGCACTCACGACGTCAAATCGATGGGTTTCACCGGATGAGGGCCAAAGGTGATTGCAATTTGAGAGTGGAGAGATAGTGGTGTGGCTGGGGTATGGATAGATGAGATGAGTTAGTGGGGTATGAGAGAGCAAAAATCCTTTTATATTGAGGGTAGTTGTGCAATTTCACATTTTTTTAAAAAAGTGGGTATATTTAGCAAAAATCGGAGTCCATTTTGACGCTCCCTTCTTAAATACCTATAGTAAAGAAAAGGCCGAAAAATCCTCCAAAAATAGCAAAATATCCTCATTAACTACAATAGCACTATGTTTAACAAACTAAAAAACATAACTACCCCTGTGCAGCGCGTTGCATTGATTTGTCTTTAATTTTTACTTTATAGTTAGTTTTTTTCTCTAGTTGGAAGTCTTTGCTTTGTCTTCTCCTTATTGGGAAGTTTTATTATTCGTTTTGTGGTTTTAGTATTTTTGTGTATTGTCATGAGTTTCAACATTGTAGAGAGCGGTCATTGATTGTCAAATTGTATCAATTTAAAAAAAAAGTCAAATTAATGACAGTTTGTTTCCACAAATAGAATTAGAGATTCAATGTATTTGATTTTATGTCTGGTCTTGTATTGAGCCATGACTGATTAATGAAATTTTGATTTCTCTTCAAAAAACAAAAAAAAAAACAAAAACAAACCCCAAAGTGAAAATAACCCGAGAAGTCAAAATTCTAATGAATAGGTCATTCTAACTTTGAGTAAGGACTTACAAACTAATTAGAATTGTAACGCAATTGATACATCAAGCTAGTTGTCTCTAATTGTAACATAATTGCTTTTGCGACACCTGGAATGGACATCCGGCTGTTAGTGTCGATTGATTTTCATATCGATGTTTGTTTGACCCTAATTAATTTGGGATTGAGGTTATGTTGTTGTTGTTATTTGATTGTGCGCACACAAATCGATGTGTATTGAATGGATATCAATAACTGGGTGTCCTAAAAAGGTCATCCAAGCTTGCATTATCCTTTTATAATTATATTGGATAAATTCATTTAAATTGCATACCTAATGACCCAATTTGTTTAGAAGTCTTCAACATCACCGCATCATTACCGCCTCCAACCTTTTTCTTTGAAGAAGAGAAAGAAAACGGGGGAAAGAAGCAAAAACTACTACACCATAAAATTATGATAAAAATTAATTCAAGGCTAAAACCACCACACTCTAACATCATGATAAACTAATTCAAAATATATAGCCATGCATGTACGTTGAGTTGGGACCAAAGACATGCTGATGATGCTTAAAGGATAAGGTTGGACACTCGCCTAATGATTCTTGCTTACATCCCCGTCAAACTAGGCAGAGGAGGAACTATGTCGAGTTTAGAACACATGCTGCGATGGCGAGCTTTGGGCACTGGTTTTGTCATGCAATCAACAACTTGGTCCTCGGAAGGAACATTACGAATATCTAGTAGCTGTTTGAGAACTCTATCATGGATGAAGTGGAGATCAATTTCAATGTGTTTTATATGGGTATGAAAGACCAGATTCTTAGCAAGGAAGAATGCACTCTGGTTGTCACACGAAAGGATTGGTTTGGAAGAAGACTAAATGTGGATGTCAGAGAGGGGAGATTCTATCCACATTATTTCAGCTGAAATGTAAGTAAGAGACTTGTATTCACTTTCTGTACTAGATCGAGCAACGACTTGTTGTTTCTTGGCTTGCCACAAGATGAGAGTATAGCCAAGATAAATGCAATATCCAGGGACAAATTTCTGATCTTCTAGAGAGGAAGCCTAGTCGGCATCAAAGAAGGCAACAATTTTGAGATTGGAGCAAGGCTTGATGTGAAGACACATATTGGAAGACTCTTATTTTTTATTGAAATTGGCTGAGCTGATTAATAGCGAAGGAGATGTTGGGACGAGTGTAGGTGAGGTACCGAAGGCCACCTATAATTCTGCGATAAAGAGTGCAGTCAGAGAACAAAGGACTAGAAGTAGAAACATTCAATTTTGAAGAGGCACAAGGAGTGGCAAGCGACTTGATTAAGCAAAGCCGGCACTTTGAATGAGATTTTGAATGTAAAGCCCATTGCGAGAGATAGATGCCCTGTATGATCTCGTTTGACTTCGTTCCCAAGAAAATAATGTAAATCTCCTAAGTCTTTGAGAACAAATTGGTTGGCAAGAGAAGAGATAAACTTTTTAATGTGAGCCCTAAAATTTCTGGTGATGATATAATAAGGATATATGTAACTGAATTGTCATCCTTGTGAATGAATAGAGACGTGTCGACTATCGAATTGCGAAATCCCCAATTTAGTAAAGTAAAACAGTGATAAATTTTACAGTTATTTGTTACAATTATTGCTCTATTTCCTTTTTTTTGAAATTCCATTCCGATTAAGTTGTCCGAGGGCAAGTGAGTCGACGTGATCCATGGAAGGATGGGTTATCTAAGGTAATATGCAAGAGCTAGGAACTTGAGATGCACGATATTGTTTGTTGGTTCTATATGGGGTGAGAGTTCTTTACTGGACTACTAGGAAGTTTCTCATCTGAGTGGATTTTAGGATGGTGTGAATGTACCTAATCATAAACTTCGAGCCTTGTATGTGTTTTTCCTTGCCTCAATGACCATTTAGTCGGGACTACTTGCGCCTCTCTTTTTGATTTCTAGGACAGTTATCTTCGATTGATTCATATTTATTTGCAATATTTATTTATTTATGCATTCCCTGTACCTTTCTATCTATCGACATAAATATAAACTACTTATTTATTTTGAAATGCTGTAAACATCCTACTTAGTGTTACGTACCTGGGCTTGTCATTCTTGTGTTTGACTGAGTGCAGATCTGTAGCCGAGCAAGAGAAAGGCTCCTCAGTTAGGTGACTTACTTTAAGGATACCAGAGCGGTTGTCCCTTTGTTTTCGACGTGGGTTTCTCTTACATTTTGTGTTATGTATATATTTGTTTTGTTTCACAATGGGATATGGGTTTTATGAGATATCTTGGGGCATGTATACGGATAATACTCTCTTGTGACTAGATGTATTTTTTAATGGTATTCACATGTAGGGTTTTCATACTCTAGGTTGTTCTGACTAGTGTCTTAGAGATTATTCTATTAGTTTGAGATTTTAATGCTTCTGCTATACTTTGAAAACTCACTATTATGAATAACTCTCATTTAAATTGCTTTGTTAATGGTAAATAAAAAGGAAGGTTGACTAAGCTTGCGTTGAATTCACAAGATTTATTTGGGAGTTCACATAAGTCTAAGCATGGCGGGGCCCAGTTTAGGGTTGTGGAAGTGGGTCGTTACAGTTGGTATCAAAGCCCAAAGTTTTAAAACTTGACTCTTGATTAACTCACAACCAATTAAGACACAAACCCATTTATCAGTTAGGACAATAGTTGAATTTAGAATGGAACCCTGTGATCCTGACTTAAGTCTTAGTTGGGAAGTAAGAAGAGTTGGGGAATTTAAAACTGGACTATATGAGCTATTTTATGTATTGTACATACTATTATTGATAGCTATGTTCTGATCGTGTATTCACATTCTTTTCAAATTGCGATGGTCGGTCAGCCCAAGACTAGTGATGGTGGTTTAGGAGATATTCATGGGAAAATAGATGAGGTGTCTCAGTTAATTGCTTTGCACGGTCACCAGCTTGAGGAAATCCTCTGACTGTTGAGAACTCAGCCTGCATCTTCACCCTCTACGTTTGCAACACCTGTTACGTAGGCTGGGAGTGCTCCGACAGTGCTGGACACACTTGCAGCTCCCGTAGTACCGATAGGACCTACAGTAGCCGAGAAAGCATAGATTTAAATCAAGATAGTCCACCTATGTCAGATACACTGGCTGAGGATACGCCGAGTACGCCAGCTGACATAGGTACTGGAGCTATAACTGAGGTGAGGCAGTCTCACGAATTCTTGCGACATCATCTAAAGAAGTTTCACAGGGGTATTGATCTTAAGGCAGCAGAGAAATACATACAAAGTCACTCGAAGATTCATGATATGTTGGCCACACCGAAACATATGAGGCCTAGTATATCATCAACTTCATTGTTGGTAGAGGCTGATGTAAAGTAGCGTAGCATGGTGGCTACGAAGGGGAAGCCCAAGGACTGGGCTAAGTTCATAAAGAGGTTTAATGAGAAGTATATTCCTCTTTTGATCCATAACTTGAAGACGATTAAGTTTAAGAACATCAGACAAGCAAGTAACAAGACAGTAATGCAATGCATAGGCCAGTACCTGCAAGTGATGGATAGTGAGGGCATAGCTGACACTGATGCTGACTGGGCCTATTATTTCATGCATGGTATGTTACACTCTATTGGTTCGATGGTGGTTACTACAATTCCGAGGACATTACAGAAGGGCTACGAGAGAGGTATGACCAATGAGACTTTCTTGATAGCATACGCAGAGTATTGGTTGCGCCATCAATATCATTATAGATAGTAGTCAGTTCGAGAGGTAATAGGATAAAGAAGGTACCTAAATAGTGGATATGGAGAGACTGTGCACAGAGCGTGGGACCTATTGCATCTCCATATTCTACCACTGTAGTACCATCTGCTCTAATACAGAGTTATGCTAGCACACAACAACAGCTAACATAGTCAGGTCCTTAGAGGCAGCAGTATCAGCAGGCTGAGGGACAAAGTGTTCAATTTGGATTAAGCTCTCTGCTACAAGTGTGGACAGATAGGGCATTTCATTGGTGCTTATCTATAATTGGGCTGAGGGCAGCCGCAATAGAGCTAAGAGTAGGTTCATACTATTATCGCACCAGACCAAACTACTACCCATAACCTGATCGAGTGTATGGTTTATATTTATAGTCATTTTATGCATACCATGTTTGATAATGGTTCTACAATTTCATTTATTTCGAGTCGTATGGTTGATGAGTTGGGTTTGAGACCTACTATAATACAGAGACCCTTGATCCTTAACATAACTGCTGGGGATAAGAATTACCTGAACTTGTTTTCTGCTGATTGTTCGATAGAGATAGGGGGTCACATCTTACCTGCATGGATTGGTTGGGTTGATGCTTTGTATCGCATGGATTGGTTGGGTGCGTATCATGCACTGATCCATTACTTCAGCAAGAGGATTAAAGTTTAGATTCTTGGGCATTCGTAGTTTAGTTTTTAGGGGACTTCGATTTTGTTACCGATTACTAGAGGCAGGGTAGTTTCTGGTGTAGATGTCGAGACATTCACTAGTGTTTTGGGTACAACAGGAAAGTTGAGACCAGGATGGAGGAGATACTTATGGGATGTGAGTTTCTAGATGTTTTCCTGCTGAGCTACCAGGTTTACCACCACCTAGGGGGATCGATTTCATTATTGATTTGGTCCCTAGAACCAAACCTATATTCATTCTGTCGTGCCGTATGGCTCCTAAGGAGCTAGAAGAGCTGAGATCACAACTTGATGAGTTGTTAGAGTTTGGTTTTATCTACCCGAGCATGTGACTTTGGGGCACGCTAGTTTTGTTTGTTAAGGAAAAAGATTGTAGTATGACATTATGTATTGACTACAGACAATTTAACAGGGTGACAGTGAAGAATAAGTATCCACTTCCTGGTATTGATGACTTGTTCGATCAACTAACAGGAGCACAGTGGTTCTCAAAACTTGATTTGAGATATGGGTAACATCAGCTGAGGATTAGAGCAGAGGATAGGGAGAAGACTGCTTTTCGCACTCGATATGGGCATTAACAATTCACAGTCATACATTTTGGGTTGACTAACGCTCCAATAATGTTTATGGATTTGATGCATCGAGTGTTGAGAAATCAGATCGTTATTGTGTTTATTGACGACATCCTTATTTACTCTAAGACTCGTGAGGATCATAAGGAGCACCTCAGGACAATTTTATAGATACCGAAGGAGTATAAACTATTTGCCAAGTTTAGTAAGTGTAAATTTTGGCTTGTAAAAGTCAGATTTCTTAGTTACATAATTAGAGTTTGCAAAGTATCTATGGACCCCGCTAAGGTCAGAGAAGTTATTGATTGGCCTACATTAAGATCTATGTCAGATATTCACAATTTTCTTGGCTTGGCAGGATATTATATACTCTTTGTTCCAAACTTCTCGAAGATTGCATCACCTATGAAACAATTGATGAAGAAGGATACTAATTTTCAATGGAATGACAGTTGTGAGCAGGCGTTTCTGACATTAAAGGAACATTTGACTACAACACCAATTTTGGTTTTACCTAAGTCAGGGACGGGTTTTGAGGTGAATATCGATGCTTCTAAGGTCGGTTTGTGCTGTGTATTGATGCATGACGATAGAGTTATTGCTTACACGTCCTAACAGTTGAAGATTCACGAGAAGAATTACGTTACTCATGACTTGGAATTAGTGGCATTGGTCTTTGCATTGAAGATTTAGCATCATTATCTCTACAATGAGAGAATCATGTTGTTTACTGACTATAAGAGTTTGAAGTACCACTTCACTCAAAAAGAGTTGAACATAAGACAAAGTCGTTGGCTTGAGTTCCTCAAATATTATGATTTTTTTGGAGTATCACACGGGGAAGGCCAATGTCGTTGCATACGTATTGAGCTGCAGAGGGGTTGACTCAAAGATTGTTACTACCCACATGACACATGAGTATGGGTTGCTCGAGGTGGTTGAGTTGATGTATTCTATTGATATCCCGACCAACACCAGATTGTTGATTTGTGGACAGATGATGACTAACAGTCTCTATTCATAGTGTACTTGATGGTCACCAGAAAGATGAGCAATACTAGAGGTTTCTTGGGTTTTCTCATAGTCTGGATCATCCAGATTAGAATTAGTCGACAGATTCATGCTTGAGATTTAGAGGGCAATTTTAGATTCCATCAGTGGCTGAGCTAAGCAATGAAATACTTCATGAGGTACACCGCTCACATTTTACGATTCATCGGGGCAACATCAAGATGTATGCAGATGTGCATTGTCTTTTCTGGTGGCCAGAGATGAAGACTGATGTGTTTGATAACATTCGAGGGTGTGAGATTTGTCAGCGAGTTAAGGTTAAGCATCGCAGACCCAATGGGTTATTACAGCCACTTCCCATTCCTTGGTAGAAGTGGGAGCATATTGCCATAGATTTTATCAGTGGTGTACCTCGATCTCAGTGCGGACATGATAACATCTGGGTGATTATGGACAGGTTGACATAGTCTGCGCAATTTATACCGATCTCGACCACACATCGAGTGGATAGGCTGGTGACGGTGTATGAACGATAGATAGTTCGACTGCATGGTGTTCTGTTATTGATTGTGTCGGACAAATGGCCATAGTTTACATCTCATATTTGGCAGAGTATGCAGACACAGTTCGGCACACGGTTGGATCTCAGTACCGTCTTTCAGACTATCAGAAAATTAGAGAGATTGATGCAGATTCTCGAGGATATGGCTAGGATGTGTGTGTTAGAGTACGGTGGATCATGGGTGGAGTATCTTCACTTGTGTGTAAGTTCGCCTACAATAAAAATTATCATACCAAAATTGGGTACCATTTGAGAAATTATACGGGAGGTCGTGCACATCTCCATCTTGTTGGGTAGGGCCCGAGGATGTGGCAGTTTTTGGGTCAGAGATTGTAGTGGATCACATAGAGAAGATACACTTGATTAAATTGAGATTAAAAGGTACGCAGTATAGGAAGAAGAAGTATAATGATTTATGTCATGGGGAGTTAGAGTATCAGGTCGAAGACTATGTTTATCTGAAAGTTTCTCCGATGAGAGGTTACAAGAAGTTTAAGATTAGAGGGAAGCTTGTGTTGAGGTTTATTGGTCCATTCATAGTTGGGAAGTGGATAGATAGAGTTGGGTATGAGTGGGAGTTGCCACCTCAGTTATCTGGGATCCACCCCGTATTTCATGTTTCAATGCTTTGACTAGATAAGTTGAGAGAAGGCAGACGACAGACGGTGGACTTGAGCCAGATAGACTCAAGGGAGGACATGACTTATGATGAACAACCTATTCAGATTTTGGACTGCAAGGTGAAGATTATGAGGAATAAGGAGATCTCATCATTCCTTGTCAAATGGCAACACCACGGGGGCAAGGAACTGGTGTGGGAGCTCGAGTCTTACATGCATAATTATTTTCCCTTCCTCTTTTGAGTTCTGCAAGTCTTTCCTTTAGTTTGTTTTAAATTTTGATGACAAAATTCCAATTAGTTGGGAAGATTATAACGACCCTAAAAATCTAACTCGTGCCACATGTAGTTTTAAGTCGTACGTAAGCCACTTGCTATAATACTTGTGTCCAGTTTTTGGTCGTCGACACCAAGGTATGTTATTATGAATTCGATGCTTCTATTATTTATTTATTTAACCCAATGAAAATTCCAATGTCCTACTGCTCGAAAAAATATGCATTACGAGTAACAGGCAAACAATTGTTGGGTAATTAGTTGTTCGGGGGAATAGTTGAATTAAAACACTAACAAAATACAATAAAATATAATAATTAAAGGTTGTGTGACACGTCCAGTATGTTTGTACGCCCGTGAGCACGTGGCGGTGCGAGTTGTAGTGCAGTCCAAGTGCGAAAATACCCAAGAAAGCTTTAGTTTTAAGTTAGAAATAAATAAGAGTCAAAAGGAGTCCCCAAATGTGTCAATTTTAGAGTATGAGTTGGGTGGCTGGTTTGAGTATATGCTAATGGATGAGCCTTAAGATACGAGTGTGGAAAAAGATGAGAACATAGATATATTTAAAACCTTAATCAAATTTTCTCTCTCATCGTTTCTCTCTTATTCTCTCACACTCACAAGAAAACGAAAAGAAGCTTGGGGTTTGACCGATTTTGAGCTCAAAACGATGTCGAAGATCGACCAACAATGCAAGAAAATGTGAGATCCCGACTTATTACGCGATTCTCTATGTTTTAACTCATGTTTTGCGAGTTTTCGTTACAATATTTTCAGACATTATGTTGGAGTTTCAATTTTCTGGGCATTTTGTATTGTTATGTGGGTGATTTGATGATGAAGGAGCTTGATTCTGGTGTTGTTATTGTTGTTGATGAATTCAAATTTTTTAGAATTTTTGTTAACTTTTGGTTTAATTTTCATATCAAAAATTTTGTGGACATTCTGATGAGCTTTGGTAATGGTTTTGGGTTTGTATGGACATCCCTATGAGTTTGGGATAGGCTCGGAATGTGGCGACACGTGTTGGGGTGTGAAAAAACCACAGATTCACATTCAGGTGTTGAAGTCAGGAGGGACACGGTGGAGCCTTAAGCCCCATGATGTCGATCATGACGACCAGGGTAGAGGGCCCTGAGAGGGCATGCTTTAAGTGACGCCGTGGAGGGTTGTACCCCACGACACCACTCATGACGTCTGGGGCAGAGGGCAGCCCAGACCTACTGTCACAGCCCACACCATGATGCGCACGTCGACTAAGGTACGTGGCCGAGGTATATGATATTTTTGTATTTATTGAATGCTTAATGTTATATAGTGTGTAGACTTACTAAGTTAGTTTATACTATATAGGCATCGAGACGAGAGCGGGGACACGCTTCGAGTTGTGTGCAAGCAGGAGAATCGGGTAGCAAGACTATGTAAGTCTTATTTAATATTAATATGAAGCTATGGAATATTCATATGCATGATGGAATAAATTTTTAAGCCTATAGTTGTATATATATTAATGCAAATCAAAAAGAAACCTTATAGTTTTGCTTTATAAGTCTACAACTATTGAACTTACTATTGAACTTACTATTGGACTTACCTCGGGATGCACACTAGCACATACTCCTATACACTTGTGTCACACATGTGTGTCCCTTAGCTGAATTTTAGTGGGTTGATCATTGGATCAACCTAGAATTTTTGGAATGCAAACTAGATTTGGCATCCACTATATATCTTGCCCTTTGTCTCCTTTGCTTCTTCTTGCATCTTTGGTTTAAACACACATCCAGAATTTCTTTGGAAAATTTGGAAAACAAATTATAAGAGAGTGAAGACATCACTAAACAAGGGGAATCAAGCTAGGAAATTCAACACAAAAATGTGGTAAATAGGTTGTCAGGCTTACTAATACATAGTTAAGTCCTACGAGGCAAGGATTAGGGCTTAATTACTAGATTAGGCCGGGTGGTGCCCTAGATTAAGGGTGAGGTCGTCACACCTACGCTTTAAGTGATGCTGCCGGGTTCGGATCCCTAGGGCGTCACCTGCGACATGACATTGTTCATCAGACAAATTTTAGGAAAATTTTTAAAAAATTTTGGGGATCTCTCAACTATCCAAATGGGTTCAAATACGACTCAATACTCGGATAATTGACCCAATTACACAAACGGTTAAAATTATGCAAATATGGATAAATTGGGGTTAATTAATGGAGAATTTCAACCAAATGATTAACATGGGATTTTAGTCGATGACAGACATACGAGGGATTTGTAGGGGACGAGTCAGAGTTATGTGAGTGTGTAATAGCTACGGATATAGGTAAGTAAACCAATAAGAAATTTTACAGTTACTTCATTTAGTTTTAATTGTTGTTATTATTGGTCTGTTTCCAATTTTTTTAAAATTCAATTCTGATTGAGTTGTCCGAGGGCAAGTGAGTCAACGTGATCCTCGGGAAGACGGGTTATCTGGGGTAATATGCCAGAACCAGAAACTCGAGATGCATAATATTGTTTGTTGGTTCTATACAGGGTGAGAGTTCTTTGCTGAACTACTAGGAAGTCTCCCATCTTCATGAATTTTAGGATGGTGTAAGTTTACCATGTCCTTAACCCGAGTCTTGTAGGTATTTTTCCTCGACTTAACAAACATTTAGTCGAGACTACTTGCGCCTCTCTGTTTGATTTCCTGGACACTCATCTTCGATTGATTCGTATTTATTTACAATCTTTGTTTATTCATGCATTCCCTGTACCTTTCTATCAGCATGAATATAGGCTGCTTATTTATTTCGAAATGCTATAAATATCCTGTTTAGCGTTATTTACTTCGGCTCGTCATTCTTGTGTTTGAGTGAGCGTATATCCGCATTCAAGTAAGGGAAAGGCTCCTTAGTTAGGTGACTTGCTTTAAGGATACCGGAGTGGTTCTCCCTTTTTCATCGATGTAGGTTTTTATTACATTTTGTAATATGTATATGTTTGTTTTGTTTCACAATGGGATATGTGTTTTATGAGAGATCTTGGGGCATGTATATAGAAAATACTCTCCTGTGACTTGATGTATTTGTTAATGGCATACATATAAAGGGTTTCCACACTCTAGGTTATCCTGACTTGTGTCTTAGAGATTATTCTATTACTTTGAGACTTTAATACTTCCATTATACTTAGAGATTATTCTATTAGTTATTGGATTAAAAAAACTGCTTAGTTAATGGTAAATGGTAAGGAAGGCTGACAAGGCTTGCGTTGACTTTACGAGATTTATTTGAGGGTTCACGTAAGTCTAGGCTTGGTGGGGCTCAGTTTAGGGTTGTGGAACTGGCGACGTAACAATAGCCCTTCGATTGAAGAAATAATAGTTCAAAGATCAAAACAAATCAATGCGGACAACACTCCAACAAGGGCGAACCAAAAAATGAACACGCCAACAAAGGCGAGATCATTGCTAATATTAGTTTTTCTTTTTAAGATTCATGGCCAAGAAAGATTTTGAATTGTTTGATTGATTAAGATAGATAAATCTATCCATTACAACTAATCAAGAAAAGTTGTGGTCCATCCCCTTTATTGCTTTAATTTATTGCCAATTATTCTCCAGTCGATATTAAGATGTTCTTTTAACTGCTCTATGACTCCTATCTTGTGAGGAACATGTCATATTAATTAATCATGTGGAAAAGAGTTTGGTTGCTTGCAATATAAGGCTGCACATGATACTCTTGGTTGCTTATAATATAATGCAGCACATGATACTCTTTGACGCATACTATGGATTCTTCTAAGTAAAATAAATTCTTGATATACTAAATTGTTTTTGATATTTGTGGATTTCTGAACCTTTTTCACTCCATCTTACTTCCATTTGACTAATCATGAAGGAGTTAATCGAATGCCCCTATCCCATAATGCAGAGAAACTAATAAGATATAATATAGCCACCGTGATGTCTCAATCAGATATATGGTGCTCGTCGCTGCACCTCAATCCTTGGGGATGGAATCATTATTATTTTATAATCATATAATCCAACTTCTTTTTAGTTTAATAATTATTAACAAGGCTGCTTTAGGATAATGTGATTATTTTATGCAATCAAGTTTATATTAATTAAGATCATGAATGTATACTTCTTATATCTTTAGTTTCATGAAAGTAGCTAGCTAGAGAAGATGTATATACAAGATTTTTTCCTTGTTTGTCTTTACACTTCCTAGATTCTTCATGGAAATGGTGACTGGAGAATCAAATGCTTTTCTTCTATAATTTTCTTTATAACAAATAACAACGACAACAACATCAACAACAAAGCCTCGATCTCAATTAGTCAACACGAATCAAACTAAAATTTCTACTTCACATGATTTAATGCAGTTGATGGCATGTATTCAAAACCCTCTAAATCTTTTGTCATCCATGCATTTTTAATTATTTTTGGCTATCCTATTTTGTATCGAATTGCTTTCATTTTCATTCTATCGAGTTTTCTAACTAGTGAATTTCTTATAAGGTCTAATCTTTTAGTTTGTGTCTTTTAGCATTATGTTGTATACATGGGAGGAAGTGATCATCATGAAGATGAAGGTGGCGATGAAGCTGCAAAGTGATTGATTTTTGTTTGATGTGAATTACATCAGTTAAAAAGTTGCATTCGATACCGGAGAATTACATCATTGAAAGAATGCAAATACTCAAGTACATCAATTCCGCCAAGTATGCATTGTAGTTGTTATTATTAATCTTCAACGAATCACTTTTCTCTCATTTCAGGAGAACTCTGTTCTTCTATATTTGAACATTATATGTTTATTTTTAGGAATCCTATAGAAACCATTCTTCCAACAATGGACATAAAAAGGTTCAAACTGGCCCTTGTCGTTGCTTCCTTTTCATCTTGAGGCCCTGAGCAACTCACCGAAACGATTCTTAAGGTTTGTGCAATCTACTTTGTCATTAAAAATATCTCTTCCATTTGCTTCTCTTCTAATTGTTTTATAGACAATTTGCACTCAGTTCAAACTGTGTTTACATGAATCAAATTATATTTTGTGAGGAATGTACATTCATCTCATTTGTTTGTTGAGCAGGGTTTATATTTTTGTTTATAACATATATAAGATGTTGCATCAACAAAATCATCATCTTTTTGTGACTGTTGAAAGTTTTAAGTCCCATAATGATTTGATACTTTTAGCCTTAATTTTATTAAAAAACTACATGAAACTACAACTTAATAGATTATACTTAAATTTTTCTTAATGCCCCTATAAATTCATAACATATAATAAGATGTATAATCTTATTTATCATTATGCATAGAAGTGTGATGAGTAAAAGTTGATTCCCGGGGTCGAACCTGGCATTTTGGAGGCCTTAGGCATAACCTTTTTGCCGCTCTTGGCATGCTTTCATTAAAATTATTTTATTTTCACCTTATATACCGCCATTGAACTTTAAAAACTATTTAAAGATTTTTTCCCTTCCTTTCTCTAGACCTGAGATCGACGGTGAAAAGTGTAAGAATCTCTTTATCATCGGTGGAGTTAAAAAGGGGTAGAGGGTGCGAGATGAGAGATTAAAGAAAGTTGAAAAAACTTATTCCTTTAGCTAGACTAAAAACTTCTAAAATAGTGATGTTTAACCTGGCAATGTGTACTTGACTATTAGTAGTTTAGCAATAAAATCAACTTGTTGAAAAAAAAAAAACCAAACCTCAACAAAAAAGTAGTAATTAAAAAATCGACAAAAACATTTTTTGTGAGATGATAGGCATGTCACTTGCCAAAAGTTAATGATGAGTATTCATTTAGGTATGATTTAGTATAGGATATTAGGAGTTAATGGACTATATTTATCTTATTTTAGAGTGACAAATGCTTGTTTTATGTGTTTCAGGGATTTTATTTTTATTGGGCAGTTTTGGGACCGAAGGCCTGTGTTTAGCTTAATTGACGATGTTTAGTTCAAAGGTCAAAACTTTCACATTCGAAATTGGAACGACTCGCCGTTAGTCTTGATGGAAAGAAGACTTTGAGGCAAACATTTTCAACTTTTGTAAGAATCATGAGATGTGGATTTGAAGTGGCTCAAAAGAACACACACAATTCAAAAAGTTTGGGTAAGTTCCTTAATGATCCCTTTTCAGTCCATAACATTCTCATCTCAAATGCAAATGACTTTCTCTTTCCTTCTTAGAAAGTAGACTCCAAGATGAACATTTTCATGTCTCCCAAGCCTTTTCAGATTCGACTTCTAGGTGGTCCAAAATCGCGTTGTAATGCAGAGAATAAAAACACGACGTGAAGATGCCGTGATAAAAAATTCTCACGGCGTGACTCACATAAGAGTTAACCAGAGAGCTAAAAAAGGATGCCGTGTTTCACATATTCTCACGGTACCGCCACAGCATCGATACCTGAAGACTCGAAATTTTAGGAATTTTACCTATTTCGAGATTTTTAGGTTTTTAACCCACTTTGGAGTCTTCTTATAAATACTAATAGACTATAATTCGAAAAGAACTCTTGTTTTTATTTTCGTTTGCATTAGAACTAGATTTTTGGCTTGATTATGTCTAGCTAATCTCCTTCCTTTAGGTTAAAGGTAGATTGGTCAAGATTTGCGACTTGGGATTCTGTTATGAGGTTTATTTATATTTAATTATCTTGATTCTTTTCTATGGTTTATTCTCTTTGGTATTGTTTTTAATAATAGGGTTAGATTTGATTATATGTATAGCGCTGTGCATGCATATTAGGTTGACTATCCTTACTCGTTAAAGTCGAAATGTCCGGCCTTACGTGGTAGACTCAAACTTGTGACAGTTAGCCAACCGGTTAAGTACCCTAAGGATATAGATTAAATCGGGAGCACTAGCGATCTGATTGTATAGGTGTAGTGCCTTCATAGACCGTGGTAATACGTCCAATGCGTTAAATCTAGAGCACTAGCAATCAGATTGCGTGTTTGGTTAGGGAAGTAGTCAATGGTCCTACCTAGGCTGTTGACATTAGGAAGTGCGAGGAACTGAGTGCATCACTGGGTCTATAGCTGCACAAGATCATAGGTTAGTCTCATGTCATTTATAAACCAAGAATTAATAGAATCAATCCCAAGTTGTATTGTGAAGACCGTGAAGCTGAATACCTAGATTTTCTTCCATTGCATTACTTCAATTCTAAATTTTTTAAAGTTTCCAAAAGGTTTACAAAAGCCCCTATTTTCTCTTCTCCCTTAAACACATAAGTCAGTAACCCAGTGCTTGAGGTTTGACCCCGAGCTTACCACTGCTACAGTCTTTTGTAGTTTTTAGTCTAGGAATCGAGAATTATATTTCACGTTTTACGACGCACGTCTTATTTTGGCGCTGTTACCGAAGACTAGGTCCTACTTGATTTAGGTTTTTCTTTTCTTTCTTTTATGCAAAGGAGTCTTCGTCGATATCGAGAAGGCTTGCCGACGGAACGCGAGAGAAGCGCGCCAATGGAAGCAAGGTTCTGAAGCTACTCCTAATGTTTCATATTCTCTAGAAATGGAGGATAATGAGCACAATCCTCCCCGAGATGAGGGAACAATCAGAATCAAGGGGATAATCAGGATAGGGCACCATTAGGATCAAGGGGACATCTAATTCCCTAATTTTAGCCACACGCACCTAATGTGTTAAACCATGCACGTGCACCGGCACATGATGAGCTCCGCATCACAATTGAGATGGAAAACCAAGAGATTCAAATTCTCCTTGCATATCAGCCTCATTGCATTGTATATCCTGTACATAGGGGTGACTTTGAGCTTAAGTCCGGTTTCCTAAACCTTTTACCCTCCTTCCATTGCTTGGATTGTAAAGGTCCGATGACTTTCATTAAAGATTTCGACTCCAAATGTTTATTGATGAAGCGACCTAGAGTACAGTAAGATAAAGTCAAATTGTTGGCTTTCCCGTTCTGTCTTAAAGATAGAGCGCAAGAGTGGTTGTTTTACCTTCCCTCGGGATCTATCACTAGTTGGAATGACTTGATTTCAACATTCTTAAGGGAATACTTTCCCGAATCCCGGTCATCTCTGCTTATCTTAGAGATAATATCAAGATGAAAAAAGGAGAGACCTTCAATGACTGTTAGGGCAGATTCAAATGACTAATTGCATTGTGTCCCCAACTTGGTCAGAGTAAAACCTCTCTTGTCCAATTCCTCTACAAGGGTCTTAGGTCCCTTAAGAAGTGCATGATTGACAACACTTATTGTGGAGCCAATAAGAAGAGAACAACTGATGAGATGTTCAAGTTGTTTGAATCTATGGCTTGTCAGTCCTGTCAATATGTTGACGACGATAAGGATGAGGATCCTTCTAGACATATCTTCAGTAGAAGTAGGTCAATTGACACTGATAAGAAGCTTGACAAACTCACTGATCTCATGAAGCGTTTCCTTACTTCCAGGAAAGCTCAAGCCAAGACTTGCGACTTTTGTGACGCTTTTGGCCATACTATTGATTCTTGTCCCACCATGTTTGGAGAACAAGCTAACGCTTTAGGTGACAGATTCCAAGGTCCTCCTAGGAATTAATACGGCAACACTAATGGTAATACATATAATCAAGCCGTTAATAGCCCCTATTTGAGTTATGGTTCATAGAATCAGAACTTCTTTCAGTTTGTTCCAAGGGGATAACAACTCCCTCCACAGCCCCAACCTGTTCAGACTACCGGACCCCTTGAGGATATGATGAGGACACTCATCACTAAGGTGGACAACCTTATAGTCGACATGACACAGTACAAAGTAACTAATGATGCTACTGTACGTGACTTGACAGTTTAGGTGAATCAAATAGCTAGAGAGCTAGGTAAACTTACGGACTAAGGTAGATTGCCCGCCCAACCCACCCCTAACCCTAAGGCGCATGTAAATATCGTATCATTAGTTGTTAAGAGCGAGCCTAGGGAGACTAAGGTAGTACGTAGAGAGCATCACACTATACCTAAACAGGATGAGGAGGCAGAGGCCAGGAGGCGACCTGAGATCTTAATGTGATCTCTTTTCCTGTAAAGATTCTTTCCGAAGTTATTCCAGAAACGCAGAGATCCTGAGATACTGGCAGACATCCCTCAACTTCCCCAGTTGAGCAGATTTTAGATATTCAGGAGAAGGTTGAGGACATTGCACAGGTCATTGAGATCGAGGATACCCTAGAGCAGGTATGTGCAGACGTGGACAAGGTAAGTTTGGGGGTACATGAAGTATTAGAGGAGCAGATCGAGAGAAAGCTACCACCTAAATGCCTAGACCTTGGTATATTTACTCTTTCTTGTAAGGTAGGTAATATTACTATTGAGAGTGCCATGCGTAATCATGGCGCATCCATAAATGTCATGTCCAATTCATTATATGAGTCTCTTCATGATGGTCCTCTTAAGGATACTCAGGTTGCAATCCACCTAGCTAATAGGTCGGTTGTACACTCGGTTGGGTTCATCGAGGACGTCCCAATCAAGATTCATGATTTTATATTCTTGAAGACTTTTATGTAATGGATATGGGAGAACATTCTCTCAATGAGTTACCTTCTATTCTTTTAGGTCGACCTTTCCTATGGACTGTTAGGAGTAAGGTTGATATGTTTGATGGGACCATGACTATCGGGTTTGATGGTAAGATCGTTACATTTGATATTTTTAACACTATTAAGTATCCTACTGATGTTTCTTGCTTGTTTGCTATGCATGTTTCTGACCCACTATTTCAGGATGAGATTAGGTTGGACAAGCAAGACAGCCGTCAAGAACCTAGAGTTGGTGAGACTTTTCCACCACCCCATGCTGACATATAGTGTTTCCTTATCCCACGGTGGAGCTGTACATACGAGAACCACTCGAGACATGCTTGAGTGGGACAACATGACCTAGCACGCAGGATTCTGAAGTCGAGCTAATGACTCTAACCAAAAGCGCTCTTGGGAGGTAGCCCAAGTTTCTATCCTTTTTCTTTTCAGTTTCTTGTTCTTATATTATTTTGTGAACTAATGTTATCTCGTTTGTGACTATTTGCAGGAGTTTGATACTTGTTTGTTAAAGCACCAGAGTTAAGAGCCCGATATCACTGCTGTGTTTCTCTGGTATATATAGTTAGTCTATTTTGTATTTGGTAAGTTCTTGTGTTTAGTTTATTAAGATTAGTTTTTGAGTCTGCTGGAGGTATTGATATGTATATTCCCGTAATTTCCTGAGTTGAGCATTTTTGTCACCATGCTTTATATTTTATGAGATATTATAGTGCAATAGGTTTTGCATATTCATTTTAGCATGTCATTTCTCCATTACTTGTTTCTTTCACTTCCATGTTCTTTTCACTTATTTTCTCTTCATTTTATAGTTTGAAAGCCTCATTCTTATTTTAAACCTTGAGGACAAGGTTTGGGATAAGTTTGGGGGTGTTTCAGGTATAGTTGAGTGTTTGATGAATGGATTAGCACATGATAGGTATAACCATTTTATTATTTTTATGCATATTCCATGGGTTTGGTAAGTTATGGTGGTTTTTTCTTTTCTTTTCACCTTTTTTCTTGTTATGACATGCTATGCATTGCATTATTTAGGTTAGTAGTAGTTTGTATTAGTTCATGCATTTTTGTAGTTATTTAGTTGCGTTATTAAGTCTATGCATGTTTAGAGTCATTTTGTTACATATAGAGTTGCTTAAAACCTTGTTGAGTGTTTTTTATTGTGGATATGAGTTCGAATTCGCTACTTTTGAGACTTAAACCTTTTTAAATAGGAGTTGTACTTAATTTAGAGTATTATCCAATATCTTTGAGGTTGCTTATTAGAAAACTAGTATGATGTTTAGGCATTGTGCTAGAGACCAAAGAGGCAAACAGTCCTATTTTGCAAGTTTTTAGATTTCTAAGGATGCTAGAATTAGAATGTAGCTCACTTGAGACATCAATTACTATGACTTGATCACTTATTGGGAATGATTAGACTTGAACAAACATTGAATGACTCATTTGATTATAATGAAAGTGAGAAGGTCAACAAGAGTTTTCTTAAAAATTTTATAGAGTCCCACAGATTCCAAAGGAAAAGGAGCATAGAATCTTATGGTGGGAAAAAGTGAGAAAAACGGATTCCATTGGACATGGAGCAGAGACCGCACTACTTTTAAAACATTTGGGGGAAAATAGAGTGTATATACGCATAAAGGCGGAAGTTTATGAAAATTCTTTTGAATAAAAAGATATGACCGAGTGCTTATAGCTAGATCAATTGAGTTATTCCAATGTGTTGTTCTACATTTTCATATTTAAGTCTGATTGTTTCTCTTTGGAGTGTTTAATCAATATTTATGGATAGTATGCTGCACTTTTCGTTCATAGTCCCTTTTTCGGTGTTAATACACTATTTATAGGAAATTCTGAACTTGTATGCTTTAATGTAGTGGCTCTAATCTTGAGTAGTTGAAGGCCTTTGTTTGGATTGATTCTAGTTTTTGAAAGAGTGATTTTCATTGATGTTTGGATTCCGTTTTCATACTATTTGGCTCAGAACTTCTTTTTGGTATATGTTTTCATTCACTCATTCGCTCGGGACGAGCAATGTCTAAGTTTGGGGGTGTTTAATGAGTGTTCATTTAGGCATAATTTAGTATAGGATATTAGGAGTTAATGGACTATATTTATCTTTTTTTTAAAGTGATAAATGCTTGTTTTATGTGTTTCAGAAATTTTATATGAGTAGGGCATTTTTGGGACTGAAGGCGTGTGTTGAGCTTAATTGACAATGTTCAGTTCAGAGGGCATAACTTTCACATCAGAAGTCTAAACGACTCACCGTTAGTCTTGTTGGTAAAGTTATACATTAGATATACATTTAACTCTCATAAGCATCATTAGATATACATTTAAAGTGGCTCACAAGAACACACACAGTTGGTAAAGTTTGGCTATGTTCCTTAATGACTTACCATTTCTTTTATAAAGGCCATAAGTTTCTCATCTCAAATCTAAATGACTTCAGTATAAAGGCCATAAGTTTCTCATCTCAAATCCAAATGACTTACCCTTTCCTTTATTGGAAAGTAGACTTCAAGCTGAATATTTTTATATATTACAAGCCTCAGATTCGGCTTCTAAGTGGTCCCAAATCGCGATGCAAGACAGAGAAGAAAAATACACCATGAGGATGCCGTGATGAACAAATTCTCACGGCGTGACTCACATACGAGTTAACCAAAGAACTAAAAGAGGACGCCGTGAGCATGCCTTATTTCACAAATTCTCATGGTGCAACCACGACGTCGATATCTGAAGACTCAAAATTTCTGGAATTTTACGTATTTCTTGGGATTTTTAGGTTTTCAACCCACTTTGCAGTCTTCCTATAAATACAAATAGACTCTAATTCGAAAAGAACTCTTGTTTTTTACTTCTATTTTGCATTAGAACTAAGTTTTTAGCCTGATTATGTCTAGCTAATCTCCTCCCTCTAGGTTGAAGGTTGCACATCAGCTTCATTACATTGCCTATCCTGCACATAGGGATGACTTTGAGCTTAAGTCTGGTTTTCTAAACCTTTTGCCCTCCATCCATTGCTTGGATCGTAAAGGTCCGGTGACTTTCATCAAAGATTTCAACTCCAAATGTTTAATCATGAAGCGACCTAGAGTACAGGAAAATGAAGTCAAATTATTGGCTTTCCCGTTCTGTCTTAAAGATAGAGCATAAGAGTGGTGGTTTTACCTTCCCCCGGGATCTATCACTAGCTAGAATGACTTGATTTTAACATTCTTAAGGGAATACTTTCCCGAATCTGGGCCATCTCAGCTTATCTCAAAGATATGTAATATCAAGATGAGAAAAGTAGAGACCTTCAATGACTGTTGGGGCAGATTCAAAAGACTAATTATATTGTGTCCCCAACATGGTCAGAGTAAAACCTTTCTTGTCCGGTTCCTCTATAAGGGTCTTAGGTTCCTTGAGAAGTGCATGATTGACAACACTTGTGGTGGAGCCTATAAGAAGAGAACAACCGATGAGATGTTCGAGTTATTTGAATCTATGGATAGTTAGTCTCGTCAATATGTTGACGATGATAAGGATGAGGATCCTTCTTGACACATCTTCAGTGGAAGTGGGTCAAGCAACGCTGATAGGAAGATTGACAAACTCACTGATCTCATGGAGCGTTTTCTTACTTTCGGGAAAGCTCAGGCCAAGACTTGCGGCTTTTGTGACGCTTCTGGCTATACTACTAATTCTTGTCCCACCATGTTCAGAGAACAAGCTAACGCTTTAGGTGGTGGATTCCAAGGTCTTCCTAGGAATCAATACAGCAACACTAATGGTAATACATATAATCAAGCCGTTAATAACCCCTATTTGAGATATGGGTGACATAATCAGAACTTCTCTCAGTTTGTTCCAAAAGGACAATAACTCCCTCCACAGCCCCAACCTGTTCATACTACTGGACCCTTAGAGGATATGATGGGACACTCATCACTAAGGTGGACAACCTCATAGTCGACATGACATAGTACAAAGCAACTAATGATGCCACTGTGCGTGACTTGGCAGTTCAAGTGAATCAAATAGCTAGAGAGCTAGGTAAACTTATGGACTAGGGTAGATTGCACACCCAACCTACCCCTAACCCTAAGGCGCATGTAAATGTCATATCATTAGTTGTTAAGAGCGAGCCTGGGGAGGCTAAGGTAGTTCGTAGAGAGCATCACACTATACCTGAGCAGGATGAGGAGGCAGACTCAAACTTGTGACAGTTGGCTAACCGGTGTATGTATAGCGCAGTGCATGCATATTATGAGATGTGAATTTGAAGTGGCTCAAAAGAACACACACAATTCGAAAAGTTTGGCTAAGTTCCTTAATGATCCCTTTTCAGTATAAAGACCATAACATTCTCATCTAAAATCCAAATGACTTTCTCTTTCCTTCTTAGAAAGTAGACTCCAAGATGAACATTTTCATGTCTCCCAAGTCTTTTGAGATTCGACATCTAAGTGGTCCAAAATCGCGTTGTAAAGCAGAGAATAAAAACACGACTTGAGGATGCCGTGATAAAAAAATTCTCACGGCGTGACTCACATAAGAGTTAACCAGACAGCTAAAAAAGGATGCCGTGTTTCACATATTCTCACGGCACCGCCACGGCATCGATACCTAAAGACTCGAAATTTTAGGAATTTTACCTATTTCGAGATTTTTAGATTTTTAACCCACTTTAGAGTCTTCCTATAAATACTAATAGACTATAATTCGAAAAGAACTCTTGTTTTTACTTTCGTTTTGCATTAGAACTAGATTTTTGGCTTGATTATGTCTAGCTAATCTCCTTCCTCTAGTTTAAAGGTGGATTGGTCAAGCTTTGCGACTTGGGATTCTATTATGAGGTTTATTTATATTTAATTATCTTGATTCTTTTCTATGGTTTATTCTCTTTGGTATTGTTTTTAATAATAGGGTTAGATTTGATTGTATGTATAGTGTTGTGCATGCATATTAGGTCGACTATCCTTACTCGTTAAAGTCGAAACGTCCGTCCTTACGTGGTAGACTCAAACTTGTGATAGTTGGCCAACCGGTTAAGTACGTGAAGGAAATAGATTTAATCGGGAGCACTAGCGATCCGATTGTATAGGTGTAGTGCCTTCATAGACCGAGGTAATACGTCTAATGCGTTAAATCTAGAGCACTAGCAATCAGATTGTGTGTTTGGTTAGGGAAGTAGTCAACGGTCGTACCTAGGCTGTTGACATTAGGAAGTGCAAGGAACCCAGTGCGTCACTGGGTCTATAGCTGCACAAAATCATAGGTTAGTCTCATATCATTTATAAACCAAGAATTAATGGAACCAATTCCAAGTTGTATTGTGAAGATCGTGAAGCTAAATACCTAGATTTTCTTCCATTGCATTACTTCAATTCTAAATTTTTCAAAGTTTCCAAAAGTTTTACAAAATCCCCTGTTTTCTCTTCTCCCTTAGACACATAAGTCAGTAACCCAGTGCTTGAGGTTTGAACTCGAGCTTACCACTGCTACAGTCTGTTGTAGTTTTTAGTCTAGGAATCGAGAATTATATTTCATGTTTTGCGACGCACGTCATATTTTGGCGCTTTTACCAAAGACTAGGTCCTACTTGATTTAGGTTTTTCTTTTCTTTCGTTTATGCATAGGAGTCTTCGTTGATCACATTCCACCGGATCCTCTCTACTTTTTGATCCGGATATCGAGAAGGCTTGCTGACGGAACGCGAGAGAAGCGCGCTAATGGAAGCAAGATTCTGAAGCTACTCCTAATGTTTCATATTCTCTAGAAATGGAGGATAATGAGCACAATCCTCCCCGAGATGAGGGAACAATCATAATCAAAGGGATAATCAGGATAGGGCACCATTAGAATTGAGGGGACATCTAATTCCCCAATTTTAGCCACACAAACCTAATGTGTTAAACCATGCACGTGCACCAGCACATGATGAGCTCCGCATCACAATTGAGATGGAAAACCAGGAGATGCAAATTCTCCTTGCATATCAGCCTCATTGCATTGCATATCCTGTACATAGGGGTGACTTTGAGCTTAAGTCTGATTTCCTAAACCTTTTACCCTCCTTCCACTGCTTGGATCGTAAAGGTCCGATGACTTTCATCAAAGATTTCGACTCCAAATGTTTAATGCTAAAGCGACCTAAAGTACAGTAAGATGAATTTAAATTGTTGGCTTTCCCGGTTCTGTCTTAAAGATAGAGCGCAAGAGTGGTTGTTTTACCTTCCCTCGGGATCTATCACTAGTTGGAATGACTTGATTTCAACATTCTGAAGGGAATACTTTCCTGAATCCCGGTCATCTCAGCTTATCTTAGAGATATATAATATCAAGATGAAAAAAGGAAAGACCTTCAATGACTGTTGGAGCTTCATATGACTAATTGCACTGTGTCCCCAATATGGTCAGAGTAAAACCTCTCTTGTCCAACTCCTCTACAAGGGTCTTAGGTTCCTTTAGAAGTGCATGATTGACAACACTTGTGGTGGAGCCTATAAGAAGAGAACAACTGATGAGATGTTTAAGTTGTTTGAATCTATGGTTAGTCAGTCCTGTCAATATGTTGACGACGATAAGGATGAGGATCCTTCTATAAGAAGAGAACAACTCATGGAGCGTTTCCTTACTTCTGGACTCAGGCTAAGACTTGTGGCTTTTGTGACGCTTCTGGCCATACTATTGATTCTTGTCCCGCCATGTTTGAAGAACAAGCTAACGCTTTAGGTGGCAGATTCCAAGGTCCTCCTAGGAATCAATACGGTAACACTAATGGTAATACATATAATCAAGCCGTTAATAGCCCCTATTTGAGTTATGGTTCACAGAATCAGAACTTCTTTCAGTTTGTTCCAAGGGGATAACAACTCCCTCCACAACCCCAACCTGTTCAGACTACCGGACCCTTAGAGGATATGATGAGGACACTCATCACTAAGGTGGACAACCTTGTAGTCGACATGACACAATACAAAGCAACCAATGATGCTACTGTACGTGACTTGACAGTTCAGGTGAATCAAATAGCTAGAGAACTAGGTAAACTTACGGACTAAGGTAGATTGCCCGCCCAACCCACCCCTAACCCTAAGGCGCATGTAAATGTCATATCATTAGTTGTTAAGAGCGAGCCTAGGGAGACTAAAGTAGTTCGAAGAGAGCATCACACTATACCTAAACAGGATGAGGAGGTAGAGGCCAGGAGGCGACGTGAGATCTTGATGCGATCTCCTTTCCCGCAGAGATTCTTTTTGGAGTTATTCCAGAAACACAGAGATCCTGAGATACTGGCAAACATCCCTCAACTTCCCAGTTGAGCAGATTTTAGATATTCAGGAGAAGGTTGAGGAGGTTGCACAGGTCATTGAGATCGAGGATACCTTGGAGCAGGTATGCGCAGATGTGGACAAGGTAAGTTTGGGGGTACATGAAGTACTAGAGGAGCAGATCGAGAGAAAGCTACCACCCAAATGCCTAAACCTTGGTATATTTACTCTTTCTTGTAAGGTAGGTAATATTACTATTGAGAGTGCAATGTGTAATCATGGCGCATCCATAAAATGTCACGTCCAGTTCATTATATGAGTCTCTTCATGATGGTCCTCTTAAGGATACTCAGGTTGCAATCCACCTAGCAAATAGGTCGGTTGTACACTCGGTTAGGTTCATCGAGGATGTCCTAATCAAGATCCATGATTTTATATTCCTGAAGACTTATATGTAATGGATATGGGAGAAGATTCTCTCAATGAGTTACCTTCTATTCTTTTGGGTCGACCTTTCCTATGGACTGTTAGGAGTAAGGTTGATGTGTTTGATGGGACCATGACTATCGGGTTTGATGGTAAGATCGTTACATTTTATATTTTTAACACTATTAAATCTCCTACTGATGTTTCTTGCTTGTTTGCTATGCCTGTTTCTGACCCACTATTTCAGGATGAGATTAGGTTGGACAAGCAAGGCGGCCGTCAAGAACCTAGAGTTGGTGAGACTTTTCCACCACCCTATGCTGACATATAGTGTTTCCTTATCCCATGGTGGAGCTGTGCATACGAGAACCACTCGAGACATGCTCGAGTGGGACAACATGACCTAGCACGCATGATTCTGAAGTCGAGCTAAGGACTCTAACCAAAAGCGCTCTTGGGAGGTAGCCCAAGTTTCTATCCTTTTTCTTTTCAGTTTCTTGTTCTTATATTATTTTGTGAACTAATCTTATCTCGTTTGTGACTATTTGCAGGTGTCTGATACTTGTTTATTGAAGCACCAGAGTTGAGAGCCCGATATCACTGTTGAATTTTTCTGGTATATATAGTTAGTCTATTTTGGATTTGGTAAGTTCTTGTGTTTACTTTATTAGGATTAGTTTTTGAGTCTGCTGGAGGTATTGATATGTATATTCCCGTAATTTCCTGAGTTGAGCATTTTTGTCACCGTGCTTTATATTTTATGAGATATTATAGTGCAATAGGTTTTGCATATTCATTTTAGCATGTCATTTCTCCATTACTTGTTTCTTTCACTTCCATGTTCTTTTCACTTATTTTCTCTTCATTTTATAGTTTGATAGCCTCATTCTTATTTTAAACCTTGAGGACAAGGTTTGGGATAAGTTTGGGGGGTGTTTCAGGTATAGTTGAGTGTTGGATGAATGGATTAGCGCATGTGGTATAACCATTTTATTATTTTTATGCATATTCCATGGGTTTGGTAAGTTATGGTGGTTTTTTCTTTTCTTTTCACCTTTTTTCTTGTTATGACATGCTATGCATTGCATCATTTAGGTTAGTAGTAGTTTGTATTAGTTCATGCATTTTTGTAGTTATTTAGTTGCATTATTAAGTCTATGCATGTTTAGAGTCATTTTGTTACATATAGAGTTGCCTAAAACCTTGTTGAGTGTTTTTTATTGTGGATATGAGTTCGAATTACGCTACTTTTGAGACTTAAACCTTTTTAAATATTAGGAGTTGTACTTAATTTAGAGTATTATCCAATATCTTTGAGATTGCTTATTAGAGAACTAGTATGAAGTTTAGGCATTGTGCTAGATACCAAAGAGGCAAACGGTCCTATTTTGCAAGTTTTTAGATTTCTAAGGATGCTAGAATTAGAATGTAGCTCACTTGAGACATCAATTACTATGACTTTATCACTTATTGGGAATGATTAGACTTGAACGAACATTGAATGAATCATTTGATTATAATGAAAGTGAGAAGGGTCAACAAGAGTTTTCTTAAAAATTTTATAGAGTCCCATAGATTCAGAAGGAAAAGGAGCATAGAATCTTATGGTGGGAAAAAGTGAGAAAAATGGATTCCACTGGACATGGAGCAGGGACTGCACTACTTTTAAAACATTTGGGGGAAAATAGAGTGTATATACGCATAAAGGCGAAAGTTTATGAAAACTCTTTTGAATAAAAAGATATGACCGAGTGCTTATAGCTAGATCAATTGAGTTATTCCAATGAGTTGTTCCACATTTTCATATTTAAGTCAGATTGTCTCTCTTTGGTGTGTTTCATCAACATTTATGGATAGTATGTTGCACTTTTCATTCATAGTCCCTTTTTCGGTGTTGATACACTATTTATAGGAAATTCTAAACTTGTATGCTTTAATGTAGTGGCTCTAATCTTGAGTAGTTGAAGGCCTTTGTTTTGATTGATTCTAGTTTTTGAAAGAGTGATTTTCACTGATGTTTGGATTCTGTTTTCACACTATTTGGCTCAGAACTTCTTTTAAGTGATGGTTACTTGAGTGACAGATTTAAATAAAAAAGGAAGTCAAACTTGACTTGGTGATTGGCATAGGTTTGTTAGGATTAGTCATTGTAGTATAGAAGTAGAGTATATGTTTTCATTCACTCATTCTCTCGGGACGAGCAAAGTCTAAGTTTGGGGGTGTTTAATGAGTGTTCATTTAGGCATAATTTAGTATAGGATATTAGGAGTTAATGGACTATATTTATCTTTTTTTAAAGGGATAAATGCTTGTTTTATGTGTTTCAGGAATTTTATATGAGTAGGGCGTTTTTGGGACTGAAGGCGTGTGTTGAGCTTAATTGACAATGTTCAATTCAGAGGGCATAACTTTCACATCAGAAGTCTAAACGACTTGTCGTTGTCTTGTTGGAAATAAGACTTCGAGACGGATATTTTCAACTCTCATAAGCATCATTAGATATGGATTTAAAGTGGCTCACAAGAACACACACAGTTGGTAAAGTTTGGCTATGCTCCTTAATGACTTACCGTTTCTTTTATAAAGGCCATAAGTTTCTCATCTCAAATCTAAATGACTTCAGTATAAAGGCCATAAGTTTCTCATCTCAAATCCAAATGACTTACCTTTTCCTTTATTGGAAAGTAGACTTCAAGCTGAATATTTTTATATATCACAAGCCTTAGATTCGGCTTCTAAGTGGTCCCAAATCATGTTGCAAGGCAGAGAAGAAAAACACACCATGAGGATGCCGTGATGATCAAATTCTCACGGCGTGACTCACATATGAGTTAACCAAAGAACTAAAAGAGGACGCCGTGGAGATGCCTTATTTCACAAATTCTCATGGTGCAACCACGATGTCGATATCTGAAGACTCAAAATTTCGGGAATTTTACGTATTTTTCGGGATTTTTAGGTTTTCAACCCACTTTGCAGTCTTCCTATAAATACCAATAGACTCTAATTCGAAAAGAACTCTTGTTTTTACTTCTATTTTGCATTAGAACTAGGTTTTTGATTTGATTATGTCTAGCTAATCTTCTCCCTCAAGGTTGAAGGTTGCACATCAGCCTCATTGCATTGCATATCCTGCACATAGGGATGACTTTGAGCTTAAGTCCGGTTTTCTAAACCTTTTGCCCTCCTTCCATTGCTTGGATCGTAAAGGTCCGGTGACTTTCATCAAAGATTTCAACTCCAAATGTTTAATGATGAAGCGACCTAGAGTACAGGAAAATGAAGTCAAATTATTGGCTTTCCCGTTCTGTTTTAAAGATAGAGCGCAAGAGTGGTGGTTTTACTTTCCCCCGGGATCTATCACTAGCTAGAATGACTTGATTTTAACATTCTTAAGGGAATACTTTCCCGAATCTGGGTCATCACAGCTTATCTCAGAGATATGTAATATCAAGATGAAAAAAGTAGAGACCTTCAATGACTGTTGGGGCAGATTCAAAAGACTAATTATACTGTGTCCCCAACATGGTCAGAGTAAAACCTTTCTTGTCCGATTCCTCTATAAGGGTCTTAGGTTCCTTGAGAAGTGCATGATTGACAACACTAGTGGTGGAGCCTATAAGAAGAGAACAACCGATGAGATGTTCGAGTTGTTTGAATCTATGGATAGTCAGTCTCGTCAATATGTTGACGACGATAAGGATGAGGATCCTTCTTGACACATTTTCAGTGGAAATGGGTCAAGCAACTTTGATAAGAAGATTGACAAACTCACTGATCTCATGGAGCATTTGCTTACTTTCGGGAAAGCTCAGGCCAAGACTTGCGGCTTTTATGACGCTTCTGGCCATACTACTAATTCTTGTCCCACCATGTTCAGAGAAAAAGCTAACGCTTTAGGTGGCGGATTCCAAGGTCTTCCTAAGAATCAATACGGCAACACTAATGGTAATACATATAATCAAGCCGTTAATAACCCCTATTTGAGATATGGGTCAAATAATCAAAACTTCTCTCAGTTTGTTCCAAGGGGACAATAACTCCCTCCACAGCCCCAACCTGTTCATACTACTGGACCCTTAGAGGATATGATGGGGACACTCATCACTAAGGTGGACAACCTTATAGTCGACATGACATAGTACAAAGCAACTAATGATGCCACTGTGCGTGACTTGGCAGTTCAGGTGAATCAAATAGCTAGAGAGCTAGGTAAACTTATGGACTAGGGTAGATTGCACACGTAACCTACCCCTAACCCTAAGGCGCATGTAAATGTCATATCATTAGTTGTTGAGAGCGAGCCTAGGGAGGTTAAGGTAGTTCATAGAGAGCATCACACTATACCTGAGCAGGATGAGGAGGCAGACTCAAACTTGTGATAGTTGGCTAACTGGTGTATGTATAGCGCAGTGCATGCATATTAGGTTGACTACCCTTAGTAATTGAAGTCGAAACGTCTGTCCTCACGTGGTAGAGTCAAACTTATGACAGTTTGCCAACCGGTCAAGTACCTTAGGGATCTAAGCTAAATCAGGAACACTAGCGATCTGGTTATCTAGGTGTAGTGTCTTCACAAACTGAGGAAATGCATCCAACGTGTTAAATCCGGAGCACTAACGATGAGGTTGCGTGTTTGGTTAGGGAAGTAATCAACGGTCGTACCTAAGATGTTCACATCAAGAAGTATGAGGAACTGAGTGCGTCACCGGGTCTATAGCTGCATTGGATCATAGGTTAGTCTCATATTATTTATAAACCAAGGATTAATGGAATCAATCCCAAGTTGTATTGCGAAAACCATGAAGCTATATACGTAGATTTTCTTCCATTGCATTACTTCAACTCCAAAGTTTTCAACATTTCCAAAAGTTTTACAAAATGCCCTATTTTCTCTTCTCCCTTAGAAACCTAAGTTAGTAACCCAGTCTTTGTGGTTTGACCCCGAGCTTACCACTACAACAGTCTTTTGTAGTTTTCGGTATAGGAATAGGGAATGATATTTGACGTGTTACAACGCATAGCAGGCAAGATTTTTGAAGGTCGAGAGTTCGATTCCCCATAAAAAAATGCTAGAGCGACACCCCTAAAATGTACATCAGAATGCACAACACCCCTATCCAATCGTGTTTTGAACATCAGAATACGTAAGCTCTCATCTGAAGGTAAAACGGATGGGATAAGATATGGAATTGTCTATTTAGGATTCAATAAAATAAAATAAAATAAAAATGGGTTGCGTGAAAGTTCTTTGGCTCTTATAACAAGTTTACAACAACAAAATTCTCAATTCCAAAATAATCGGGTGCGGCTATATATGTTAAATATTCCATTCTTCTTAATTCAATGCATTCTAAGCTATCTTAAGTCTGCCTTTATGTTGTCAAATTTCTTCAAGTTTTATTTATTATGTTTAGTTTTCAAAATGAGGATCATAACACAATTTTTCGTTAGCTAACAGAGTCGAACCGTCTTCCATAGAAGGGAAAAGTTGGGAAGAAAAAATGAGTAAGCTACATCAACATTGATTACATCTTTATATAGTGACTAAACCCCAACGAACTATATAGAAATTACTATATAACCATTGCACTACAATTCCTATATTTTATAATATACTATTACATGTAAGCATCAACATTATACACTTAACTCAGCTTATACAAAATATTTCTTTAAAATCTGGTGTTGATTTAGTTATATCGCACAAATTTTTTTCACTTTCAAAACATATTTTTCCTTATTTTGTGTTGTATAAACATTTAATGTTTGCATGTGCCTATGTTTGTGGCTAACTCGCTTATATGAATAAGTCAATTCACCTAATAAAAAAAAAAGTCAATTCTTCCTTCAAAATCTTTTTTTTTCTTAAGAGAAACAGAATGTCACTAAATCTATTTTTTTTCTATCATATATGTTTCTACCAAGTGATTTAATATAATTTTCAAAAATTAATATTCTTTAAGTAGCAAATTTGTGAATGCATGATCCTAATCACTATTTTTTTGATAACTATGAAAATAGAACATAGATGTTCAGAATATAATTCATGATATTTATTTTGTCAGAGTAATAATGCTCATTTCTTTGCCACTATACCACACCTTTGAAATATCTCTCTCAATATATTTCGTAATTAATTTGTGAGGGTTGCTACCTTATTGTTGCCAAAGATAACTTCAAATATTCAATTTCAAACCTCATCGTCATTGCGAGTGGTCATGTTGTTTTGAAGTTGAATATATAGTTTTTAAAAATATGGAAACATGAAGATCTTATATAATAAGTACGTTATAGTTTTCCTTTAGAGCAGAACATTTGTTAAATCTATACTATATATAATGTCAATCCTCCCAAGGATCCAATTAATTTTAAATTTATACTTATTCTATATTTTTCCTTCATTTCTTTTTACTTATTGGTTTAAAAAGAAGTTAACTAATAATCATTGGGGGCATTTGTGGAAAACAAACACACTTCTAGTTAGTTTTCTAACCGAACCTTTATTAACTTTTCCTAAATTATTGCCATTTCTCTCTCATATCCATGTATCTCTCCACAGCCGTTCTCCTCCCTTGCGGTTTGCAAAGTTAAAAACTCAAACACAATTTCTGCCATTTATTTATTTATTTATTTTTTAAAGATTTTGCATATCATCCATGGATAGAGATTAACATTTATTGCTAGATTTACAGTTTGACAACAAAGGGGTTGGGCATGTAGTGATGATTTTATGCAATTAGTTGCATCAACGTACATTCATGGCAAGACGCACCATCATGATTTGATTTTGACTAATTGTGATAATTTTTAGTGTTTTCATTATTTTATATATATATATATATGGTGGTTGATAGTATTGGTCAGTTTTATTTTTCTTTTTTGGATGTGGAGACGATATACTCCTAATTAAGTTCAAGGGCTAATTGATCGATTTGGAAACTTCTCATCTCTATCCATGCGTGATAATTTAATGGGCAGATCACAATTCTTCACGAGTGTGGAGATGCAGAGAAGTTAATTTTCCTATTTACTTTCACTGTATATTGACAATCATTTCTATATTAACATAAGTTGTCAATTAATTACTTTTATATATCTTTGGATAATTACACTCTCTGAAGGGCAAATTTTGTGACAGATGGATTGCATAGATAGATATCTATATATGGAGCAAAACCATAGATTTGGACACATTAATTAACTATTTGACTTTTGAAAGAAATGGATGGGTCTTCAATGAAATGGAAGGATAACGAGAGGAAAATTGTAAGAGTGGGAGGGTTAATTAAGGGTGATTAGACAAAATATAATGTAAATTGATGCATAGGGGTTTCATTTTAGGTTCCATTTTTTTTACAAGGTAAAAAATCGAGGTAGCTTTATTTTGGGTTGATGAAGCAACAAAAAATGTTAATGGTGGAATAAAACCACATGATATGCTAGAGATCCTGATCCAGTATTCAGTCTAGGCACATGATCCATTTGTTAGATACTTAACAAATCAAAATGCTTCATATATATAGTTGAGATAATTATCATTATTTTTTAAAATTCAATTATAGATGCTCAAATTTGGTTTTTTTTTTGTTTTTTTTTTCCATTCTGTGTTATTATAATTTTTTTTAAAAAATTTATACTATAATATTGTCGATTTAAACATCTCTCCTATGGAAAAAGATTGGCTGACCCTCTTTGGACATCGAGAAATGCGCACCTACCATGTTGGCATTATCCGATGCAAATGTAATGTACATCTCAAGGTGCATAGTTTGGGGTCCTTCTGGTAGATGTACCTATAAATTTTATTTAGACATTCATCATTTAGTCCAAACACTTGCATAGAATTGACAATGTTATAAAAATAAATTTTGAACCGATAAATTTCTCAATTGTGACTTTCCGCAAAAAAAAAATCTCAAAATTTGATCCAAACATATCTATATGTTTCGTGCTCATCGACTAGTGTAATTAAATGTAATTCTCTTTAGTCCGATATCACTAAATGAAAAATATGTATGATATGAGACTAGTATAAAATAAGAGGTTAGAGAACCCTCCAAACTCATACCTAAGTTTAATTTAATATCTAGATTCTAGAAACAATCCCTATGGTCCTCTTCCCCACCCATCCCCCTACTCCCCATTCCTCCCGATCTCCTCTTCTTCTCCTATCTCCCATATTCTTCTCCACTCTCCTCTCTCCTTCCAGTCTACTCCCCCTCCCTCCTCTCACCTTTCCCTTCCCATTCCCCTTTCCCATCCCCTTCGCTCTAGATATTAAATTAATCTTATCTTTTTCAAGGGGCGTGCCACCTTTCAAAATAAATAAAAAAAGGCTTGGCGCACCTCACAAAAACTAAAAAAAAATCTTTACTAAAATTATTCACTCTTTTCAATCTTCTTGCTCATTATTTTTCTGCTAAGGCAGCACCGACGGGTGCGACGCTTTTGAAAATTTTTTTCCTTGCTTGTTGTTCTTGACCTCGGGATGCGTGTATGTTTTGAGATGCAATGGTAAAAGACTCATAAGGGTAGTTGTTTTAAAATGTGTATGAAATAAGTGGAAGGGCAAAATAGTCATTTGACCTTTGTTTTATATATATAAACAAACAAAAACCCTAAAAACACTATTCATCTTCTTCCTTTCCTCACTGTCGCCCCTCCCACTCTCCCCACTCGGCCCCTCACCGAACCGGACCATGCCAGAGTTGCTAGACGTCAGAGGTGACTCTCTCTCTCCCTTTCTTCTCTCTCGATTTCTCTCGATTCTCTATCTCTCGGTTCTTTCTCTTACTCTCACCTCTCGACAGCACCGCCTCTGCCAGACGGGCCACCACCACCACCCCCCCGACGACGTTGGGACGATAGACACTCGAGGGAGACGGCTCGACCACCGGAGTAAGTGTGTATATCCCTTTCTCTCTCTCCCTCTCGGTCCCTCCCTTTCGGCCTCACGTTCTCTCTCGTCTCGGCAGCCTCCTCTCTCTCTCTCCCGACTGTCATCACCACCCTCGCCGGCGCAGAACGACGGAACCTCGCTGGAACTCGGCCGCCTGAGCTGGTAAAACTCTAGACCTCTCTATCTCTCTCTCTCGGCAGTGAGCATGCTCTCTTTCTGTCACTGTTTTGTGTGTTTAATGTGTGTGTAAATCAGCTTATGTAGTGATGGTTGTGTGTTGTATAGGGTTTTAGTGAAAACGATTTGGATTATGGTGGTGTAGTATGCGTAATTATGTGTGGAAGTGACTGGTGGGGTGCACGATGGGGAGTATGGGATGGACAGTTTGGCAGTGGGGTGGTGTGTGTATGTCCATGCATGTGTGTGCATGTCAATACATGTGTACACATGTGTGTATATGTGAGAATCAACTATGTGTGTGTGGGTAGTTCAGATGTGTTGCTTGTATAATTCGGTTGTGTTGTGTATGTATGGGGTGCACATAATAGTGGGGTGCATATATCACGTGTGTGTGAATATAATAGTGGGGTATAGGGTGTATTTAGCGGTGGTGTGTATTAATGCATATGGGTTGAATAAAAGAAAAAAAAAAGGAAATAATGTATATGGTGAATATGTGTACATGTGTGTTTGAGAATAAATAAAAAGGATTATAAGTATAGACACTTGTTTAAATGAATATGGACTTGTATTAAGGCCTAATACACTCATGATAATATGAGTCTATAACAAGTTGCAAATGGTGTGTATATGGGTTGTGTAAAGCCCAATGAGGGTTCAATAAAATAGGTACAACTTGAAATCCAAAAACAAATGAATAAAATATAAAGATGGACGTATATATCTAGGCCCAATAAGTGTCCACACCAAAGGCTCACTCAGGTGAGTATAAGCTTGATAAATGGGCCCAAAAAGAGTTATGTTTTGTAAAAAGGGGAACAACCATAGAGATAGATTGATCTACAATGATTTCAGTCGCCTAAAGTAAGTGTATTGGAAACTAATTATACGAGAAACACCCTAAGATGAGGTACTAACTCTAAATCAATATTTGGGGTTTAAACCTTTATCAGGTAGATGAGAAACTGCGGGAACGCTTTAGAGTCTCGGGGTGGTACGGGGTTGCGATAGTTCAGGTAAGTACACTTGCCTTAAAAAGCATTTGTACGTTAGTAAGCCAGCTAAGAAAATATCATTTGATTTATTTTCATTCCGTTGTGTTTGTTATTATCTACTTGTTGGCATTCCATTCCATATTCCTTGTGTGTGTGTTCTTGACATAAGTATGTGTCTCGAAGGTACATGCGGCCTGCACTAGAAGGGATAAAATGCGGGCACTCGTGCGCACGAGTGTTTGACCACCCCTAGTGATTGTGTAATACCATGTACTGGATTGTTGTGGATTGTTTTGGATATTGTTGCGGTATTGTTGTGGATTTTAGACCACTTATGGCCTCTCTTAACTCATAGAACACGCATGTTTCGATTGTTATTGTTTTCAGTCTGCCTATCATGCACCTTGTTTATTTAGCTTCCTGTCTTTCAATTCCTGCATGATATTTAGATTGCCTTGTTTGATAATTCATGAATTACTGTTATATTCTTATGGCATTACTTTCGATTTCTCTCAGTTGCTCACCGTCTAGTTTATGACGGTGGGTGGAGATATAGCGGAGTGCAGTAGAGGCAAGGAACCTTGCCTAGGAGACTTTATATGAGCGGTTGGACTTAAGGAACCCTAAAGTAGGTTTTATATGTTTTTGTTCATTTGTATATCGCTTTATATATGTATGTTTTGGTTTATAGAACTTGGCATTATTATTGAGATTGGTATCATGTATATTGGTTTATCGAATTGTACATGAATACCCGGGGGTTTTTTTTTCCACATTATAGAATTCCTAATTTCCCTTTGATTGAGTTATTTCCCTTTGTTATTTACTGTTTATTCTTCCGCTGTGTATTATTGCAATAACTCTATTATAAATTACTAAATTGATAAAATAGGAGGCTGACTAGGCTCGTCAGGTTGCCGAGTGATGAGTCGGGGCCTGCACGGGTTTAGGCCGGGTGTACCCAATTGCACGGGGAAATTGGGGCCATCACAGTTGGTATCAGAGCATACCAAGTTTAAGTTCATTCAACACAAGGCATTTAAACCAGCGAAAGTTAGGAATGGTTGAACTTAGAAGTGGAAACCCTATGATCCTGACTTAGAATACTAGTTGGGGATTGAGGATGAGTCGGGGAATGGAAACTGAAAACTTATTGGGATAAATTAGATTTAACTTTGTACATATTATGATTGTTGTGTGTATTATATCATATCGGTAGCTATCCATTGATCTGAGAAAGTCGTTTTCTTGTACAAACGATGATGGTGGATCAGCCAGGTGTGAGCAATGATATCGGCATGATTTTGTCATGATGCCTTGAGGAGATACGTACATTGCCTCAGAGAGCTGCGACGCAGGACCAAAGATTTGATGAGTTAGTGCAGTCACTGAGGACACCCACACAGGCTACTACGACACCATCTACCCCGACTACGTTGCTTCCTACGAATACCACTCGGGGAGTCGAGATTCCGATTGCTGCGATGTTCGCGACTTCGATTTCGTTAGCGGCGATACCTGAGGAAGCTGTTGTTGCGTCAGTTGCGCAAACTGAGGCTGAAACACTACCGATAGCACAAGCAAAAGAGATACCTACTACATTAGCTACACCTGTGGCCACTGCTGAGACTACTTCAGTTACCACTCCAGCAAAGAGTGCGGGAGCCACTACCGAGGCTAGGCAGTGGAGAGATTTCAAGAGGCATGACCCGTTGAAGTTCTAAGGTGGTACCGACATTAGAGCGACAGAGCTATTCTTGAAGAATCACGAGAAGGTTCACACCATCATCGCTACTGAGGAATGCATGAAGGCGACTATCTCTTCATCAATGTTGCAAGGGGAGACGAACGATTGGTGGACGACAAACGTTGCTACCTGAGGCATCCCGAGCGATTGGGTTGACTTCAAGAACCAATTTAGTTAGAAGTACTTTCCGCCGACTGTCCTTCGAGCAAAAGATTGGATGCGAAGGTAGTCATAGTCGTGTGTCAAAGAACCTACGATCGTGGTTTACGTGATGCAACCGAGTTGATGAGTTCATCGGACGTGCCGACGACTACCAGGACCTAGATACGTGGTCAAATGATGTTGCAGACCGTCTCATTTGGCATTATGCACGAGGGACAGCAAGATGATGCGTCATACCAGTAGTGCAGTGAGATGGTGGATAGTTCCGATTGCCCAGAGAAGAGTCGGTCGACAGACTCATGCTAGAGGTATCGTGGGCGACTGGGGTTTCTATTGGTGGCTGATGCGTGTGACGTGGTACTTCAGGAGATTCACCATTTCAGTTTTGTTTTATATCCGGTCGACCTAAGATGTGCGCCAATATGCGACATTCTTTTGGTGGCCAGGGATGTTTTCCGAGGTGTCGGAGTTGTTCGAGCGGGTGACATGCCAGCGCGTAGAAACTGGGCATCGATGACCTGGAGGACTACTGTAGCCCCACCCATTTCTCGATGGAAGTGGGAACATATTGATATGAATTTCGTTAGTGGTTGCCCCTGGGTAGTTGTAGATAGATTTGCTCGAGATTTAAGAGTGCCCAGAAGTTGCAGAAGAAATACTTGACAAGTATCACGATGAGCATCAGTATGATTCGGTGAGATTATGGATACCTGAAGGTCTCTCCACTGAAGGGTTACGAAAGGGTCGGAGTCAAGAATTGACTCACTCGGAGTTTTATCGCTCTCTTTAGGATTTGTGAAGAGGAACGGTAAAGTCATTAGTTTAGTTTACTTAATAGGTTAATTTCGGGGACGAAATTCTAATAAGTGGGGGAGACTGTAACAACCCCAAATTTTTAACTTCAGGAGTCGGCACCGAAGTAATTTTATGATTATTTGATTGTGTGTATTAGTATATTAGTGTATTACGGGTCTCAGGCCATTCGGGCAAATTTTTAGTTGAGTGAGGTTTCGCGTAGTTAAACGGGGGATAAAAACAAGTAAAAAGTACAAATAAATGAATTTTTAATTAATTTAATTAATTAGTTGGCGAGACAAGGCGAGACTACGCGCGTTACGAGAGTCAGAACAAGGAAAAACGGACCGAGGAACGTCGTTTGAACGTGGGAGTTGGTTAACTACGCAACACACGGACTACATGATAGGATTGCTAAAATGACACAGCCCAATAGTGAGGAGCCATGAGATTGACCTCGGGATGCGTGTATGATTTGAGATGCAAACAAGTAGTAAAAGACTCATAAGGGTAGTTGTTTTAAAATGTGTATGAAATAAGTGGAAGGGCGAAATAGTCATTTGACCTTTGTTTTATATATATAAACAAACAAAAACCCTAAAAACACTATTCATCTTCTTCCTTTCCTCACTGCCGCCCCTCCCACTCTCCCCACTCGGCCCCTCACTGAACTGGACCACGCCGGAGTTGCTAGACATCGGAGGTGACTCCCTCTCTCTCTCTCTCTCTCTCTCTCTCTCTCTCTCTCTCTTTCTTCTCTCTCGGTTTCTCTCGATTCTCTATCTCTCGGTTCTTTCTCTCACTCTCACCTCTTGACAAAGCACCGCTCTGCTAGATGAGCCACCACAACCACCACCCCCCCTCGACGGCGTTGGGACGATAGACACTCAACAGAGATGGCTCGACCACCGGAGTAAGTGTGTATATCCCTTTCTCTCTCTCCCTCTCGGTCCCTCCCTCTCAGCCTCACGTTCTCTCTCGTCTCAGTATCCTCCTCTCTCTCTTTCTCTCCCGACTGTCATCACCACCCTCGCTGGCGCTGGACGGCGGAACCTCACTGGAACTCGGCCGCCTGAGTTGGTAAAACTCTCGACCTCTCTATCTCTCTCTCTCGGCAGTGAGCATACTCTCTTTCTCTCACTGTTTTGTGTGTGTCGTGTGTGTGTGAATTGGCTTATGTAGGGATGGGGGTGTGTTGTATAGGGTTTTAGTGAAAACGATTTGGGGTATGGTGGTGTGGTGTGCGTGATTATGTATGGAAGTAACTGGTAGGGTGCACGATGGGGAGTATGGGATGGACAGTTTGGCAGTGGGGTGGTGTGTGTATGTCCATGCATGTGTGCATGTGCATACATGTGCATGCATGTGTGTGTATGTGAGAATCAACTAGTGTGTGTGTGTGTGGGTAGTTCGGATACGTTGGTTGTATAATTCGGTTGTGTTGTCTGTGTGTATGGGGTGCACATAATAGTGGGGTGCATATATCATGTGTGTGTGAATATAACGATGGGGTATGGGGTGTATTTAGCGGTGGTGTGTATTAATGTATGTGGGTTGAATAAAAAAAAAGGAAATAATGTATATGGTGAATATGTGTACATGTGTGTTTGAGAATAAATAAAAAGGATTATAAGTATAGACACTTGTTTAAATGAATATGAACTTGTATTAAGGCGTAATACACTCATGATAATATGAGTCTATAAGAAGTTACAAATGGTGTGTATATGGGTTGTGTAAAGCCCAATGAGGGTTCAATAAAATAGGTACAACTTGAAATCCAAAAACAAATGAATAAAATATAAAGATGGACATATATATCTAGGCCCAATAAGTGTCCACACCAAGCTCACTCAGGTGAGTATAAGCTTGATAAATGGGCCCAACAAGAGTTATGTTTTGTAAAAAGAGGAACAACCATAGAGATGGGATGATCTACAATGATTTCAGTCGCCTAAAGGAAGTGTATTAGAAACTAAATATACGAGAAACACCCTAAGATGAGGTACTAACTCTAAATCAATGTTTGGGGTTTAAACCTTTATCAGGTAGATGAGAAAATGCGGGAACGCTTTAGAGTCTCGGAGTGGTACCGGGTTGCGATAGTTCAAGTAAGTACACTTGCCTTAAAAAGCATTTGTATGTTAGTAAGCCAGCTAAGAAAATATCATGTGATTCATTTTCATTCCGTTGTGTTTGTTATTATCAACTTGTTGGCATTCCATTCCATATTCCTTGTATGTGTTCTTGGCATAAGTGTGTGTCTCGAAGGTACATGAGGCCTGCACTAGAAGGGATAAAACGTGGGCACTCGTGCGCACGAGTGTTTGACCACCCCTAGTGATTATGTGATACCATGTACTTGATTGTTGTGGATTGTTGTGGATATTGTTGTGGTATTGTTGTGGATTTTAGACTACTTATGTCCTCTCTTGACTCGTAGAACACGCATGTTTCGATTGTTATTGTTTCCAGTCTGCCTATCATGCACCTTGTTTATTTAGCTTCCTGTCTTTCAATTCCTGCATGATATTTAGACTGCCTTGTTTGATAATTCATGAATTACTGTTATATTCTTCTGGCATTACTTTCGATTCCTTTCAGTTGCTCATCGTCTAGTTTGTGATGGTGGGTGCAGATATAGCAGAGTACAGTAGAGGCAAGGGACCTTGCCTAGGAGACTTTATATGAGCGGTTGGACTTGAGGAACCCTAGAGTAGGTTTTATATGTTTTTGCTCATTTGTATATCGCTTTATATATGTATTTTTGGTTTATAGAACTTGGCATTATTATTGAGATTTGTATCATGTATATTGGTTTATCGAATTGTACATGAATACCCGGGGGTTTTTTTTCACATTATAGAATTCCTAATTTTCCTTTGATTGAGTTATTTCCCCTTGTTATTTACCGTTTAGTTTTCCGCTGTGTATTATTGCAATAACTCTTTTATAAATTACTAAATTGATTAAATAGGAGGCTGACTAGCCTTGTCAGGTTGCCAAGTGATGACTCAGGGCCTGCACGAGTCTAGGCTGGGCGTACCCAATTGCACAGGGAAATTGGGGCCGTCACACATTGCCTCTATCTCATGCTGTCTATTCTTGTTGTTTAAATGTGAATAAATGATAAATAGCCTGCTATTAGGCTAGTACATATTTAAAAAGGTTTATATGGATTTGTACTCCCTATTTGATTAGATGTTAGACTTGTCTATGCCTTGACTTTCCATACTTAGTCTTTCTTGAAATTAAGAAAATAGATGTTTTTGTAATTAGGTCCCGTACTCGATTGAGGTGTTCGCGACTCACGGAGTTAGAGTCCTTGGGGATGACGACACATATTACCTGACACTGTATGACACTCGGGGTTAGAGTCCCTGAGGTAGTCTACACACCGGGGTTAGAGTCTCTGGACTCAATTGGGTTAGAATCCCTTGTGATTTATTATTATAGAGTCAGTGTGACGCAGTTCACTGCCGACTAGACCTAATTCACCACTACTTAGCCTAGTGTCAATTTCACTTGTTTAACTCTGGTATTTATTTGCATATGGTTTATTTTTCTTTTAGCTTTCCTAGTTATATGCTTTTAAATACCAGCCGATTATATTCGGAAATGAAACTTAAACTTGTCATCGGGGATTACTATATATTTCTTGTACTCACCATCCTTTTTTATGACAATGGGTGAAGATTCATCTACTAGCCTGCCAGGCAAGAATAAGATAAGAGATTTTCCCTGAGTAGCGGCGCGACATGACTTTTGTTGTAGGCCCATTTTGATATTTTGTATGTATTAGATACTATATGTTTTTTATTACATTGGGTTGTACATTTGAGTTGAGCGTTATTTCCCCGACTAGACTTAGACTATTTTGCTATATTTTGAGGTTATCTGATATATATGATGTCATTTCTTGGTTTTCCACACTTCGGTTATTTTTAAATTGGTTTCTGCATAATATACTAATTTAATTCCACATTAATTTTATAAGACTTTCGCTAAATAACAAATCATGTTAATAAAGTTTTAATTAACACTAAATGCTATAAATGGATTTGGACACGAGAAACGAGGTAAATAGGTTGTAAGGCTGACTAATACGAAGTTAAGTCCTATGAGGCTAAGATTAGGGCTTAACTACCAGATTAGGTCCGACGGTGCCCTAGATTAAGGGACGGGCCATCATAGAAGAGTACTTACCGTCCGCTCCCAGTAAGTTTCAAAAGTTTCATAGCTACTCCCTATTCGTTTTGGAGTTTTTGAAGAGAGATTGCTACTAAACCTTTATGCCAATACTTTGCCGATAAATCCCCTACTGGTTGAAATTGACCATCCTTGATCATTTTCAACACCCACGTCATTGCCCTCACAACCATAATCATAGAAAAAGTTTGTGTATTCGAGTATTCCATGATATGAATTACACCATTCCTAAGTCTTTCCGCCATAATTTGTTTCCTCCCAGCCCAGAAGTACAATCAACCCCTCCCCCATTAGTGTCAACTCCCATATCTAACTCCAAAACTTGAAAATCAGCAATACTATTTCCTTTACTAAGAACCATCCCTCAATCCTTGTCCATTGTCAAAGCTGATTAACCCCTAATGTAACGACCATAAAATTCTAACTCGTGTCATGTATCACTTCAGGGTCGTATTGTGGGCCCAGCTAGCTGTGTACTTATTTCGATTCTCGGGAGTCGATACCGATGTCTGTTATGTTTGTTTGGTGTTTTGTACTATTTATTTACTACTCGAGTGTTAATTACAATGTTCCAAAGGTGTGAGGGCATCTTTGAGTGTGCATTAGCGTTAAGGAATGAGTTCAGCTCGGAAAAATGTAAAAATGTATGTTACAGGTGTTGAGTGAACTGCAATGGGTAATTATGAGTCCGAGGGACTAAATAGACTAAAACACTAACAAAATACAATAAAAATAATAAATTAGTGGGCACCGAGTGATACTCTGGGTTATGAGCGACACGCGAGAGTCGAACGGTAGTGTGCACGCGAGAGTGAACTCATTGACGAAATCAACAAAGTTATAGGCGCGAAAATACAATTGTATATATATATATATATATTTATATATATAAAGTGTATATATATAAATTAAAAAGAAATGTGAAATGACTAATAAAGGCTTTGGTTTATTAATGGAATGGATAAGGATGGGAGCAAAATGGTCATTTGGCCACTCTAAAATATCAAAACACCATAACCGACACCACATTTCTTGCCATTTTAGAGAAATCGAAAGCAAGAGATCGAGATAGGGGAAATCACGAGAAGAGAAAGGGAGAGAAAGATAGTGACCGAGAGATCGAGCCGCGTGTTGGAGGCGAAGAAGGTAAGATGTTGTTGGTGTTTTTGTAACGGCCTAATTATTAATTGTCGTTATTTATGATGTCATTATAGACGTGGACGACTACTTGGACGCTCATGGACCCTACAGCTAGATCAGAGCATGCCCAGATTAGGTATACAGTCCATTTTGTGTGCCTTTTACTTTGTTTTGTCATGTATTTGTTCAAATTAGTTTATTTGCATCGCAATGTTGTGTGTTTATATTGTATATGCCGAGCGAGATAGTGTGACCAGTATTCGCCTCGGGTAGCATGTAGACGTGGAAGTGAGGAGGTGAATGATTAGTACACTAGGTCGAGGGTTCATATACATACAATAATTGATAAAATACGATAAATAATTAATATAAAATTCCGTATATGCATGAGTAACGCAAGTGTATGCGTTGGACATGCGAAAAAGTTTGGGACTGGGTGGCGGAACACCCGAGGACTAGCTTAGTTGTAGTGAGCAAGGATGAGGATGTGAAAACAAAGTCCACATTTAATTATTTTAGTAAGAATAATTGACTTCATCATGACCATTTAATCAAACCTGGAGATGTGTGGGTCCAAAAGATGAAGATTTTACTATAAAAATCAAGAAAACAATCTTCTCATCACTTTTTCTCTCTCATACACAAGACTTGGACCAAAATGGAGGTGGTGGTGAGTGTTTGTTGAGTTTTGGGAGTCCATTTGGAGCACAAGAAGGCTTGGGATTTGAAGCAACAAATTGATGGTTTTGGTGTTGTTGTGGTTGTTGCTATAGTTTTTCAAACGAATTTAGGGTTTGACAAGAACACTCGGGGTTTTCATCTCAGACATGTTTTGTTGAGGGGCTTTGATTGTTCATGGTGGTTTGGAAGTTTAATGAGTGGTTGGGATGAGCGTGGACTGCGGTGACAAGCCGAGGGAGTCCAAAAACCCCAAGAATTGTTTTTGGCTCAAACACCGCTAGGGGCGTCGTGGGGGTTTAAGGCCACGGCGCCACCCGCAACATCCATACTAGAGACTCCCACTACCCCACGCTTTAAATGGTGTCGTGGGTGTGGTGTACGTGACGACGTGAGTCATGACGCCAATATCAAGACTAACTGTCCTTGGCACTGTGAGCAATTGTTCACGGCGGCGCCATTCATAGTGTCCAGAAAAGTGACAGAAAAATAATTTTTAAAATAAATTTAGCTTATTGGTGGTTTATCTAAGGGTTTGTATAACCTATGTGGAAGGTTTAATAGGTGTTTTTATCGATGATTTGGTATTGAATGATGATTTCTTAGGTTTAAGAATTGATTAGGTTTATCGAGAAATCAGGTTTTAGGTTGATTTGACAGGTAATTTACACGCAGTTGGTGGTGTGTATTGGCATTCACATTAGTGGAGCGCAGTTTGAGGTGTGTAGTATCCCAACTAAAATTCATTTTGAGTATTTATTACTTGGATTATTTGAATTCTTATCCTGTCGTTCAATTATTCTTATTTCCAGCATTTATTTGCGGTCGGTTGAGTTTACTCCCCCCGGGCTTTATTTTATTGCGTTGACATTGTGGCACATTAGGCCATAACATGTGTTATAGGGGTATGTCGGTGAATTGTCGACCCGAATGCTGATTTTTTCTATACACATGTCGGTGCGTCATGGTCTACGTCGGCTACCAAGTGGACTCAAAGATTTCAGTTAATTCGAGTTTAGTCACTAGTGGTGCATGGGTGATAGTTCGAAGTATGGTGGTAGTCTGACCTAGATCGTGTACACACTTTGATTCACTACTACTAGATATACATGCAATGGTCCTTCCCTGTTGACTGATTCATTTCTTCTGCATGTTTATTTAGTAGTATTTTGATTACGACATTTATTTATATTATTTACTCGGTGAATCTCCTTGGGATTACTCACTTTAGACTCGTTATCTATTTTGTTGTGATGACTGAGTGCAAACCCCAATATGAGCAGAGGGAAGGGCAAGCTAGAGGAATTTATGTGATTCACATCTAATTCCCTATTTGTATGTTTGTTTATTTTTATTGTTTTCTGTTGGATGTTAGGATATTAGCGATATTTGGACATGTATATGACCTGTTGAGGTCCATTTTGATGTTTGATGGAACATGATTGATAAATATATATTGAAACCACACCCAAGAAGGGGGTGAATTGGGTGAACCAAGAGGTTATCGCCTTTTTAAGAATTTAAGCAAGAATCAATAAAAATGCATACACCAACAATAAATATATATGCTATGCTATGAAGAAGGTGGTAGAAGAGATGGATATGAGACACAAGATTTATAATGGTTCGATCCCAACGATCTACATCCACTACCTAACCTCCCCGGTTAGGATTTTCACCACTTATATTATCAATAAGTGTTACAACCTAAGCATACAAACCTAGAATGCCTAAATGCAAATTAGGACTTCCCACCTAGTTCTCACTAGTGTTTTTGCCTAGCCTTAACTAGGTCTTCCCTTGACTTAGATCCCACTAAGTCTTACAATCAATATTACATGATCAAGTTGATGAATACAATGAAATGTGCCTTACAAAGTAAAGCGGTAATAAGTCCAACAACTTACAAGCCACCTAGGCAAAAATACTCCTATGCATGCAAGTATGAACACTGACTAATATGCAAATAAAATCAGCAAGTATATGCAATATTTAGTCAAGAAAATCGACACGACGATATCGATGAAGTATATGCAGTTTTAAAAAACACATGAATAAGTAGAATGTGAAAATCAAGATAAAAATTAAAAACTTGTTCAAATCATTCTTAGGTTTGAAGAGATCAAATATAAGTGTCAAACCTAAGACAAGTTGATAAAAAACACAACAAATGATTTCCAAACAAAAACACTAACCAAATGATATAGATAAAGCTAAAAAAGTATAGAAAATCAAGAAACCTTACAACCCGAGTATATACTCTGAAAAATCAGATTTGGAGCACTAGTTGTAGGCTTTAGAACACCAACTTCAAGTTCCAAATGCAAGCCCTCAATAGATCCAAGTGAGTGTGTGGAAAAAATTAACAAATTTTGGATCAAACTTTGATTTTGGAGAGTAAGTGAGCAAGTGTGGTGTATTTTGTGTTCTTGGTAGTTTTGACACTTGGTCAAACTACTTATATGCCTATATGACCGTTGCTAGTGTTCAAAGGGTCCTAAATGATCTCCAAATTCAAATGGAAGGTGTAGATCAAAGCTTTAAGAAAAACTGTTAGAATCTTGCACAGCGCACTGAGTAGGTGTCTAATGCGTTGGGCAGAAGTTAGAAAAATTTGATCATTTTACAATACAGTGCGCTAGGTAATCTGTCCAGTGCGCTGGCTAAAATGTACAGTGCGCTAGGTGCAAGGGCCTGAAAATAATTAATTTGCTGATTTTTCAAAACGATATCCTAACACCTTTATGACTCTACTAAACCTATGAAATCACTTTGTACATATTTATTAGGGTCTATAAAACGTGTCTAGACATCCCGGATGATTTCATAAACCCCAAAAATCAAAAATTACGGTTTCATGAAAATATAGGGATTTTTCTACAAATATTTTTAATGTCGATCCAAAAGTCGTCTAAACACATACCGGTGCATTTAAAATCAATTATAATAGTTCATACACCTCAAATACATGTTGTAAAGCATGTTTGCAAAATTTAAAACATTTTAAAATCCACGAAATTGAAACTCACAAAGTTCATGATTTTAAAATCTTTATAAATCGAAAAACATGAAATCCATGATTATAAGCTCTTTGGCTTGTAAGAAGGGACCTATATACCTTATATGACTTATACAACTTGTAGTATAAGCTTTCTGGTTCTTGTGTCCTTGTATGTGTCGAATCTTGAACTTATCCGATTTCATTTTGATGAGTAGACTTGAACTTGATGTTCCTAACAAGGTTTGATATTCTGAAATACTAAACAAACTTGTTAGAACTATTTCACGTTATTTGTTGCTATCAAAATCTTAGGTGGAGTGTATATCAAAGATATATGGTCCAACAATCTCCCCCTTTTTGATGATAACAAACAATGTGAACTTGACAACCAAAAGATAAATATTAACATGCATATCAAGTTCATAATAAGTTCAAAGCAATATTTGCAATATTTCTCCCCCATTTGACAACATCAAAAAATGGATAAAAATCTCCCCCTATCAATATGCATACAAGAATAAGGACAACTATGCAATTTAGAACATTTGCTCCCCCAAATACAAGCATTCATTCAACACATATAACCATAAGTGAAGGGAAAAGACAAAGATAAATGACATTCATTCATAAAAGATAACTCAAAGATACACGAAATTCATACCATGCAATGGTAGTATACAAAGTAAGCATAATGACATGATGTGGCACATGCGGAAGTAAAGAGAGTTTATATAAAACTAACAAAAAGGAACGCTCACTAACATAAATCCTAACACTCCCCTAACTAGATGATCCTAAAGCATCCTACTTAGAAGAAGCACGACGAGCTGAACAACGAGATGAACGAGATGGTTCATCTTCCCTCTATCGTGGTGGGGGCACACGATCCTCAAGCTGGCGAAGGCGAAAACTTTGATGTGCAAGAGAGTTTTCAATGGTAGTGAAGTGCGTAGTCATATACTCCTCTAAACAGTCGAATCGTGACTCAAAGTAGGCAGCATATGGAGGCATATCGTACGATGGAGGTGGAGCTAGCTGTTGTGGTGGCGCTGCGAATGAGTCATGCTACGCCGGAAGCTCCTACTCAACCTCCTCATCTCCCGAAGCCTCATGCTCATCATCAGGAGCACCGTGCTGATGTACGTAACTAAGATTCAGATAGTCGCACTCGTCAAAGTCAACATCCGAGTCTGAATCATGCGAATACTCGTACCTGCCATAATGTCTCCCATCTGTAATCTCATCCCCACGTATCCAACTCCTCGCTATCTGAATGTAACGGTACTTCATCGTGAGTAGTGTAGTGGCACCCACTGTCTCCATCCTGGAGAAAGGTTCATCGCCCAATGCAAGATTAACTCCCGCCTCCTTAAAGAAATAAGTTAAAAGATGAGTCAAAGGGAGATGTCGAGCGGCGACTAGAGATGAAGTCATGACGCCAATAAGAATATGTGGCAAGCTAATCGGAATGTGTCGTATGAACGCCCCGAGTATAAGCATGTCAAGCTGAGAGACAGTTCTTACTCCCACTCTTCGGTAAAATGACCTTGTGCAACACTTTGTGGAGAAGATGCGGTAGTTGCTTGAAGGTCGTGTCGGGTGTATCAATAGTATAAACTTCAAGTGCCCCACGTCGGAAAGAGTTCAACACTACCAATTGCTCGAAAGGCCAAGAGTGATCTTTCCCGTGTACAGTGACAATCGGATCAAGAACCGGTAGACCAAAAGCAACAGCAAAAGACTCCGGAGTAACGACGACTTACCGACCCCCAACAAGTGACGTGATAGTTCAATCAGCCATTTTCATGTTGGAGTAGAATACTCAAACAAGAGACGAATAATATTTAGCCCTATGTCAAAAAAAATGAAGCCATCCCATCGACTATAAGATTGTGTGAATCAGAAGGCGCGCCTTATCGAAGAATTCAAGGTCGACGAGGCTTGGTTTGACGATAGAGTTGTCTGTCAACTAAGCTCGAACCAGCTTAAGTGTAGAAGATGTGGATGCGCCATCATGATGTGCTCGAGTATGTCCCTCGTGATGGGAGAATCGACAGGTTCGGTAGCCGAAGTGTCGATCGAATTGTGGCTATTTGACCGCGTAACCTGTTAAGTGCTCGAGAGATTCATGGCCCGGGATGATGAGCATGAGCCAGAGTCATGCCCGGTCGACTCTAGGACTGATTGGCGAGTGGTAGGATGCCGAGAAGTTGATCCAAAGGCAAATCATGATGATGGGCGTCGTGGAGCTATTTCGTTAAACACTTGGTATGCGCTAAGAAATTAAGGATTTTGGATAAAAAGGGACGGATCAAAAGGGTGATGTTGAGTGAGAATGGTGTTTCCTAAGCTTATAAGATAAGAATCAAGGCAAGAGAGGGCCATAAATCGAGTTTGTGGAGATTGGTGTTTGGGGGAGGAAACCATGAGCTGTGGAGAGGTTATGGAAGAGAGAGAAAATAAAACTGGTCTATTTAAAAAAACAAATTCACAAACTGCCCATCGCGCTGGCTAATTTGTCTAGTGCGCTGGGTGTTCAGGGTTCTATATCTGAACCGATACACTGCACAACGCGCTAGCTGTTCTCCCTAGCGTGCTGGACAGAGCTTGAACTGATTATCTGAAAATTAGTTTTGGCTCGAGAAGAACTCCTCACACGCAACATATATCCTAAAAACACCTTGAGATCCGTGCCAAACAATATAGACAATACCTAGGACATTCCTTAAAGGTCAGACTCACTAATCATGCCTAATTCTCACCTAATTTTTGAAAATTGGTCCCTGGGCAATGGTTTGGTAAAAATTTCCGCAAGTTGGTCTTTCGTGGACACATGAATTAGTTTAACATCCCCTTTTTGCACATGATCACGAAGAAAATGATTAATTTCAATATCCTTTGTGCACGAATGCGACACCGGATTATTGAAAATATTGATTGTACTTGTATTATCATAAAAGATTTCGGCACAACTAGCATGGATTTGATAATCTTCGAGTTGTTGTTTCATGTATTGTACTTGAGCATAACAACTCGCGGCTACCACTTTAAATGTGACTCTTTTGGTTCGGATTGAAACCTAGCGAATAGACAAACGCTAAACATGATATTTTGTCTACTAGCGTTCAAGTAGAGTAGACTTCCTATCATTCCTCGGTAAAGCTTGGGATCGATAGACTTTCCTAATGGGTCCTTGTCCATTTTGACGGTTGAACTACTAGGAGTGTCACATGCCTTCAAATTTTCAAACTTGAATTTCTTAAGCATATCCCTCACATACTTCACTTGATTGATGAAAATGCCATGCTTAGATTGCTTGATTTGCAAATCTAAGAAGTATGTTAGTTCATCCATCATACTCATTTCAAACTCATGTGTCATCAAAAATGAAAATTTATCACACAAGTGCTTATTTGATGACCTAAAGATGATATCATCCACATAGATTTGAAGTAGAATATCATTATTTTTTACCAAAATGAATAAGGTAGGATCTAATGATCCTTTCTTAAACCCTCTGTTAAGAAGGAATGCATTCAACCTATTATACCACGCTCTTGGAGCTTGTCTAAGCTCATACAACACTTTTTAAAGCCTATAAACATGATTTGGAAAATCATGGTCTTCAAAACCCGGTGGTTGTTCTACATATACCTTCTCATTGATAAAGCAATTTAAAAATGTACTTTTTACATCCATTTAATATAGAAGAAAACCATTGTAGCAAGCATAAACAAGCAACATTCGAATTGCTTCTAGTCTTGCTACCGGTGCAAAGGCTTCTTCATAGTCTATTTATTCTTCTTGATTGTAGCCTTGTGCAACCAATCTAGCCTTGTTTCGCACTATCTCTTCCTTCTCATTCTTTTAATTCTTAAAGACCCATTTGATTCCTATGATTGTATGGTTCTTAGGTCTAGGAACTAGGGTCCACACCTAGTTCCTTACAAAGTGTCCTAACTTTCTTGCATGGCCATGACCCAAAACTCATCACCTACGGCTTCATCTATCTTAGTGGGCTCGGATTGTGATACAAAAGCTATATGCCCTTTATCACGATTTAGTGAAGACCTAGTGGTTATGCCCTTGCTTGCGTTGCCTATGATATGTTAAGATGAGTGTCCTATAAGGAGTCTAGAGTTCTTAGGTACACTAGATTTGGGTTCCTCTCTAACTTATTTTTTATGAGCATTGGAATCTTGAGATTTAACAACTTCATCTTCATCATCTAATCTCATTTGTTCTAAGGTATATGTCAACTTCACATAAGGATCCATCTCATCAAATTTAACATGAATGAACTCTTCTATGGTCTTAGATGATCTATTGAACACTCTATATGCTTTACTATGCATGAAATATCCTAAGAATGTGCATACATTTGACTTTGGATCAAATTTGTTCAAATGATTCTTATCATTTAGGACATAACACGTACAATGAAACACCTTAAAGTAACCTATGTTGGGTTTTCAGCCTTTCCATAGCTCATGAGTCTTTTTCACTTGCTTTCGAACATTTACCCTATTTGTAACATAGCATGCTATGTTAATTACTTTGGTCCAAAAGTGCTTAGCTATATTGTACTCATTTAGCATGGTCCTACACATCTCTTGGAGTTTCCTATTCTTTCTTTTAACAACTCCATTTTGTTGTGGTGTCCTAGAAGAGGAAAGTTGATGTGTGTACCCTTGTTTAGTACAAAACTCCTCTAAATTTCTATTTACAAACTCACCACCTCTATCACTTCTAATCATAGTAATATTGTATCCTTTTCATTCTCAACCAAAGCAAAAACTTTTACAAATACATTATACATTTCATACTTATGAGCCAGAAAATACACTCATGTATACATAGTAAAATCATCAATAATGACAAAACAATATGATTTACCCCTACATATCCATATGGATAAGTTCCAAGGCTCGAGTTACATCACTTGTTACATTCGTCTTAAATGACAATTTCACTTGCTTACCAAGAATACAAGATTCACATTCCTTGTCTTTCTTAAAAGTACATTTGGGTAGGCCCTTAACAAGATCATACTTGGTCAATTTGGACAAGTTTTCCATGTTAGAATGTCCTAATCTATGGTGCCACAACCATGCTTCACATTCACTTTGTGCATTCAAATATGAAATATTTTGCATATGCATCTCATCAAAGTTAATGGTATAAACATTTTTATCTCTATATGCAATAAATAGAGTTTCATGCTTCTCATTTGCAACAATGCATTTTAATGATTCAAACATGACATGAAGTCTTTTGTCATACAATTGACTAATACTAAGTAAATTATATTTCAAATCATCAAAAAGATAAACATTACAAATGGAAAGTGAGTTGTTACCGACGATTCCAAAGCCAATAACCTTTCCTTTATTGTTGTCTCCAAATGTGACCCTTCCACCATCATGCCATTTTAATTCAATGAATTGATGTGCATATCCGATCATGTGTCTTGAGCACCCACTATCTAAGTACCATGGCGTGCTCTTCCTCGCATCCTACATAATGGGAAACGCACCAGATTTTGGTACCCAAACACCTTTGGGTCCGAGAAAGTTAGTGTCATAAACATTTTTAACTACCCATGCTAGTCTACCCACTTTGGCCTTTTGTAAGGCACATTTCCCAACCACATGAGACGTATTGCATTTTGAGCATCTATGATCATCATCTAGCAATTTCTTATAGCTCAACAAGTTGGCTTCATAGCCTATGCTTCTTTTGCTGAGTGCACGTCGTTGTGCTCCCAACATCATATCAAACATCTCTCTGTCGTTGGTGAACTTATGTACCGTGCTAGTCAAGTTCTCTACTTCCTTGACTAAAGCATTTCTCTCCTTTATGACTTCATTCAAGTCACTTTGGAGATCATTAATGGTATCATTTTGTGGCTCTATTTCACTAATTGCTATGGTCAAATTTTTTTTGAGTTGTTTGGTCTTTTTGATTTCTGTTGGTGTTTGGGGTTCATACGCAGCGGAGATTACAAAATAATTTTGAGAAAAACCCCAACAGGATCCGAATCTGATTCCATTAAACCGTTTAAACTATGAAAACTTAATCATACCTCAGTCGCAATGTACCTTTCTGAAGGTTAATCGATCTCTAAGGTGCTGCTAACAACAAACGCCCTCTATCAGCAGTCCACACATGAACGGCGGTCAATATTTGAAGTGTTAGCTTCGAGAGAATACCAAACCCGTTTTGTTTCTCTCCAAAACGATCTAGAGCATATCAAAAACCCTAAGTCGTTTCTAAAACGAAAATTGAGTTTTAGCCTTTTAATCTTTCATTATTGTATTTTAACTCAAAGCGTGTATTTATACAACCCTTGTATATAGACGGTTAAGTAAATTACACATATACCCCTACTTAAAGAAGTATAAGTGTAATACACTACAAGGACGTTTCTGCCATAAATTTTATCATATAAAATTCATTTTTCTGTTCCATCTTAAAATCTCTAAAAACCATTCTTAGTCTGCGACCCAATAGGCTCACACAACGTTGGCAGTGTACCAAAACACATTTTGGTATACAAGTCATAAACGACCTCTAGCAAGACAATATGACTACCCAAGTTGTACGAATATTAAATTGATACAACCTAATCAATAATATATATAAAATCCTTTTGTCACACGATATCCTTTTGATCAAACATAAGGCATGGAATTGTAATCCAACATGTTCAATCGTACTAGTCTCGATCTCTAGGTAGACTGAAAACATCCAAGTGACATTGATCAATATCAATTCACTTAGACTAGGCCTTTTAACAGTCTAACACATCGAGGGATCCACTGGATATCTCCCTCTATATGAGAGGTACAAATTCTATCTCGATTACACAACTTCACAACATTATTCACACAGTAACCAATCACAACCTTTATAATCGTCCGGTTAAAGACAATGTTTAATTGGGTCAAATCACTGTATTCCTAATGTTGAAGTCTCTGGTAATCTCAAGTCAGAGGGCTGAATAATATACATATCATGAGAAACAACTATGACTTAATCCATGTAATGTTCTCATAGCGGGTTGGTCCAATACTTTGTTCCTTAACAAGTACTCATGATCTTGATTCGTATTCTATACGTATGATCATCGTATGATCATCAATCAAGACTCACACTAGTCTTAATTCATTATAATTCTCAGTATAATAATCGACTAGGTACATTTAGGATATTTCTGTAAATACCCATGGATCTTATTATAATGTAAACATGCAAATCAATTATAATAAACAACAAATAAAATCCTCTATTTTATTAACTAAAATGTATTCATAAAGACTATTAATGGATTGACCTAGGACACATTTTCCAACATCTCCCACTTGCTCTAGGGCCAATCATTCATGCATCTAATGCCTAATGATCTAACATGATCATCATGTTTCGCTTGTGGAAGAGCCTTTGTCAATGGATCTGCAATATTGTCTTCAGTAGGTACTCTGCAAATGTTCACATCTTCCCTCTCAATGATTTCTTTGATGAGATGAAAACGCCTGAGTATATGTTTGGATCTGTGGTGTGATCTAGGTTCCTTGACCTGTGCTATTGCCTCGTTATTGTCACAATACAAAAAAATAAGGTTTGCAATACTTGGAACCATACCTAGTTCAAAAATGAACTTTTTGATCTAAACTACCTCCTTTGTTGCATCGGACGCTGCAATATACTCAGTTTCTGTTGTAGAATCTGCCACAGTCTTTTGCTTCGAACTTTTCCAGCTTACTGCACCCCCATTCAAAGTAAACACATATCCAGACTGTATTCTAAAATCATCTATATCAGTTTGAAAACTTGCATCTGTGTAACCATTTACAACTAGATCATTTTCAAAACCTCTATAGACCAAGAACACTTCCTTAGTCCTTCTTAAGTACTTAAGGATGTTCTTTACTGCTATCCAGTGACTCTCACTTGGATCTGACCGATATCTACTTGTAGTGCTCGAAGCATATGATACATTAGGCCAAGTGTATAGTATGGCATACATGATAGATCCAATAGCAAATGCATATGGAATCTTATTCATACGGTCTCGCTCATCATTTGTCTTAGGACATTGAGTCTTGCTAAGACTTATGCCATGAGACATTGGCAATGATCCTATTTTAGAGTCTTGCAAACTAAACCTATTCAGCACCTTGTCTATGTAAGCACTCTGACTTAGACCGATTAGCCTTTTAGATCTATCCCTATAGATCTTTATCCCTAGGATATAGGCTGCATCTCCTAAGTCTTTCATTGAGAAACATTTCCCTAACTAAGACTTGACACTCTGTAATGTTGGAATGTCATTTCCAATGAGTAATATATCATCAACATACAGTACCAGAAAAACAACTACACTTCCACTGACCTTCTTGTATACACATGGCTCATTTTCGTTCTTAATAAAACCAAAATCCTTGATTGCTTTATCAAAACGAAAATTCCAACTCCGAGAAGCTTGCTTTAATACATAAATGGATCTTTGAAGCTTGCATACCTTCCTAGAATTCTCAAGTTGTACAAAACCTTCAGGTTGTGTCATATACACGTCCTCAAGCAACTTTCCATTAAGAAATGATGTTTTTACATCCATTTGCCATATCTCATAGTCATTATATGCAGCAATGGCAATTAAAATTCTTATGGATTTAAGCATGGCTACTGGCGAAAAAGTTTCATCATAATCAACACCTTGATTCTACCTAAAACCTTTTGCTACAAGTCTTGCTTTGAAAGTATGCACTTTGCCATCCATGTCAGTTTTCTTCTTGAAAACCCATTTACATCCAATGGTCTTACCACCTTCAGGTAAATCAATCAAGTACCAAAATTGGTTATCATACATGGATTGCATCTCAGAATTCATGGCACTTAGCCATTTATCTGAGTCTGGTCCAGACATAGCCTCCTGATAAGTGGTGGGCTCATTTTGATCCATAAGCAACACATCACGACTATCAGTAATAAGAAATCCGAATGTCTCTGGCTCATGTCTTACCCTACTAGATTTACATGGGCCTTGTGTCACTTGCGGAGGTACAACTGGTTCAGAACGTTGTTGAACTTCCAGTAGCGGTTCAGTGTTTATCTGTGATTCTTGAACTTCTTTAAGGTTTATTTCTCTCCCACTAGTGTCCTTTGAAATAAACTATTTTTCCATAAAAGCACCATACCGAGCAACAAACACTTTGTTCTCAGCGGGATTATAAAAGTAATATCCTTTTGTTTCCTTACGATACCCCACAAATAAACACTTATCAGATTTAGGTGCTAGTTTTTCTAAGACTTGTCGCTTTACGTAAGCCTCACAACCCCAAATCTTAAGAAAAGACAAACTAGGTCTCTTCCCATACCATATCTCATATGGTGTTTTATCAACCACTTTAGAAGGAACTCGATTTAGAGTGAAAGTTGCAATTTGTAATGCATAACCCCAAAAGGATAATAGAAGATCCGCATGACTCATCATAGATCGAACCATATCTAATAAGGTTCGATTTCTCCTTTCAGAAACTCCATTCCATTGTGGAGTTGCTGGTGGAGTTAATTGTGAGACAATCCCGCAATTTCTAAGATGATCATCAAATTCTTGGCTCAAATATTCACCACCTCGATCTGATCGAAGTTTTTTGATAGTTTTACCAAGTTGATTCTGCACTTCATTTTGAAACGTTCGAAACATCTCAAATGATTCGGCTTTATGTTTCATAAGATATACATAACCATATCTGCCGAAATCATCAGTAAATGTAATGAAGTACTAATAACCTCCTCTAGCCATTGTGTTTATAGGACCGCATACATCAGTATGTATTAGACCTAATAAATCACTTGCCCTTTCACTATGTCCAGTAAAGGGACTTTTAGTCATCTTGCCTGGTAAACAAGATACGCACGTTTCATATGATTCCAAATGAAATGAATCTAGAAGTCTATCTTTATGGAGCTTCGTTATGCGTTTCTCATTTATGTTGCCAAGACGACAATGCAAAAGATAGGTTTGATTCAAATCATTTGACTTGAATCTCTTTGTATTTATGTTAAAGACTGGAGTATCAGTGGACCTTTTTATGCTTTGAATATAAAGACCATCACACAAATCAGCATTTGCATAAAAAATGCCTTTACGAGAAATTGAACATCTATTATTCGCAATAATAAAATCAAAACCATCCATATCCAAACATGAAACAGAAATGATGTTTTACGCTCAATGAGCACATAATAACAATTATTTAAAGTTAAAATAAGTCCACAAGGTAAGACTAAGTCATATAATCCAACAGCCAGGACAGCAACTCTTGCTCCATTCCCTATGTGCAGGATGACTTCTCCTTTTTTCAGCTTCCTACTTTTGGTGAGTTCCTGCGCATTTATACAAATGTGAGATCCATATCCGGTATCTAATACCCAGGAATCACTAGTAGATAAATTAATTTCAATAACATAAATGCCTGAGGTGGTAGTCGCACTACTCTTTTTCTTCTTTAGATCTTCCAAATAGAGTTTGCAATTTTTGAACCAATGTCTAGGTGCATGGCAGAAATGACAATTTCCTTCCTTTTCCTTTTGGTGCTTTGAAACAGGAACAGGCTGGGGCTTGACTTGTTCCACAGGCTTTGCGACAGGTGCAACAGTAGCCTTCGCAACTTTAGCCTTGCCTTTGCCTTTGCCTTTCTTCTTCATTCCCTTTCCCTTTTGGACCATCAACACATTACTAAAGGGTTTCTTGATATTTTGTTCAGCAATTTTGAGCATCAAATGCAACTCTAAAATTGATTTCTCCATATTATTCATGTTGCAGTTCATCACAAATTGTGAGTAACTCTCCAGTAATGAATTTATGATCAAATCTGTAGCCAACTCTTGGCTTATAGGAAATCCAAGTCTATCAAGTTGGTCAACATTGCCCTTCATCTTCAGAACGTGAGGACTAACTGGCGCACCCTCAGTCATCTTACAAGAATGCAGGTTCTTGACTGTCTTAAACCTTTCTTGCCTAGCTTGATGTTGGAACATTTCCTTCAGCATTACAGCCATGTCGTAGGCTTCCATTAGTTCCATATCCTTCTGAAGTTCAGGAACCATAGTTGCCAACATAATGCATGCAACATCAGTAGAATCGTTGACATGCTTATTATGCGCATCCTTCACAGCTTTCGTAGCAGTGGCTGGTGGGTCCTTAGGGATCGGAGCATCTAGAACATACAACTTGCGTTCATGCTTGAGAACGATTCTCAAGTTTCTGAACCAGTTAAGAAAGTTAGTCCCAGATAGCTTATCCTTCTCAAGGATAGATCGTAGTGACAGGGGATTATTGTTACTTGAAGAGGCCATTGATCTAAAATAAAGATTATGCAGAGTTCATTTTAGTATAGAGGAATAGACTCCCACTAAATTAACAACCCTCCTAAAACACACTGTTTATTTAGGGGACTAAAATCCATATTTCACCTAATTCTATGACAGCTATGGCATGAAACACAGAACTAGATTATTTAGGTAGGTAACAGTTACCAATTATATCTCATGTAATTTTTAGATCCTTTTATGAGATATGGGACATCTTATGTCTTAGCATGTTTTTATCTCATCATTTGCCTAAAGCTTAAAACTATTTTGAAGGCTTTATTAAGTCGGACCATTTTAATCATTTAGGTAACTCTTACCCAACTTGTCTCACCAAGATAACACAATACACCCAGCTATGGCTGAAACTGTATTAGTGTGATCGAGGCCTTAACAAGTGTTTAAAATGGATGGCATAAAACTTAAAATTTAATAGAGGGATTTTATTCAGTTTTAGTGATTTTATGTAAACAGTGAAATATCATATATTTTATTGATTTGTTAAATCACTAAACAATTTGGAGATTTTTATACTATTCACTAATAAAAGAATTTTCGTGTGTTAGGATTAGTTCGATGGTGGTCCCGCTGGCCGGTCAGAGGGCGGTGGTTCCGCTTAATTTTACTATACTAAATTTACCCCTTAATTTATCCAAAATTAAGTCAATTAAAATATTTTTAATTAACTCGGGCCCACCTCTAACTAATCATCTTATCCTAGTCCAATTAGGACTTTAGATATTTTAATCCTAGCATATCACCAATAAAAAACTTCTCCATATTTATCTCTTATCCAATAGGGATAATGTAACCGATTTCGCATATATCTCATAATCTAATTTGTTATCTATCTTTATCAAATAGAAACTTCATAACAAAATAGATATAACAAGATAAATAAATAATTTCAAAAATTAATTATTTATTTTGGATTTAAGATATTTGAATCTTAGTATATCACCAATAACAAGATTCTTGATATTTATCTCCTATTCTAGTTTGTTATCTATCTTTATCAAATAGAAACTTCATAACAAAATAGATATAACAAGATAAATAAATAATTTTGAAAATTAATTATTTGCAATTTCGATCTTCATCCAAATAATCACAAACATGTAATTGAATTATGAACTACTATCCCAATCAAACCTAATGGTGTTATGGATTATAGAACACGAAACTCAATTCATTAAAATTATTCAAATTAACCTAACATAGTACTAGCATGTACGAAACTAATTTCAATTAAATCACGAATACATGTATCATATGCACAAAACTTGATAATAAATCTCACAGAAAACTTATGTATATCATATATACATCAACTATTAACATGCTTTCAATCATATAGCATAAGAAAACATGCAATGAGTTTAATGGAATCAAACTCGAAGGCTCTAATACCAGTGTTGGTGTTTGGGGTTCATACGCAGCGGAGATTACAAAACAATTTTGAGAAAAACCCCAACAGGATCCAAATCTAATTCCATTAAAACGTTTAAACTATGAAAACCTAATCATATCTCGGTCGCAATGTACTTTTCTGAAGGTTAATCAATCTCTAAGCTGCCAACGATGAACGCCCTCTATTAGTAGTCCACACAAGAATGGCGGCCGAGATTTGAAGTGCTAGCTTCGAGAGAATACCAAACCTTTTTTGTTTCTCTCCAAAACGATCCAGAGCATACCAAAAACCCTAAGTCGTTTCTAAAATGAAAATTGAGTTTTGACCTTTTAATCTTTCATTATTGTACTTTAACTCAAAGTGTCTATTTATACAACCCTTATATAGACGGTTAAGTAAATTACACATATACCTCTACTTAAAGAAGTATAAGTGTAATACATTACAAGGATGTTTTCGTCATGAATTTTATCATATAAAATTCATTTTTCTGAACCATCTTAAAATCTCTCAAAACCATTCTTAGTGTGCGACCCAATAGGCTCATACAATATTGGCAATATACCAAAACACATTTTGGTATACAAGTCATAAGCGGCCTCTAGCAAGACATTATGACTGCCCAAATTGTACAAATATCAAATCGATACAACCTAATCAGTAGTGTATATAACATCCTTTTGTCACACGATATCCTTTTGATCAAACATAAGGCATGGAATTGTCATCCAACATGTTCAATCGTACTAGTCTCGATCTCTAGGTAGACTGAAAAAATTCAAGTAACATTGATCAATATTAATTCATTTGGACTAGGCCTTTTAACAGTCTAACACATTGAGGGATCCACTGGATATCTCTCTCTATATGAGAGGGACAAATTCTATCTCAATTATACAACTTCACCACATTATTCACACAGTAACCAATCACAACCTTTATAATCGTCCGGTTAAAGACAACGTTTGATTAGGTCAAGTTACTGTATTCCTAATGTTGAAGTCTCGGGTAATCTCAAGTCAGAGGACTGAATAATATACATATCATGAGAAACAACTATGACTTAATCCATGTGATGTTCTTATAGCGGGTCGGTCCAGTACTTTGTTCCCTAACAAGTACTCATGATCTTGATTCGTATTCCTATATGTATGATCATCAATCAAGACTCACACTAGTCTTAATTTATTATAGTTCCTAGTATAATAATCGACTAGGGACATTTAGCATATTTATGTAAATACCCATGGATCTTATTATAATGTAAACATGCAAATCAATTATAATAAATAGCAAATGAAATCCTCTATTTTATTAACTAAAATGTATTCATAAAGACTATTAATGGATTGACCTAGGGCAAATTTCCCAATAATTTCCTTTTCCAACTCTTTCCTAATCACATCAATACTAGGAACATCATCCATATCATCAATATCATCAAAATTAAAATCGTTAGAATTTACCTCATTTTGAGTTATGAGACAGTATTGCTTTCTCACTCTTTGATTCAGATTCGAAACTTGATGATGATGAATCATCCCAAGTCGCCTTGAAGCTCTTCTTTCCTTCCTTCTTGTCCAACACCTTCTTGGACTTGCATTCTGCCTTGATGTGGCCCGGTTTGCTACACCAGAAGCATATGGTTTCACTTGACTTTTCTCCCTTGCTTCCACTGTTAAACTTCTTATACTTGTCTCGTTTGTAAATGGCCTCGTTGAGCTTTCTTGAAAGCATAAATACTTCCTCCTCAAGATCATTGTCGTCATTAGATTTCTCATTTTCAATGATCTCCATCGATGCAACCGGGGAACTATTTTCCTTAAAAGCAATATCTTTTCTTGAACTCTTTGTGTCCTCGCTCAATGCTTCCAATCTAGCTCTGTCCTTAAGTTCAAATTCATGGACCGTTAGCTCTCTACACAAGGCATCAAATGTATAATCTTAAAGATTTTGTACTGATTGGATAACATACTTCTTTGCATTCCATTCCTTATGTAAACCTCTAAGGAACTTGTACACCGAGTTCTTTTGATCATAATATTTGCCAAGATTCTTCATCTCATTCAAGAGCTTAGTAAAGTGAGTGATGGCGGTAGCAATGTTTTCATCGATGTCAACTCAGAATGTTTCATAATGCTCCTCGAGAATTCTCAACTTTGTCTTCTTTACTTGAATAGTACTCTCATAATGTACTTCAAGTTTCTCCTATACTTCCTTAGCCGTGTCACATGCACTCACTCGATTGAACTCATTTTCACCAAGTGAACAAAACAAAAGATTCATGGCGTGATCATTGAAAAGCTCAAGTCTTGTCTCCTCGGGAGTGTTGTCTTTTCCGGCTTTGTTAGGTGGAGTGGAACCTTCAACGATAGACTTCCACATGTTTCTACCTTGTGCTCACACATAGAACTTCATTCTCACTTTTCAATTGGCATCGTTGGTCCCATTAAAGTAGGGAGGTCTAGTAGATGAAGTGCCTTCCCTAAGGCGAGCAGAATCTAATGTTTACATCCTTGCAAGTAAACACTCAAAAGTACGTTAGTAACACTTTGAGCAACAACCCGCTCTGAAACCAATTGAAACCACACTCAAGAGAGTAGGTAAATTGGGTGAACCGAGAGGTTATCGCCTTTTTAAAAATTGAAGCAAGAATCAATGAAAATGCATACATCAACAATATATATGCTATGCTATGAAGAAGGTGGTAGAAGATATGGATGTAAGACACAAGATTTATAGTGGTTCGATCCCAACGATCTACATCCACTACCTGACTTCTCCAGTTAGGATTTTCAAACCACTTATATTATCAATAGGTATTACAATCTAAGCATACAAGCCTAGAATGCCTAAATGCAAATTAGAACTTCCCACCTAGTTTCCACTAGGGTTTTACTGAGCCTCAACTAGGTCTTCCCTTGACTTAGATCCCACTAAGTCTTACAATAAATATTACACAATCAAGTTGATGAATACAATAAAATGTGTCTTACAAAGTAAAGCGATAATAAGTCCAACAACTTACAAGCCACTTAGAGCCAAAATACTCCTATGCATGCAAGTATGAACACCGACTAATATGAAAATAAAATCAGTAAGTATATGCAATATTTAGTCAAGAAAACTGACAAGACAATATCGATGAAGTATATGCAGTTTCAAAAAACACATGAACAAGTAGTATGTGAAAACCAAGATAAAAACAAAAAACTTGTTCAAATCATTCTTAGGCTTAAAGAGATCAAATATAAGTGTCAAACGCAAGACAAGTTGATCAAGAACACAATAAATTATTTCTAAACAAAAATACTAACCAAATGATATAGATTAAGCTAAAAAAGTATAGGAAATCAAGAAACCTTACAACCTAAGTATATACTCTGAAAAATCAGATTTGGAGCACTAGTTGTAGGCTTTAGAACACTAACTTTAAGTTTCAAATGCAAGCCCCCAAAAGATCCAAGTGAGTGTGTGAACAAAATTGACAAATTTTAGAGCAAACTTGGATTTTGGAGAGTATGTGAGCAAGTGTGGTGTACTTTGTGTTCTTGGTGGTTTTGACACTTGGTCAAACCACTTATATGCCTATATGGTCATTGCTAGTGATCCAAGGGTCCTAAATGATCTCCAAATTCAAATGGAAGGTGTCAATCAAAGCTTTAAAAAAGCTGTCAAAATCCTGCACAGCGCGGTGAGTAGGTGTGTAGCGCGCTGGGAATAAGTTAGAAAAATTTGACCGTTTTACTGCACAGTGTGCTGGGTAATGTGTTAAGCATGCTAGGTCACCTAGCGCACTGGCCAGAACATCCAGCGCGTTGGGTGCAGGGGCTTGAAAATAATTAATTTGCTGGTTTTTCAAAACAACCTCCTAACACCTCTATGACTCTACTAAACCTTTAAAATCACTTTGTACATGTTTAGTATGGTCTATAAAATGTGTCTAGATATCCCGGATGATTTCATAAACCTCGAAAATAAAAAATTCCAGTTTCATGAAAACATAGGGGCTTTGATACAAATATTTTTAATATCAGACCAAAAGTCATCTAAACAAATACCGGTGCATTCAAAATCAATTATAACAGTTCATACACCTTAAATACATGTTGTAAAGCATATTTGGAAGATTTAAAACATTTTAAAATTCGCAAAATTGAAAATCACAAAGTTCATGATTTTAAGATCTTTAAAAATCGAAAAACATGAAATGCATGATTCTAAGCTCGTTGGCTTGTAAGAAGGGACCTATATAACTTACATGACTTGTACAACTTGTAGTATAGGCTTTCTGGTCCTTGTGTCCTTGTATATGCTGAATCTTGAACTTATCCGGCCTCATTTTGATAAGTAGACTTGAACTTGATGTTCCTAATAAGGTTTGATATTCTGAAATACTAAACAAACTTGTTAGAACTATTTCACGTTGTTTATTGCCATCAAAATCCTGGGTGGAGTGTATATCAAAGACACTTGGTTCAACATATATATTGATGGTAATTTGAATGGGTTTTCCACACTGGGAAAAATGCTCTTCACATAATTTATGTTTCATATTCTAAAGATTCACTTATTTAAGTCTTCCGTTGAATATTTTAAGGTGTAAACAGATGAAAATGAGTCCCTAAGCTAACTTATATTGTAAAATTGAATAATGTTATGAAGTTAGAGAAAATTTGGGTTGACAGATGCTCATGGTGTGCATGGAACACAACTGGACCGGTTCTTGGTAGGGTTGTGGGCACGTGGAGCATGACGTGGCATTCTCGAATTTTGGGCCCTGCTATAGTTTTGTTGATTGTTGATTCGGTTGTTTCTGATGTAGATATGGTTGTTGATAATGTTGTTGATTATAGAGAGATTGGTGTTTTAATGATGGTGTAGGTGCTGGTGTTATTGTTGTTGTTTAATGGAAGGAAGAAACAAAGACAGAAAAATAAACAAATTTGGACGGACAGAGAGCATGCTCTCTGTTCGTTCAATTGGACAAAATGGTAGATTGGTGAACTGGATCAGAGTAGACCAGACCGAACTCGGGGACCCACCCACTATAAAATAATAATATACTTATTTATTTACAATAAATAAATAAATTAAATATGATTTTAAATGCAATAAATTTCATAATAATTAGGAAAAATTCCAAAAAAAAATATAAAAAATCTTGAAAAATTATATTTTGACCAAATAAATAGAGATTTCTAAATTTCTATAAAAAGTGGAGTATTCAGAATTGTGTCGAGACTTTTTGTTAGGGTTCATACACATCAAAAAATTCAAAACAATTTATAAAAAACCCCGACAGGATTGCAAATAAGTTCCATTAAATAAGATCTACAAAAGTAAACCATATCTTAATTCGTGATTTCCTTCTCTGATTGTTCGATCTCCTATACGTTGAAGCACGCGTCCTTTATCAGAAATTTACACATGAACGGTGACCACAATTTGGAGTGCTAGCCCCAAGAGAGATAGAAAACGTTTTTCCTTTCTCTCATAAAGTCCAGAGAACTCTAAAAAGCAAAACAAAATTCTTTTATGTTTTTAGGGTATGACCCTTTATTTATATGTGTAGATAAACCCTCACTTAAAATCCTATTCATAATACAACTATTATATTTAGGCAATTTAAGCAAATTACACATATACCCCTATTAATAAGGTATCATATAATAAACCATAAGGGCTTTCGTGTCATGAAATTTATCATATAAAATTCATTACTCTTGACTAATTGAAATTGTGCAAAGCCATTCTTTGTGTGCGACCCAATAGATTCATACGACGTTGGTAGTGAACCAAAAACTATTTTCGGTACACAAGTCATAAGGGGTCTCTAGCAAGACATTTTGATTACTAAAGTAGCATGAATATCAAAATTGATACAACCTAATGACTAACATATTTCATATTTTTGTCATGCAATATCATTTGATTAAGCATAAGACAAAAAAATCACCTTTAATGTTCTATAGTAGATCAACGACCGTCACGTGGGACTCACACTGTGATACACACACCGACTGAGGCAAGTGGCCGAGGTATATAGTATTTTTGTATTGATTGATGCCTAGTGTAATGTAATGTGTAGACTTACTAAGTCAGTTTCTACAGTGTAGGCGTCGAGACGAGAGCCGTGACATGCCTCGAGTGGCGTGCAAGCTGGGGAACCGGGTAGCTGGCACTTTGGTAAGTCTTGTTTAATATTAATATAAATTTATAGAATGTCATATGCATAATGGAAGTAATTTTAAACCTATGGTTGCATTTATATTATTGTAAATCAAATTAGAGTCCTATAGTTGGAGTGAAAAAAAATCAACAACCATAAGACTTACTTCGTGATATGTGCTAGCACACACTCCAATACACTTGTGTCGCACATTTGATTCACTTGGCTAGAAAAACTAGTAGTGGTAGGAGTGAAGGAGGGCCACAAGATCACATGGAGATAGGTACACACACCTTGATCAAAACATCCACTATATAAGCCATCCTCTCTCTTGAAATGCATCAAAATGCATGGTTCTTTAAACTGAAAAATCCAGAGCTATGAGCTAAAATTCTGCGGGAATTGGAGAGATTAAAGGAGTATTTATATCACACAAATCAAAGGATCAAACACCTTCCATCAAACAACACCAACTAGGTAACTTTTCTTCACCTTCATGCATTCAATTTGTAGTGTTTTTTGGTTTAATTCAAAGAGCTTTTCTTTTATGACGATTCAAAATGGTTTTATGTTGTTTCAATGCATTTCTAAGCTTTGGTTTCATTTATCAAGTATCATTTTTGAATTTTACAAGTTTTGATGAAATTCGAATAGTAAAATGAGTTTATTTTCAAAAGCAGACCTTGAATTCAAATCCCCTATGATTTTCTAATAACCTAACTATAAAGAACTTCGAAAAAAAGTTTTGAAATCAAAGAGTTATGAATTTCTAAAGTTTGAATGTTCTTGAACAAATGCATGACATGCATGTTGAAATCCATTAAATTGATGAATGCATGTGAGATAATCGAAGTGCCTGGTGTATGTTGGTTGTGGAGGATGTGTTTGGACCCTGGTGGAGGAGAACATGGATCCAAAGGCGTTGGAGTGGCAAAATTAGGGTTGCAGGAAGCCCATAAAATTTTTGGATTTTTGCACTTAGCGTGATGGACAAGTCCAACCAGCACGTTGGGAGACCTGAACATTTGATTTTCCTGCAATCTGTCCAAGTTTCCTACAATACTAATACCCACCTAACACCCATTCCAACCTACTGAATCAACATAAATCCATGTCTAAACCTTCCAAGACCCTAAGGGAGTGTTCCTGGAGTTCGGGTACGAGTGTTGAGGTGTCGAGAGGCCAGATAAGCTAGGAAATTGCTTGCGTTGTGAATATACCTATTGATGGATTTACTTAGCATTTCATTCCATTAATTTGTTGTTCTTGTATGGTCATTGTTGATTGCTTTGCCATTGAAATATGATATTATGTATTTCGTTGTGTTCTATGCTCATTTGATTGAGTTCTATTATCATGATATCTATTCCCTTTTGATGATTCATTGCTTCCATCCTTGTGCCATGTTTATGCCTTGTTTTCTACTTGATTAATCAAATATTAAATAGCATGCTATTAGGCTAGGACATATTTAAAATGTTCATATGGAATTTTACTCCCTATTGGATTAGGTGTTAGACTTGCCTATACCTTGACATTCCATACATGGTTTTTCTTGAAAATAAAAAGTAGTTTTTGTAATTAGGTCTCGTACTTGATCAAGATGTGCGTGACTCACGGGGTTAGAGTTCCTGTGGAGGTCGACACAGTTTACCTGACTTTGTATGACACTCGGGGTTAAAGTCTCTAAGGTGGTCTACACACCTGGGTTAAAGTCCCTGGCCTCACTTGGGTTAGAGTCCCTTGTGATTTATGACTATGGAGTCGGAATGATGCAGATCACTTCTGACCAGACATAATTCACCAATAATTAGTCTAGTGTCAGTTTCACTTGTTTAACTCTGGTATTTATTTGCATATAGCTTGTTTTCCAGCTAACCTAGTTATATGCTTTTAAATACCAGTCGATTATATTTGAAAATGCAATTTAAACTTGTCATTGGGGATTACTGTTTTATTTCTTTAACTCACCGTCCTTTTTATGATGGTGGGTGCAGATTCATCTACCAGCCGGCTAGGCAAAAAGAAGATGGGCGATTATCTCTGAGTAGCGATGCGTCACGACTTTTATTGTAGGTCCATTTTGATATTTTGTCTGTATTAGATACTATATGTCTTTTTCCGTATTGGGATGTATATTTGGTCTGAACGTTATTTCCTCGACCAGACTTATATGGCTTTATTGTATTTGGAGGTTATCTGATATATGTGAAGTCATTTTCCTAATTTTTTCACACTTAGGTTTATTTTTAATTGTCTTCCGCATAAACTGCAAATGGCTTCCGCATAATTATCAAAAGCTTCCGCATTACATGACTATGACTTCCGCTAAATAATAAATCATGTTAATAAAAGTTTTAATTAACACTAAATGTCATAAATTTAATAGGACATGAGAAATGAGATGAATAGGTTGTAAGGCTGACTAATATGTAGTTAAGTCCTACGAGAATAGGATTTTGGCTTAATTACATGATTTGGTCAGGCGGTGCCCTAGATTAAGAGAGGGGCCATCAAATGTTCAATCATTATAGTATCGATCATCAGGTAGACTGAAAATATTCAAGTGACATTGATCATATCAATTCACTTGGACTTGGCTATTTAACAATCTAACATATCGAGGGATCCACTAATATGTCTTTCTTTGCGAGAGGGACAAATTCTATCTTGACTACACATTTTCATATATTGCTCACATGATAACCAATCACAATCTTTATAATTGTCTTGTTAAAGACAACAATTGATTGTGTCAAATTACCATGCTAATTATATTGAAGTTTATGGTAATCTCAAGTCGAAGGACTAAATGACATACCTATCAAGAGTAACACCTATAACTTAATCCATGTGGTGTTTTTATAGCGAGTCAATCCAATACCATGTTCCCTAACAAGTAATAATGATATCGATTCGTATCCCTATATGCATGATCATTACATGACCATCAATCAAAACTCACACTAGTCTTAATTCATTATAATTCCTAGTATAATGACCGACTAGGGACATTAAGGATATTTCAATAAATACCCATAGATCTTATTATGAGGTAAACATGCAATCACTTATAATAATACAACAAATGAAAAACCTCTATTTTATTAACTAAAATTATAAGTTAAACAATGTTTGTAGATTGACTTAGGGCACATGCCACAACATGAAATTGGCGAAAATAGCAAAAAAAATTATTGAAAATTATGGAAAATTGGGAATTTAACAAAAATTGAACCTAAATGGATGTCAGATAACCAGCAGAGCATTGATTAGTCAATTAAGGATTTACATTGGGAAACGTATGGAGCTACGGGAGAGCATTTTAGCAAGATTCGAAGTGAGTAAAGGCAATAATAGTATCAATATGAATTCTCTTCAAGTTCTTAATTGGTTTATTTCTTGAAATGCAAGCCATTTGTACTCCATTCTAGAACTAAGGTTTAGATAGTCCGCTTGTGGAGAAAAGTCTCAACTTGTTTAGTAGCTGACATAATATTATTAAATATTATTAAATAATATTATTAATATTAATTATTAAATAATTATCAATATTTATCAACGACATCTTGACCTACTCCAAGACTTATGAGGATCACAAGGAGCACCTCATAATGCTTTTGCAGCTACAAAGGGAGCACAGGTTGTTCGCTAAGTTCAATAAGTGCGAGTTTTGGCTTGTGGAGGTCGGACATCTTGGATACATCGTTGGAGCAGGCAGAGTGTCAGTGGACCCCACTAAGGTCAGAGTAGTGATTGATTGGCCTACACCGAGATCTGTATAAGATATTCATTGGAGAAACAGTTGTAAGCAAGCGTTTCAGACATTAAAGGAACATTTGACTATCGCACCAATGCCAGTGTTACCTGAGTTAGGGAAAGGATTTTGGCCTACACCGATGCTTTGAAGGTCGATTTGGGCTGTGTTTTGATGTAGGATGGTATAGTGATTGCCTACGCTTCGCGACAACTGAAGGTTCATGAGAAGAACTACCCTATGTATGACTTGGAGTTAGCGGTAGTAGTGTTTTCACCGAAGATTTGGCGCCACTATCTTTATGGTGAGAGATTTGTGCTATTCGCTGACCATATGAAGTATCTCTTTACTCAGAAGGATATGAATATGAGACAAAGGCGTGGATATGAATATGAGATAGAGGCATTGGTTTGAGTTCCTCAAGGATTATGATTTCTCTTTGGAGTACCACCCGGGGAAGGCTAATGTTGTTGCTGACATATTGGGCTGTAGAGGATTAGTCTCAGCAGTTGTTACTTGCCACTTGACACACGAGTATGGTTTGTTCGAGGTGGTTGAGAAGATGTATTATGTTGATATTTCGAACAACACCAGAGTATTGATTTATGGGCACACGAGGGCTCAGACCATTTCTATTCAGAGTGTACTTAATTTTCGCGGGTTGACGAATAGTACGGGAGATTTTTGGAGTTCGCTCATAGTTCAGATCATCTAGATTGGAGTTAGTCGACAGACTCATGCATGAGGTTTAGAAGATGACTGTGGATTCCATCAGTGGCTGAGCTACGTGATGAGATACTTCATGAGGCACACCACTCACGTTTTACGGTTCATTTGGGCAGGACCAAGATGTATGCAAATGTACATTTTTTTTGGTGGTCGGAGATGAAGGCCGAAACTTCTGATTACGTTCGGTGGGTGTGAGATTTGTCAATGAGTTAAGGTTAAGAATCGCAGACCTAGTAGGTTATTACTGTAACAACCCCAAATTTTTAACTGACTTGTGTTACACTTGTAAGGATTGTGACCCGGCTACATGAATACTGGATTGTATTTCGAACTTCGGGAGTTGACATCGAGGCAATTTTATGATTCTTTGATTTTTTGTATTAGTATTTTAGTATTTTATGGGTGTCGAGCCGTTCAGACGATTTTTAGTTTAGTGAGGTTTCGCCTAGTTAAAACGGGGGAAAAAAACACAATAAAGAATACAAATAAATAAATTTTCTAATAATTTAATTAATTAGTTAATGGAATGTGGTGAGAAAATAGGAGCGGCGAACCAAATTTCGGAGAAATGCGGACCGAAAAAAGGTAAGATCAATGTAGGAGTCGAATTGTCTCGTAGCATGCAGACTATGAAATAAAAATTGTTAAAGTAACACAGCTTGATAAGGAGAGTCATTGGATTTTCATCGAGATGTGTATGCAAGTGGAGATGTGATAAAAGGGTAAAAGACCCATAAGGTCATTTGATCAAAAAATAGCAAGTGTTAACTTAAGGGTAAAAGGGTCATTTCACCTTTGTTATGTATATATAAAACAAGTAGAACCCTAAAACCCTAAATGTTACTATTCATCTTCTTCTCCCACCAACTGTTGTCACTATTCATCCTCCCCCCTCTCGCCACTGCCACCACGTCCCACCGGAGATGCCGACTCCGACGAGGTGAGGTTTTCTCTCTCTGCTCACACGTCTCTCTCTCTCTCTCTCTCTCTCTCTCTCTCTCTCTCTTGGACTCTACCTCTCGGCCGTCTTCCCTTGTCCCCCTCCTTGGACCGTCACCACCGCCACCCTCCACAGATTGCCACCTTGACCATCCACCGGAGACACTTGGGTAAGTGTTTCCTTGCATTTATCTTCTTATCTCCCTCACGACAGTCCGCCACCCTCCCTTAACAATTCTCTCTTTTTGCCTCACTGTGCACCCATTCCCACCCACTGTCCAGTCATCATGGGCCATCTCTGATTGGGAACTTGGGCGTAGACTACACACGTAAGTCATGACATTCCCGAAGGGCCCATGTCCGGTGAATGGGTCACTTTTCCGACAAGATAAGAGGGTCATTTGTTAACTGTTTTGGCTATTTTTTTATTGTTTTTGGGATTGTTTTGCCCACTGTTTTGGGGACTGTCGTGGCAAGTGGGACCGTCCCCGGTCATGGCTGACCGGAGGTGAACCTCCTGCAACTCTACTGGCCGGAGGTGGTCCCTTAAGGTACAACAGTTATGTGAGTTATATGTGTGTGTTTCTTTCATTTTTTCTTCTTTCTTCTTTTTTCTTTGCTGTCGAGATGTTTGCTGTTTTGGGTGTGTGTGTGCATGGGGTGTACATCTCACTGTGTGTACACCACAGTGGAGTGTACACAACAGTGTGTGTGTACACCACAGTGGGGTGTACACAACAGTTGTGTGTGTGCATTGTGAGAATCAACTAGTGTGTGTGTGAATCGACCAAATGTGTGTCTGGGTGTGTAAAACAGTGGGGTGCACACAATAGTGGGGTGTGTATGCATATAACAGTGGGGTGTGTGTGTTATGGGGTGTACACTGTGTGTGCGTGTATACACCACAGTTTGGGGTGTGTGACCATAAAGTGTATTATTTTATGTGTTGGTGTGTATTGAAATAAAAAGTGATGGGTATAGATAATTTATAATTATAATAAAATGTAAATGGGTTTGTATTAGAGCCCAGTAAGGGCCCAACAAGACAATTAAATAGTAAGGCCCATAGCTAGTATATGATAGTATTGGTATGTGCTTATTTGTTTAGGCCCAACAAGAATCCAACTAATAAAACATTTAAATGTTTATGGAATTAGTGTTTGGGGCCAACAAAAACCCAAAGTGTGGGTATGTTCACTATATCAGTGGACCGTTCCCCAGCGGTTTAGGTCGCCTTAACAAAGGGTTTTAAAATAAACATATGCAAACCACCTTAAGACTAAATGCGAGCCTTAAACTAATATTCAAGATTCAAAACCTTATCAAGTATTCGGGAAACTGCGGGAAATGCGTTAGAGTCTCAGAGTGGTACCAGGTTGCGATAGTTCAGGTAAGTACATATGTACCTTGTATGTGTGTATGTTAGTAGGCCAGTAAGGAAATAACATGTGATTTATACATCATCTATTTATTGATAATGTTGAATTGAGCCTTATTTGAAATTCCATTCCATATTCTTTGTTGTATGTTCTTGGAATGAGTGTGTGTCTCGAAGGTATCATGTGGTCCCGCACTAGTTGGGACAATGAGGGTGTCTCATGCAGGGGTAACTGACCACCCCTAGTGATGTGTGTACTGTGTACTGGATTCAAGAGGTGTTGCGATGCCTCTCGATTTCACGCTGCGCTAGTGTTGCGACATTGCCCGGGGAGATCTTGCGAGATCTTTGCCGTATTGCTGTGAAATTAGACCACCCATGGGCCTCTTTTGAATCTTAGAACATGCAAATTTCGATTGTTTATCTATCAGTCTATCTATCATGCACTTGATTTACTTACTTTCCTGCCTTTTTATTTGCGCATGATATTTAGACTGCTTTACTTGTTAAATCATAAATTACTGTTATATTCTTCTAGCACTACTTTCAATTTCTTGAGTTGCTCACCGTCTAGTTTGTGACGGTGGGTGTAGATAGGGTGGAGAGCAGCAAGGGCAAGGGGCCCTGCCTAGGAGATATACTTTGAGGACTAGCAGCGGGATTAGAGAGACTCTATAATATGTGTTTATGTTTTGCTGATTTGTATATCGTTTCATACTTATGTTTTTTTGGGATTATTGAACTTGGCATTTTTGGTGAGACCGGTATCATGTATATATGCTTATCAAATTGTACATAAATACTCAGGGTTTTTCACACTTATAGAATTCCTATATTTCCATTGATTAAGTTATTTCCCTTTGTTATTACTGTTTAGTCTTCCGCTGTGTAAAATTTGCAATAACTCTTTTCATAAATTGTATAATTGAATGATTGGAGGCTGACTAGGCTCGTCAGGTTGCCGAGTGATGATTCGGGGCCTGCACGGGTCTAGGCCGGGAATACCCAATTGCACAGGTAAATTGGGGCCGTCATAGTTGGTATCAGAGCCTAAGGTTATAACGACCTGACTCTTGATTTAAAACACAAACCATTAAGACAACGGAAGTTTGGAATGGTTGAACTTAGAATGGAAAACACGACGATCCTAATTAGAACTTTAGTTTAGAGGGATGAGTTGGGATAAGTCGGATGTGATGTTTATACATATTACGATTGTTGATTGTAATATATTGTATGCGGTAGCTATCCATTAATCCAAGAAATTCGTTTTCTTGTTTAGACGACGATGGAGGATCAGCCAGGTTCGAGCGACGATATCGGCATGATTTTGTCACTATGCCTTGAGGAGATACGTACATTATCTCAGAGAGCCACGACGCAAGACCAGATATTTGAGGAGTTAGTGCGATCATTGAGGACACCCGCATAGGCTACCACGACACCATCGACTCTGATTACGCTTTTGTCGCCTATTTCTACTACTCAGGGGATGGAGACTCCAGTAGCTACGGCTTCCACAGCACCGATTCCAGTTATAGTTGTGCCAGGGACCACAGTTGCACATATAGTACAGACTGAGGGTGCTACACATCCGATTCAGACTGAGGAGACACCGACTACGCCAGTAGCTGCTGCAGAGACTACTCCGATCACTACTCCAGATAAGAGTCCTAGGGCTAGTGCCAAGGCGAGGCAATGGAGAGAATTCAAGAGGCACGACTCGGTTAAGTTTTTTGGTGCTACAGACGTTGCAGCGGCAGAGCTTTTCCTGAAGAATCACGAGAAGATTCATACTATCATCGTGACTGAGGATCATAGGAGGGCGACGATTTCCTCATCTATGCTACAGGGGGAGGTAGATGATTGGTGGACTACCATTGTCACTACTCGAGGCATTCCGCGAAACTGGATTAATTTCAAGACCCAGTTTAACTAGAAGTACTTCCCACTGACAGTGTTACGGGCGAAGAGGAATGAGTTCACTTCGTTGCGACAATATGTAGGAGAGCCAGTGATGGAATATATGGGCAAGTTTATTTAGTTGTTACCTTATGCTGGAGGGTCAACAGATTCAGAGGTCGATCGTATCTACTATTTTATAGAGGGTTTGCTGCCGGATATTGGAGGTTCAGTTGTTACTACCGAGCCAGAGACTCTTTAGAGGGCATACGAGCAGAGTTTGGCTAAAGAGAGTTACCTGATTTCTCACCCAGAGGAGGCGAGACCGGTCAGACTGGAAACTAGGTCAGAAGATCATCAGGACAAGAAACGAAGGAAGAACAGACTTCGTTACCGAGATTCCAGAGCTCCGAGTGTAGGATCCATTGCAGCACCTACTCGATCGGCATGGACGACTCCACCAGTTTCGAGCTTTGTTAGTCATCCACCATAGCCTACGAGACCTATACAGCAGTCACAGGGACAACCTATGGTGAGCAGAGATTCTGGCAAAGGAGGTAAAGAGAGACAGACACAGAGGTCAGGGCAAACTCAGACTCAGAGATCTACACAGAGTCGAGGACAGGGTCAGACTTAGGGTATATAGGTTACGCGTACATGTTATAGATGCGGTAGAGTTGGCTACATCCAGGCTCAGTGTACTCAGCCTGAGAGGACTCATACACATCATCATCAGCACCAGAGGGAGCGGGTGCAGGCGACAGCTAAGCCAGATCCGAGGGTGTCCCAAAACCTAGTTGAGGGTATGATTTCTATCTGTAGTACATTCATGCATACCATGTTCGATTCTGGTTCCACTGTTTCGTTTATTTCCGAACGTATAGTAGACATGTTAGGGTTGAGACCCATTAGGCTTAGTAGACCTTTGATCCTTAGCACAGCTACTGGAGATAAGATTTACCTGGACTTTCTATGTGTTGAGTGTCCGACAGAGATAGAGGGCTACGAGTTTCCTGCTGACTTGAGGGCACTTGAGTTTCTCGAGTCTGATGCATTGCTGGGCATGGATTGGTTGGGAGCGTACCATGATCACATCAGTTGTTACAAGAAGACGATCACGATTCTGTTAGCAGATGGTACGGAGATCAGCATTCAGTTACTTCCGATCATCAGAGGCAGAGAGGCCATGAATGGCGACGTCGAGATTTTTGTGAGCATCATGAATATTGGTGTGAGACAAGAGGTTGACATAGAATATGTACCGATCGTATGCCAGTTCACTGACATATTCCCCGAGGATCTGCCAGGATTACCACCGCAGAGGACGATCGATTTCATAGTTGACTTAGTCCCAAGGATTAGACCGATTTCGATACCACCGTATAGGATGGCACTCCGAGAGCTTGAGGAGCTGAGGAGTCAGCTAGATAAGTTGGTAAAGTTGGGCTTTATCAGTCCTAGTATGTCGCCATGGGGAGTACCAGTGTTGTTCGTCAAGAAGAAGGACGGTAGTTTAAGGCTTTGTATCGACTACAGGCAATTGAACAAGGTTACAGTGAAGAATAAGTATCAGTTACCACGCATTGACGATTTGTTTGATCAGTTGATCGGAGCGCAGTGGTTTTCCAAGATAGATCTGAGGTCAGGCTATCATCAGCTCAGGATTAGGGCCGAGGATTAAGAGAAGACAACATTTAGCATGAGATACGGTCACTTCCAGTTCACAGTCATGCCATTTGGATTGACTAATGTGTCGGCAATACTCATGGACCTGATGCACCGAGTGATGAGGAATTTCTTAAATCGATTCTTAATTGTATTCATCGACGACATCCTCATTTATTTCGAGACTCGTGAGGAGCACGAGGAACATCTACGAGCAGTGTTGCAGACTCTAAGGGACCATCGACTCTACACTAAGTTTAGCAAGTGCAAGTTTTGGCTACCAGAGGTCAGATTTTTAGGACACGTAGTTGGAGCTGACGCTGTTGCCATTGATCCAGAGAAGATTAGAGCCGTGATAGAGTGGCGTACTCCGACTACTGTGACTCAGATTCGCAGTTTTCTAGGGTTAGCAGGTTACTATCGCCGATTCGTGCAGGATTTCTCCAGGATCGCTACACCAATGAGGAAACTGACGCAGAAGAACGCGAAGTTTAATTGGAACGAAGAGTGTGAGCAGGCATTCTCCACTCTGAAGGAGAAATTGACGACCGCACCTATCTTAGCATTGCCCGAGATCGGGAAAAACTTAGTCGTGTATACCGATGCGTCGAAGATTGGTTTGGGTGGTATGCTGATGCAAGAGGGCAGAGTTATCGCTTATACATCCCAATAGTTGAAAGTTCATGAGAGAAACTACCCGACCCACGACTTAGAGTTGGCGACGATCGTATTTGCACTGAATATTTAGAGGCACCATTTGTATGGCATGAGCTTCGAGTTGTATACAGACCACAAGAGCTTGAAGTACTTATTTTCTCAGAAGGAACTCAACCTGAGACAAAGATGTTGGCTTAAATTCCTGAAGGACTACGATTTCGCACTTGAGTATCATCCGGAGAAAGCCAATGTTGTTGCTGATGCTTTGAGCCGCAGAGGATCTGATGCAAAGGTAGTTGTATGTCGTATGACTCACAAGTATGCGTTACTTAAGGCAGCCGAGATGATGAGTTCAGCGGACGTGCCGATGACTACCAGAACAGATATGTGTGGTCAGATGAGATTGTAGACCATTTCACTGCAGACTGTTCTCGAAGGACAGGAGGGTGATGAGTCGTACCAACATTACAGTGAGATGGCAGACAGTTCAAAGTATCCCGATTGGAGTCAGTCGACAGACTCTTGCTTGAGGTATCGTGGGCGACTGTGGATTCCATTAGCGGCTGACTTACGTACCGAGATACTTCAGGAGGCTCACCGTTCCCCTTTTTTCTGTGCATCCAAGTCAAACCAAGATGTAAGCTGGCATCCGACGTCTTTTTTGGAGGCCAGGGATGAAATATGATGTGTCGGAGTTTATTCGAGCGTGTGAGATATGCCAATACGTGAAGGTTGAGCATCGACGGCCTGGAGGATTGCTGTAGCCCTTACCCATTCCTCGATGGAAGTGAGAGCACATTACTATGGATTTCATCAGTGGCTTGCCCTGATCGCCTCGTGGTCACGACAATATCTGGGTAATTGTTTATCGATTGATGAAATCTGCTCATTTCATACCGGTATCCACTACATATAGAGTTGACAAACTGAGCATCTCTACGAGCACGAGATTGTTAGATTGCATGGAGTTCCGTTATCGATTGTATCAGATTGAAGGGCGCAGTTCACTTCATTATTATGGCAGAGCATGAAGGGTCAGTTTGGCACCAGACTTGAGTTGAGTATGGCGTTCCAGCCACAGACAGACGGACAGTCCGAGAGGTTAATCCAGGTGTTAGAAGACATGCTCAGGATGTGTGTTTTGGAATACGGCGGGTCATGGGAAGAGCACCTTCATTTGTGTGAGTTTGCGTACAATAACAGTTATGAGGCAAGTATCGGTATTGCACCGTTTGAGGCGCTTTATGGTAGGCCTTGTAGATCACCTTCTTGTTGGGTTGAGCCAGAGGATGTTGTGACAAGTGTTCTTAAGATTGTTGTTGATCAAACTGAGAAGGACATCAGATTCGTCAGAAACTTAAAGGTACCTAGGAGTGGCAAAAGAAATACTATGATCGGTATCACGATGAGCTTCAGTACGACTTGGGAGACTATGTATACCTGAAAGTCTCACCTCTGAAGGTCACAAACGGTTCGGTATCAAACGGAAGCTCGCTCCGAGGTTTATCGATCCCTTCAAGATTGTGAAGAGGGTTGGTAAGGTTGCATATCAGTTAGAGTTACCGCCAGAACTCGCCAGTGTTCATCTAGTATTCCACATTTCGATGCTTCGACAAGACAAGTCAAGCGGAGGGCGGTGATCGACGGTGGACTTGAGCCAGATTGAGTTGTAGGACGATGCCATGTATGAGGAATAGTTGATTCAGATCGTTGATTGCAAGGTCAATATGTTGAGGAACAAGGAAATTCCTTTAGTGCTTGTGAAATGGCAATTTCATGGAAACGAGGAGCTGACCTGGGAGTTAGAGTCTTACATGCGCGAGCACTTTCCCTACTTATTTGATTCCGGTAAGTGTGTAAACTAGTTTACTTATTAGTTTAAATTTTAGGGACGAAATTCTAATAAGTGGGGGAGATTGCAACAACCCCAAATTTTTAACTGACTTGTGTTACACTTATCAGGATTGTGACCCGGCTACGTGACTACTGGACTGTATTTCGAACTGTGAGAGTTGACACAAAGGTAATTTTATGATTCTTTGATTTTGTGTATTAGTATTTTAGTATTTTACGGGTCTCGAGCCGTTCAGACAATTTTTAGTTGAGTGAGGTTTCGCCTAGTTAAAACGGGGGTTAAAAATACAATAAAGAATACAAATAAATGAATTTTCTAATAATTTAATTAGTTGATGGGATGTGGTGAGAAAATTGGAGCAGCGAACCAAATTTCGGAGAAATGCAGACCGAAGAAAGGTAAGATCAATGTGGGAGTCGAATAGTCTCATAGCATACAGACTATGAAATAAAAACTGTTAAAGTAACACAGCTCGATAAGGAGAGTCATTGGATTTTCATCGAGATGTGTATGTAAGTGGAGATGTGATAAAAGGGTAAAAAACCCATAAGGCCATCTGTTCAAAAAAATAGCAAGTGTTAACTTAAGGGTAAAGGGGTCATTTCACCTTTGTTATGTATATATAAAATAAGTAGGATCCTAAAACCCTAAATGTTACTATTCATCTTCTTCTCTCACCAACTGTCGTCACTATTCATCCCCCCCTATCGCCACTACCACCACATCCCATCGGATACGCCGACTCCAATGAGGTGAGGTTTTCTCACTCTGCTCATATGTCTCTCTGCTCACACGCCTCTACCTCTCTGTTATCTTCCCTCCTCCTCCTTGGACCGTCACCACCGCCACCCTCCACGGCACTACCACCTTGACCATCCACCAGAGACGCCTGGGTAAGTGTTTCCTTGCATCTATCTTCTTATCTCCCTTACGACAGTCCGCCACCCTCCCTTAACAGTTCTCTTTTTTTGTCTCACTGTGCACCCATTTCCCACCCACTATCCAGTCATCGTAGGCCATCTTCGACCGGGAACTTGGGCGTAGACTACACACATAAGTCTCGACGTTCCCGGAGGGCCTCACGCCCGGTAAATGGGTCACTTTTCCAACAAGATAAGAGGGTCATTTGCTAACTGTTTTAGCTATTTTTTTTATTATTTTTTGGACTGTTTTGCCCACTGTTTTGGGGACTGTCGTGGCTGGTGGGACCATCCCCGGTCACGGCTGATCGGAGGTGAACCTCCAGCGACTCTACTGGCCGGACGTGGTCCCTTAAGGTACAACAGTTGTGTGAGTTATATGTGTGTGTTTCTTTCATTTTTTCTTCTTTCTTCATTTTTCCTTTGCTGTCGAGATGTTTGTTGTTTTGGGGGGTGTGTGTGCATGGGGTGTACATCTCATTGTATGTACACCACAGTGGAGTGTACACAAAAGTGTGTGTGTACACCATAGTGGGGTGTACACAACAGTTGTGTGTGTGCATTGTGAGAATCAACTAATGTGTGTGTGAATCGGCCAAATGTGTGTGTGGGTGTGTACAATAGTGGGGTGCACACAATAGGGGGGTGTTGTGTGCACATAACAGTGGGGTGTGATATGGGGTGTACATAGTGTGTGTGTGTGCACCACAGTTTGGGGTGTGTGACCATAAAGTGTATTATTTTATGTGTTGGTGTGTATTGATATAAAAAGTGATGGGTTAGGATAATTTATAATTATTATAAAATGTAAATGGGTTTGTATTAGAGCCCAATAAGGGCCCAACAAGAAAATTAAATGGTAAGCCCTATAGCTAGTATATGATAGTGTTGGTATGGGCTTATGTGTTTAGGCCCAACAAGAATCCAACTAACAAAACATTTAAATGTTTATGGAATTAGTGTTTGGGCCCAACAAAAACCCAAAGATAGATAAAATAGTGTTAAGGCCCATTACCTATGAAAGTGTGGGTATGTTTACTATATCAGTGGACCGTTCCCCAACGGTTTAGGTCGGCTTAATAAAGGGTTTTAAAACAAACATATGGAAAACACCTTAAGACTAAATACGAGCCTTAAACTAATATTCGAGATTCAAAACCTTATCAGGTAGTCGGGAAACTGCGGGAAACGCGTTAGAGTCTCGAACTGGTACCGGGTTGTGATAGTTCAGGTAAGTACATACGTACCTCGTATGTGTGTTTATTAGTAGGCCAGTACGGAAATAACATGTGATTTATACATCCTCTATTTATTGATGTTGAATTGAGCCTTGTTTGAGTTTCTATTCCATATTCTTTGTTGTATGTCTTTAGCATGAGTGTGCGTCTCGAAGGTATCATGTGTTCCCGCGCTAGCTGGGACAACGAGGGTGCCTCCTGCAGGGGTAACTGACCACCCCTAGTGATGTGTGTACTGGGAACTGGATTCGAGAAGTGTTGCGATGCCTCTCGATTTCACGCTGCGCTAGTGTTGCGACATTGCCCGGGGAGATCTTGCGAGATCTTTGCCATATTGTTGTGAAATTAGACCACTCATGGGCCTCTTTTGAATCTTAGAATATGCAAATTTCGATTGTTTATCTATCAGTCTGTCTATCATACACTTGATTTACTTACTTTCCTGCCTTTTTATTTACGCATGATATTTAGGCTGCTTTATTTGTTAAATCATAAATTACTGTTATATTCTTCTAGCACTACTTTCGTTTTCTTCAGTTACTCACCGTCTAGTTTGTGAGGGTGGGTGTAGATAGGGTGGAGAGCAGCAAGGGCAAGGGGCCCTGCCTAAGAGATATACTTTGAGGACTAGCAGCGGGATTGGAGAGACTCTATTGTATGTGTTTATGTTTTGCTGATTTTTATATCATTTCATACTTATGTTTTTTTGGGATTATTGAACTTGGCATTTTTGGTGAGACTGGTATCATGTATATATGCTTATCGAATTGTACATGAATACTCGGGGTTTTCCACACTTATAGAATTCCTATATTTCTGTTGATTGAGTTATTTCCCTTTGTTATTACTGTTTAGTCTTCCACTGTGTAAAATTTGCAATAACTCTTTCATAAATTGTATAATTGAATAATTGGAGGCTGACTAGGCTCGTCAGGTTGCCAAGTGACGATTCGGGGCCTGCATGGGTCTAGGCCGGGCATACCCAATTGCACGGGGAAATTGGGGCCGTCACAATTATAGTCACTTCCCATTCCTTGGTGAAAGTAGGAGCATATTGCCATGGATTTTGTGAGTGGTTTACCTCGATCTCAGTGCGGTCATGATTGCATTTGGGTGATTATGGACAGGTTGACTAAGTCTATGCACTTTATACCAGTTTCGATCACACATCAGGTAGATAATTTGGTTAATTTGAACGAGCAGAAGATAGTTCGACTGTATGGTGTACCATTGTGGATTGTGCCTGATATAGGGCCATAGTTTATGTCTCAGATTTGGCAGAGCATGCATGTACAATTCGACACGCAGTTCGATCTCAGTACCTCCTATCACTACAAAAAATGGCAGATTTAGCAACAGAATATTCCGTTGCTAAACCCTACTATTCTGTTGCTAATCCGCTTAGAGACGGATTAGCAACAGAATAATGGTGATGCTAAAACCCTCATCACTAAGCGGTTTAGCAACGAAATTCTCAATCCGTTGCTAAAATCTGTTGCTATTCTATTACTAATTAACAATGAAAAATAGTAATTCCATCACTAATCCGTTGTTGTTTAGCAACAGATTAGCAACAAATAATATTATTAATAAAATAATTATTTTAAAATAAATATAAATAAATAGGCGTCATTACTAATCTGTTGCTAATTAGCAATGGATTAGTAACGAAAAACAATGATTCTGTTGCTATCCCCTTGTAAAATAGCAACGGAATAGCAACCGACAATATTTAATTAAAATATTATTTTTAAAATTTAAATATTAATAAATAGCCTTAGCAACGGAAAGGAAGATTCCATTGCTATTCCGTTGTTATTTATCAACGGAATAGCGACAAAATCTTCCTTTCCATTGCTATTCGGTTGCCAATTGATTAAAAATTATAATTTTTGTATAATATATTTTACAAAATATTTAATTAAAATATTTATTTTAAAAAGTAAATATCAATAAATAGCCTTAACAACGGAATAGTGATGAAATCTTCCTTTCAGTTGCTATTCCGTTGCTAACTGTTAAAAAATATATATAATATATTTATTTTTATAAAATATTTAAAAATAAATTTCAAATATTAGAATAAATTGGTCCAAAAGTAGAGATATTAATAAAAACAATAAAAGTTTATAATAATGGTTTTCAAAAAAGTTTCATAAAAAACAACCCTAAATACTAACTACGAACAATCCAGGTCAATGTTGTCACCACCGGCCTCTACAAAGTAGCCCTCAATATCATCATCATGATAATCGTCATGATCCGTCGTGTCTTAAGAAGGCAGGGCATCAGAAGGTGGGGCCGGATTAGGTGAGGCATGAGAGGTGCTTACCCCGGGATTGTCAAAGACTACTCTGGGTTGTTGCTGTCTCAAAAAGATGATGCATCGTCTCATCGTGCCTTTGCTGCTCCTCCAAAAGAATGGTGACCTCCTCGTTCAACCTCAATACCTCCTCAGCTTGCAACGTGGTAACTCCTCCTTGACCTTGACGTGGTCTCGCATATGACCCTAATCCATAAACACGTTCTTTCTTATCTCTGCCAGAAACCTCATAGAAAAGCTCATCTTCATCCACTGGTACGTCGGGAGATGTCTAAGTCATCTTCTCAATCCTCCTCTAATAGTCCTCCTGCAAAAAACAAAACGAGAATTCATTTACAAACTTCTACAAACCAAATCAATCTATATAACAAAACATGTATGACTATATCAATCCATATATAACAACTCTGATTAAATAAGAATAGTGACTTCCATTTAACTTGCAAGACCTCTCATCAAGGAACGTGACTCGATTATGACGGCATATGTGGGTGTGATTGAACAACACGTTCACTCCCACCGGAGCCCCCGCCTCATTATCCTACAAAAAATAAGTTGAAAACAGTAGTAATAAGTTAATTACTATAATAAGCATAGATATTTTTACTGTGGTAAGAAATTAATAAACGATACTTACCAATGACTCTTCATGACACGCAAATGATTTCGATCTTTCAATATGTTTGGATATACCGGTTTCAGGCCCGTTCTTTTCACTCACTCTATTCTTTGATGCGTGCTCCAACTTGGCCTTATAGTCTCGTATACCCCATTTAGCTCGATATCCATCCCAAATATCTTGTGTTAGGAAACCTGGCCTCTCATCAAGATTTTTGTGACAATTACTCAACAACGTCGAATATCTTATCCCTACTTTATGCAACAGGCTTTGTAGAACTGCGCATCTGTAGCTGAATCCCATGTGAAGAAACGCTACAAAAGAAAACAATTTAAATAGGTAAACACTACAAAACACATTTTAAACTTAAGATAGCCATAGATTAATATTAACTTAGGCTCCAATTCTACCAATAAATATTTTGTATGTGTTGGAGGTCTTTCTTCCAAACATATCCATCGGGGTGCATTTTACGCTTGAATGCCGCACCGAGGTACCTGGAGGCGACATTACTAGAATGCTATCTATTAGAATTTTTAGGTATTAGTACTTTTCATATTCTACAAAAAAGTACTGAAATAAATTATTTTATAGAAAAACTTACTTATTCGTGTCATGTAAGTGCATAGGGATCCTTATAGCTCATCCGTGTCTATCTCCGCATGGCTCTGCCGAGACATCATCATCATCGTCATGACCATCCGAGTCATCAAATATCGGTGATCCAGTGGCAGGACCGAGTACTGTGGCGGGAGGAGTAGTCCCCGGTGAAGAGTAAGGTGGAGATAAAGGAGATCGGCTAGATGACGATCTAATAGATAACGGCTGAGATGTCGGACGAGTAGATGATGGTCTACTCGATAATGGTATGGATGCACCATCCTTGGGAATCCTTTGAGTAAGCTGACGAAGATTTGATTATGGCGCAAGTGCATCACCCTGGTGATGATTATACGGTGATGGTTAATTGCCTACAGGCTGACCATAGATATGCATAAGCCGACCTCGAGTTGCCTGCCCTCCCTGATGAGTTGACGTCTACATCGATGTTTGGGACTGCAGCTGTAATGACGACATGCGACGAGTGGTAATCAGAGGAGGTCTGGTAGGAGCCATAAGAGGATGCTCGATGTAAGTAAAATGAGGTGATGTCAAGACCTCAGGATCGGGGGGTGTCTGAGCATGATCAACTGTGGGGGGTCTCGGCTGTGATCGCTTGCAGCAACTTATAACCTTGGCGAAATTACAAAAATAAGTTAATAGGATAGGGTTATAGTTTGATACTATATATGATTCACAATCTAAAAACTATAGTAATTAAAGAAAAGAATTATCTTACTCAATCATTTTCAATTATAATTTAATTGTCACTATCTAATGATGTTTCTTCATTGTTGGATTCCTCTACATTTGACATATGTGAATCAGATGGATCAGCTACGTCTTTATCGCTTGGGTTGAGGTCTTCTACAACAAGGAAATGATTAGGTTCATCATCTTGGAATGCAATATCAACAGGGGGAACAAATTCTTCCACATGAGTGGAAATGTTTTCCTCATTGATAAACTTAGGTTGAAGTTTAGAAATGGCTAACCATTCATGGCAATCTTCCTGAGAATATGGGTGAGGAACGAAATATAATTAACGTGTTTGCATGGCCAATATGAAGGGTTCATATACGTTGTATCGCCGATTTTTGTGTATATTAACCAACTTAAGTGAAAGGTGAAATTGTGTACCATTTCCAGGAGTCAGATCGAACCATTCACACTTGAACAAAAAGGTATGATAACAACTACCATATTCAAGCTCATTGACTTCTTAAACTCGACCATAGTAGTTGAAGCCGTTGTTAGCATAGTTGGAACCTTGTACCCATACTCTACTATTCTCGGTCTATCTATATCTTGATGGGTGGTTCACAGTGTTAAACTTGTACCCATTTACAAGATAACCATGATAAATGGAGCATAAATGACTAGGGCCATGAGAAATATAGAAGATTGTCTCATCGTCAATATTATGACATGCCTGTACAAAACAATTGAGCATAATAATTTATGGACATTCATAATTATATGTTTTATTGTGCATAATAAAATAAATAGTGTATTGACATTACATATTCTTCGAACCAATGAGCAAAATGCTGCTCAAGGCTCTCATCAACAGAGGAATTTGTAATTTTCAGCACTTGTGCACGCAATTTATTGATGTATAACCTATAAAGAGTTGCATGAATATAAGAAAACAAGTGTATGTATTTGACTTTAGTAGAATTCAAAATATATGATACTATCATATATTAATTATACTTACAACATATAAGGTTCAATTTTTGGACAATTAAATAAGACGTAATTGAAAGCAGCAATGTACTCTCTTTCCTCGCATATCGAGTGGTACTTTACCCGATGTTCGACCTGGATGTGTAAAAATGGAAAAGGTACCTAGAAAATTTGGTGTGGCCCCCATGCCACCATCATCATAATGAGGTACCCGATCATGCGTCGTCACGACGTGGTCCTCGAAGAAGTAAGAACAAAACGAAGTTGTTTATTCCGTACAAACCAATACCTGTACTTTTGATTTGTTTCGAACATTTTTTTTAAGATGTTGAAGTTACCTAATTACCACATTAATGTTACAAAACATGTGTTAACCAATGAAATGTGCAGAAATCTATTTTGGTTTTAAGAAGGAAATATTTACCTCTCAAATGGATACATCCACCGAAATTGTACTGGCCTAGCTAGATGAGACTCGTAGGGTAAGTGTATGGGAAGATGCTCCATCGAGTCGAAAAAGCTAGGAGGAAATATTTTCTCAAACTCGCACAAGATTTTGGGTATGTCACGGTCTAACGCAGCAATATAATTAAGTTTTATAATTCGGGCTCCTAAAGTACTGAAAAAATAGCTCAACTCGCTAATAGCTAGCCAAACTTTGTTGTCAAGGAGTTCTCGGAAGGTGATTGGTTAAATTCTTTGCATGAAGACATGGGAATCATGACTCTTCATTCAGAACAACCGCAATCTTCTTTCATCTACAAAGTGACCAAGATTTGAAGCATACCTATCTGGAAAACGTATGCGTCCTACCCATTCAAAAAGTATTTGTTTTCTTGGTTTGTCAAGCGTAAAAATTGCCTTTGGATATTTCTTCGACATAGGGTCCATGTACAAGGAAGGGCAGAGGCAAATTTCTCATACGTCTTATCTAGATTTTGCGTTGTCTTTGGTTTTTCCTAAAACACCCATCACCGTGTTGAACATGTTATCGAAAACATTTTTCTCAATATTCATGACATCTAGATTGTGTCTAATGATATTAGTCTTCTAGTAAGACAAGTCCCAAAAGATGCTCTTTTTCCTCTATCCGGTGGTTTTTTCGTGTCTTGCATTTCTCACTTCCGCCCTTAGTTTTGTTACCTTTATCAACCCCAAACGTTTAATTTCCATCAGCAACTGTTCGTCGAATTTCAACAACTGTGCTCCTTCATGTAACACACTTTTTCCTCTGCGAAAATTTGCTCTAACTTTTCTAAGACTCGATCTCGATGGCAAAAATCAACGATGAAAATCAAATGAGGAATTCTTCCCACCGTCTTTCAACTGGAATGCAGTTGTATCCTCCATACAATATGGACACGCCATCTTACCATGCATGCTCCACCTCGATAACATACTATTGGTGGGAAAATCGCTTATAGTCCAAATGAGGGCAACTCGCATAAAAAAAATTAGACTTTATAGATACGTCATATGTAACTGCACCATCTTGCCACAAGTGTTGTAATTCCTTAACCAATGGTTGTAGGAAAACATCAATTCGTTGACCAAGATTTGATGGTCCAGGGACGATTACAGTAAGAAACATAAACTCTTTTTTCATGCACATTGAAGGTGAAAGGTTGTACGGAGTCAATATCACTGGCCATGATGAGTATTATTTTCCAGAAACACCAAAAACTTGAAAACCATTAGTGCACAACCCCAAATGAACGTTTCGCACCTCAGCGTCAAACTCTTAATTAACCTCATTGAAATGCTACCATGCAACTGAATCAGAGCAATGTTGCATGACGTCTTTCGGTGAGTGGTGTCTGCCATAACACCGTATATGCTTTGCAGTTCTTTCGGAAGCGTAAAAATACTGCAATCGTAGAGTTAACGGAAAGTAATACAGTTGTTTACACTTTTTTTTATTCTTCGACTGGGCTAGCTGTTCTTGATCGTATCTGGACTTCCTACAAAGCTTACACTACTCCAACTCAGAGTCTACACCCCAAAATATCATGCAATTATCTACATAACAATCAATCTGCTTGACCGGCAAATCCAATCCTCACATCAATCTCTTAGTGTCGCAGAAGCTTTCGACAAACGAGTTTTCTTCAGGCAACATATCGTGACAATACTGTAAGATGTCGGTGCAAGCTCGTTTAGAAAAATGAAATTCTACTTTCAAAGCAATTAACCTCGTCACTGCAGACTACTTAGTCATTTTCTTAGACCCCATCCATAATGGTTCATTTCCCGCATCTGCCATATTTTAAATTTGTTGTGCTTCACGATTCAACGACTCTTCCATGTGCATCCAGTCAAAGCTCAGCTTCATCGCGTTGTACAACATCTCTTGTTAGGATGTCGGAACTCCAATGTGTTGAGTATCTTCTTCCTGAAAAGTTACACGTGATCGATTATGCTTTGTAGGTCGAGTTTGGATAGTTGGGCGATTTTTCGTCCCCTAAGTTCAACTGTAGTCGAGTTTTAAGAGAATAAATCGCTATTTTGATCTACCTTAACAAGATAGTAAAAAAAATGATTACTAATTAACGATCGTTTATTTTCATGCATCAATAAGGATTTAATTGTACTTTAAACTTGCTAACATATTATTTTGACTGTTTTCTTATGCATCGAGATGCACGTAATCATCAAAGTGTGTGAATTAAATTGAAACATAAAAGGTAGTAACATATATATTTTGTAGATAATCCTATCTATAGCAATATTTCATTTTTTATTACCTTTTGGATCTACACATGTTGTATTATATATTTATATGGATAAATTATATATTATCATGACACATAATGAATTTAATAAAATTAAGCTAGACCAAGAATAAATCATAGTCTACATGAAATATAACAAAGTATTTATTGATTTCACTTATTCTCTACAATAAATTAGTAATAAGAAAATAACACAATATTTACATTTATTTTTTAATTCTTAATTTTAAAAGATAAATTAATTAAACAAAAACAAAGTTCAAAAAACTATTTAGAAAATTTTATAAATACCTCAAAACACAATTAATATCAATCCCTCCTCCAAGTGTGGCGGCAACGACCACAATACTAACAACATAGTTCCACAAAAAACAATATATGAATTAATTAATATATTCTCATAAACCATTACAAAAACACACAAAAAGTAATAGTAAATAAAATAAATATAGTAAAAAAAGTTAAGTTTTCAAAAAAAATCAGTTTAAAAAATGAAAATAATACCTGCAGGAAGAGGCAAAGGTCGAGGGCTGGTGGTTGTGGTGGCGAGGGCGAAATTTGGTGGGGACAACAATGGGGGTGTTAGTAGTGAGGAGGAGGGGGAGAGAGGAGGTGGTAGGAGGGTTGATTGGAGGACCAAGGAGGGCGATAAGGGGTGTTGGTAGTGAGGAGGAGGGGAGAGAGGTGGCGGTGAGGGAGAAGGAGGAGGAGGGAAAGGGAAAGGGAAAGGGGGAGGGGGAGGGGGGGGGAGGGGGAGGGGTGGAGTGGGAGAAGGTAGAGAAGAAAGTGGGGGAAGGAAGAGAAGGGAGGGGGCGGAGTTAGGGGAAGGGGGAAGGCAAAGAGGAGGAGGCGGAGTGATGGATGATGGAGAAACGGGGAGGCAAAGTGAGGGAGGGGGTGGGATGTAAGGGGAGGGGACGCATGAGAGTGAGAGAGAGAGAGAGGCGGATGGTGCGAGATGTAGGGATGGTGGCGGGCACGGCGTTAGCGTAGTGGCCAACGACAAAAGAGGGAGGAGTTGAGAAAATTAGGGCAGGCAAATGGGGAAGATGAATGGTATATATATATTGTCTTTAGCAACGAAATAGCAACAAAATAGCTAATTTGTTGCTATTCTGTTGCTAAATCCAATTAGCAACGGATTTAAATCCATTGCTAATTGGAACTAGCAATGGATTTAATTACGTTGCTAATTGGAATTAGCAATGGATTCGCTATTCCATTGCTATTTCGTTGCTAATAATAGTTCCACATTTGCATTTCAATCTGTCGTTATTTCATGGCTAAGCCTTAGTGATGGAATAGACACAAAATATAACAAGGGAAAATTGGGCGCGAACTTTATCAACGAAATAGCGATGGAATGTTTTAAAGGGAAACTTTAGTGCCAAAATTAGCAACGGAATATCGACAGAATTGATTCCATTGTTATATGTTGCTATTCCGTGTATAAACCCTAAACCCACCCCTGTCCCTATTCCGTCATTTTTTTGTTGCTAATTAGCAACTGAATGAATTTTGTTGCTAAATCTTGTTGCTAATCTTGCCTATTTTTGTAGTGTATCATCCACATAAGGATGGACAGTCAAAGCGTTTGATTCAGATACTCGAGGATATGTTGAGGATGTGTATGTTTGAGTACGCTAGGTTATGGGAGGAGTATCTTCCCTTGTGTGAGTATGCCTACAGTAACGGTTATCAAGCCAGTATTGGTATGACACCATTAAAGGCACTATATGGGAGGCCGTGTAGATCTCCATCTTGTTAGGCTGAGCTAGAGGATGTGGCAGCTATTGGGCTAAATATTATAGTGGATTACTCAAAGAAGATACACATGATCAGATTGAGGCTGAAAGGTGCGTAGGAGAGGCAGAAGAAATACTACGACTTGTATCACGGGGAGTTAGAGTTAGGAAGCGGATAGGCAAAGTTGCATACGAGTTGGAGTTACCACCTCATTTATATGGGATTGACCCTGTGTTTTCACATCTTTATGCTTCAACTGGATAGGTTGAGAGAGGGCAAACGGGTGATGGTGGACTTGAATCAGATAGACTTGAGGGAGGACATTACCTATGATGATCAGCCTATTGAGATACTGGATCGGAAAGTGAGATTTTGAGGAACAAGGAGATTTTAACAGTCCTGGTCAAATGGCAGCACCACAGGGACGAGGAGCTGATGTGGGAGCTCAAGTCTTACATGCACGAGTGCTTTCCTTACCTCTTCTGATTCGACAAGTCTTTCCCTTAGTTTCGTTTTAATTTTGAGGATGAAATTTCAATTAGTTGGGAAGATTCCCTAAAATCTAACTAGTGCCACGTGTTAATTTATGTCATACGTGGGCCCTTTGCCGTGATATAGTTATCCAATTC